>OZ038321.1:9142293-9170538 GCA_964035795.1 Pterobdella sp. o SKG-2022 | reverse complement strand
TTATTTATTTTTATATATATATATAAAATTAATATTTTATAATTTACAAACTTTTTAAAGAAGAAGATACTAAACCATAGCCAATGTGGAGCTGAAAGGACCTGAGAAAAAACACCAAGATCACTGAATGATTGGTAGATGCATATGATGGATGAAACGAGGCAGCTAAGTGAAATAATGAAATGGCACGTGGCAGTTGTGGTCAGAGTTTGCAAGGAGATGTTGTTTGGGAAAACATCCGAGTGATTTGGAGCCACCTCGTGAAACGTTTTATACAATGAGGTGTTGTTTTGGTAGAGCGTTTTGCTCGGGGTTATTGATGTTTTTATTTTAAAAAATAATTTGTCTTTGATAAGTGATTCCTTAATTTGAAAGATTCTACCGTCAGTGTTTTTGTGTTTAGATAAATTTTGTTTTGCTGTAGCTTTATTTTCCAAAAAAGTTGTGATGTTTTGGTCGGATGCCTGCCTTTTGTAATTGCCTTCTTTATGGGGCATTGAAATTTCTTTGTTTACGATATTTATATTTTTAATTAAATTTTTTTTACTTTTGTATTTTATTTCCCCAGTATAAGTTCCAAAAGTTTTTGTTTTTATAGATTCGTTTGATGAATAAGTAACGAGATCCAGTAGTTTTTCTTTTTTCTCACTTTTTCTCACAAGGAAGCCACGCACGTTACAAAATTGCTTATCAATTCTATTTTTAAGATATTTGTTAACATAACTTTTAAGAGAGGTAAATTTTCTTCTAAACTTGAATATATGAATATCTTTTGAAGCACTAATATCGTTATTTTCAACATCCATTTTAAAACTTTTCATTTTCACCCATGTTTTTCTGTCATCAAAATCACTCATTGAAGAAGATGAAGATAAATTTCTGTTTTTGACAACATCTGACAAACCACTCGAGCAAGGCACACTTTCCAACAAAGCTTCCGTTTCCACAGAATTTTCTCGACAGTTTCTCATAGGACTGAAGCGATTGATATAGCCACGAGTGTCTCTGGGGCATTTCTTTCGACATACGCAATCTGTTATCGTATCAGTTGAAGGATTGTCAAATCCGGACATGTTTTCACTTAAGCTCATAACTTTTTTCAAATTCTTTGATTCATGTTTTTTCATGCGAAATTCTCTAATTTTATCATATTTTCTCACATTTACTTGCATTTTATCTCTCCCATTTTCAATGTTTTCAATCAAAATACTTTCATCGTTGTATTCACCGCACTTCCGATGAAAAAAACTTTCTTTATTTTTTGAGATTTCAAACATTTTTGCAAAATTCAAGTTATAATTTTTTGGACTTTTAGAGTTTTTTTTCAAACAGCTCGTAAGCTTTTTCCTTTTAGTTTCTATTTTAGATGTAGTGAAATGAAGATTTTTTAACATTAAAGCGTCAAAAAAAAACGAGAAAGACAAGAAAACAGACCAAGTGATGTAGATAATATGCAAGGTAAAATGCCAGTGACGATGGCTTATTTCGGTGTGCATGCCATCCATCCAACTCACAGTGAAGGCAGCGAATATATAACACATTAATGCCAGAACTCTTGCAATTAATAACAAAAAATTTGTTTTAGTATATGATTTTGTTTGAATTTGATTATCTGTGATGCTTCTTTCTGAACCATCGTTCAGCGTGTGGTGTTGCAGAAAAGTTTCGTTTTTGTCGTTGGAATTTCTTTCATTCATCTCTAAAAACATATCAGCAACAATTCCTTTCTGACAACTTTTATTTATATCTGAAACATTGCATATAAAGTTGTTTGTATTCTTTTTTTTCTCTCCAAGACCAGCTTTATGTAAAGTGCCTGCATAACTCACTGCGTGATTACTACTTAAGTCCTCTAGCTCGTAATAAACACTTGTTTCACCATTAAAAATGTTTGGAAACTCGTTGGTTGTCTTAAGAAAATAATTATTTGTCTGCCATAACTTAAAACTTTTTCGCAGGCATAACAATAATGCTACCAAAAATGGCGCGCTCATGTTTTTAACGATTCTACACAAAACATACGGTAAAATAATAGACGGCTTATATGAGATTATGAAGAGGTTCAATATAAGAAGTGTGTTTAGAGAGAGTTGTAGAAACAAAGTGGAAAAAAGCAAAGTTTTTCGGTTTAGCGGGCTTCGATCACTTAGTAAATTTTTATCCTCACTCATGCTGTTGTAACGTTTGGCACATTCAACCACTCTATGAGTAATTGCCAAAGTGAAAATATTATTAAAAATAAAAACCAATGCAAAAGTGATCAAACAGAAGGGCCACATAAAGGACCAGTGGGATGGTGCCGAAGTCCAGTCTGGTTGGGGCTCCACTTGCTTGTAGTCGTCATCAATCGAGGAGTCAGTAGAGTTCAAAACGCTCATCGTAATTTTGTCTTTAATAACTTGATATTTTAAGCTACGATAGAAGTTTTGTTTTTTCAGACATTTTGAAAAAAAGCTCTCTTCAACTTAGCACATTTCAAGATATGAGCACAAGTGTCAAGTTACATTTGAATGGCGTTTTTATAAAAGATAAAATTTTTGTTTTTGTGAAGAATTATGTCATTAGAACCTGCTCATTCAAATGTGTTGTGACAAAATTCATCAATGACATCTGTTTGGTTATAAAGGAACATTTAATTTATGCTATATACAATTTGAAGCTTTCCATGTTTAAGAGTTATCGATGAAATAATTAGTGATTTAAACTACAATCATGTTAATTTAAAAAATTAAAATGTAATAAAAAGTATAAAAAAACAAAAAAAAAACGTCTAATGGTGAGGTTGAAGAGGTTGATGAGGGAGGTAGGAAGTGTTGTGGAAGCATTGGTGGAATGAAAGAGATAGGTTTTTGAGGAATTATTTTTATTTTTATAAAGGTATTCAAAAACATTATTTTAATAAATGTATTGAAAAAATTTTCAATTAATAAAAGTATTATTTTGAGCCTTGTAAAGAGTAAATTCCTCGAACTAATAGGCATTTTGTATGCATTATATCTTATAAACTTCAAATCAAAGAAAAAAGTAATTTCTGGTAAGTGAGCTCATATTTGGGATAAAAAAACATTTGAATGTTTTGTTAAAACAAGTTTCATACAAAAAGACAAAAATGAATTCAAGTTGAAAAGAATTTTTCAATAAACAAATAAAATTGAAACTCAGGAACAAAATTTTCTTGTAACATTTCAATGATAACTGTGTATACATGTGTTTCGTGGAACATACAAATAGTGAAAAACCTCGTGAAACAAAATGATTAAATTCTATAAAAACTTTTTCAATTAAAATACTAAATCTTCAACTGCCTTTGCGAACTACCACACACAACATCACAACACAACCCAATGTTTTCCTACATTTTGAAGCCATATTAAAAATTCACGACTAATTTAGAATCATTATTTGCATCAAGTTTATTCAATTACAAGTTTCGATTTTAAAATAAATGTAAAAGTTAATTTCCAATAGAAATGCCATGTGTTGCTCGCCAATAAGATGCTGATAAAAAGAAGAACTTTGTAAAAAATGATTTAACTATAATGTTAAAGCAACACATGATGCCATAGATAAAATGAAAGATAAAAAAAAATAATGCATAGCAAAAAAAATATTAAACAAGAAAGAGATAAACGAAATCACCGGCTCTCAGGGCCAATACAACTTCCACGGCACACTTACCACAAGCCACTCGCTACGTGTCTCAAACACAACCATTACTACCACCATCCCGTTTTAACACTGCGCTTAATTTCATATATTTCATTTTTATTTTTTTTCTGTGTTAATTTCTTTAATGTTTATTGCAATATGAAATAAACATAGTACATGTATCACTTTTCATGTTGCCTCATCGTTTGGTTAGCCTGTATACTACTGCGATCACTGTTTTGCGTGCGGTTGTTTATCTCTTATGTAGATGATTTATCTCTTGTGACTCCATTCGTTTTTTAACAGTTATTTAATTGTAAATTTCTTTTTATTAAGTCCCGAGGCAATAAATTTTTAATATTAAAATTACATAAACACACATTCATACCATGCATTTTGTCTGATCCATTTTATAAATACCTCTTCTCTAATGCAAACGATTATAAAACGAATAACCTCTTTTATTTGCTCTCAAACGCCTCTCTTTTTATTTTTTAATATGAATTCTGTTTTTTCTATTGCTTTATCTTCTATGCACACTTTGTTTCTTCAATTTTTTTTGGACTTTCTATTGCAAATTACAGGAAATTTCATTCTTAATTCAAAAAATTTTCTATAAACAAAAAAATTTTATCCTATAAAAAAGTCCAAGTTTTCAGAAATAAATTACATTTAAATTACATAAAACAAGAAACGGAAAACTATGATAAAATTTATTTTTTAGCAGGGGTTAAAAAGGGTTTACTTTTTAACCCCTGCTAAAAAATAAATTTTATCATAGTTTTCCGTTTCTAGTTTTTTTTCAAGCTGAGAAAACATTGCAATTCTCAAATTCATGCATTCTAAAAATTCTTCGTGAATAAGATGCAAGCAAACTCATTGGTTGTGACCACAGTTTTACCCATGGGGTCGGATGATGCTCACCACGGTAGGGTCTCCAAACCCCTCGCCTCATCTCCACTTGTTTAATATATAGACAAACGAGTTCTATTTTTCTGCAAGGTTACTATGGACTTTCTGTGTCTTTTAAGCCACGCATGAAAGTGTGGCTATTTCTAATGGATAGCCTGCCTGGAGTTATTTCTATAGATGCGACATGTAGGTGCTGCACAGCCACCTTCAGTGATTGTAAACGAGGTTGATAAAAATTCACTTCATCTGTTGCCTTCTTGGTGCTACCCTTGAAGTCAAGCTTGACCAAGTGTGCCTTTATCAAAATTACCTGATTCTTTCCAAACTATTCTCATTCACATTTATTAGCTTAAAACTTTGTTATACTATATTTAAAAAAAATAAAATCTGAAAAAATATGTATTAAAATTTTTTAATGGCCTTAAGCTTATTCCCAAGCGAAACGATTTAACATCTTATTCGTGAAAATGTGGATAAAAACCTACGAAACAAAACTTTTTGAAATAAATTTTTTCCATATAACCATGGAATAGTCGACTTGTTTTCACTCATTTCTTCCACACCTACCTCAATAGAAATGCTGTCAACTTTCTTACAATGCATGGGACTAATTATAATTATCTAATGTCAAAATGTTTTGTGAAAAATAATTACTATTTAGTACGAGTAGTGGTTTGTGAAAATGATGAATCTACATGATGATTCGATTTGTATTGTCATGTAATAGAGATGTGTCTTCACCAAAAAAATGCTCCTTTGACAGATTAATGAAATTGCATTGCAATAGTGATCGTATAGCACACGGCAACAATGCATTATTATGACTCATCAAACTAAGGTGCTTTACAAACCATAATTTTTGCAATTAATGATAAATTTCTAATGGTATTGAATTGCAAAACCTGCAGATGTTCCAGGGACTCTCAACAACTTTAAAGGGAACTTTTGATTCTGTATTCACACATGTGATAGCCAACATTTAACGTTAACACCTTTTGTTTACTTTTTCTTCAAAATTATTTATCCAGCTAGTCAACTTATAAAAACATTGTCATTCATTCTCAATTTATTGAAGTTTCAAGAGACTTTTACTAATAATACATTGGGACCAAATAATCCTACAAATAACTCAACTCTAGAACTCAGTCTTTATTTATAAGTATATATATATATATATATATATATATATATATATATGTGTGTGTGTGTATGTGTGTGTGTTTTTTTTTTTTTATTAGTTGATTTTTTAGATATATTTTTATTTCCGAGCATTGAAAGTCGCGAAAACGGTTGTGAGGCTACTCTTTTTCTCAATTCTTTTTTTTTTTCGTGTCCATGTTTCATTCTTTTGGTCACATCTTGAGGTTGGGCCCAGATACATCTACACAAAGAGTTATGGAATAACTACTTTCCTTATAACATCCAAACCTCTGCTGGGTAAACCAAATTAGGACTTTACCAGCTGCACTAAGAAAAGTTTGAAACATAATGTTTGACAAGCAAGAAGACTTATTGAAACTGCGAATAATGGTAAAAGATAATGCTTTGTGGAAAAAACTTATTCGTGTTTTTAGTTTTTTACTTTGTAACTATGTTTTGACTGAAAACGGAAGTTTTATAATAATGATTTTTATTCTCATATTTTTCCACTCACCAGAATCAAACAAGGGATTGGGCGACTCTTGAAACTGCGAAAAAATTAGCTAAAATAGAACAGTTTCTATATGTTTATATTTTATTTATTCAGGTTATCGGCTTTATCATTTTGGTATTGCCACACCTTTTAGTTCAAATTTTTTTATGAATGAAAGATCAAATGTATAAATAAACGTGAAGTTTTTCAAATAATAAATGTTAATAACAATATGAGTAAATTTCAAAGTGATGATAATGATGATGATGATAAAAGCGTTGTCAGCAGTGTGTCTTTTAGTCTTCCTCTGAACCTCTTCTATTCTTTGGCGCCAATCGAAGGTGGCTTGTCGAAGTTATAATGGCGGCTCGAATAGTTGATTTTTATACTTAAAAACTATCTAATTCAGTTTAAAATGTCAAAATATTATTATTTAAAATAATTTAGCAATTTTATTTCAAAATTCGATAACTTAGTACAATAACATACAAGAAGTACTTCTGTTGGGATGATTTCGGATTTTATGTATAATCTTAGTTAACTGTTTTTTTTATTTAGTTATACTTGCATAAATTTTTTAAATTTTCATATCTAAGAAAACTTACGTTACATTAAATTGCATTCAACGTTCATAATACTCAGTGGTTAAGAAACTCCTGAAGTTGATGTCACTATAATCATACTCTCATTGATTTGATTTGATTTGATTCTTGTTCTTGGCTCCTTCGTCCAATTGCTGCAGACAGAATTTCAGGCATGCCTTTGCTGGAGCTTCATCATCTTGCTGCAATACGTGTTTTAACAACTTTTCTCGTCTTTTTTCCATAGTTTTGCTCAATGGTATGCTCTGAGTTGTTGAATACAGTCTTATATTGCATTTATGTCTTGGATGGTAGATGTTTAACACCTACCTAAGTTGTTTTCGATGGGAGGCATCTATTTCATTCCACTGGGTTTTGAGCATAGTCCAGGAATTTTCATTGTATGTCAAGATCGGTAAAATCATGGCGTTGTATACTTGTAACTTTTTCTTTTCTTTCAGTATTCGGAGCCACCATTTTGACAGTTTGAAGAACGCTGCATTAGCATGTGATTTCCTTCTTGTTAGATCTTGTTCTTCGCTGATTAAACTTCCGAGTTATTTTGTTTTACGCCAAGTAGACTCATTGGTGCCTCTTTCCATGAGGGTTTTTTCTGTTTTTGAAGGGTTGACGTGGAGATTCCAACTGCTGAGTGTGCTTTAGATGATCTCTTCACACTGCTCTGCATCCTCCTTGGATCTGAAAATGAAATCTAAATCACCTGCGCACAGGTATTCAAAATAGGTTTTTTTTCTTATGTTTATATAAACAGATTAATAATAATTTTTATTTTATATATTTTTTCTAATCTTTATTTCTTAATTCTGGGATTATTTCAAATATCGTGACTATTGAAGCAAATGAATTTTTAATTTTTCACACGTTTTATACATTCATCAAGTTTATGGCAAATTTAACAAACTTTGATTAGAAATTTGAATTTATTTTACAATAAATTAAAATTTTTGAAAAACGTATTAAAATTTGCATTTTCAGCAGAAGTTCTGAAAGTCACATATTAATTATATATTTCAACATAAAACATTACTCATGTGTTTCAACTTTCAAAATAACCAATTCTAAAAATAATTTTGAGTTATCAATTTGAAAAAAACTATTAAAAATATCTTGCTTGGGGTTTATAATATTCATTTTGATATTAATATTCCTTTTGGTATTATTCCAAAAAACTCACTTGTTTTTCATTAAACCCTGCTTGAGAAAGTTTATGACCAAAGCTTTCCCTTATAAATATAAAATTTTCAAGTGTACTTGAAAATGTTATGTTGATGACGAAAAGCTTCGTATCTTAATAAACTAAATAGTGCTCTGAAACATTACTTTAGTTAACTTCCTCAATCCTTTTTTGAAGTTTATTTTTCAACGGAATTTGCGCTATTTTTTCTAAATACCGCATAATTATTTATTTCTTTTCATCAACTTTTGATTATTCCAAACAAATACATTAGATTTGTCTTTTAATATTTTTGATTTCATGATTCAGATAATACATTTCGAATTATTTCTCTCATTTAGAATTTGATGTTTTTAACTTTCGTTTCTCTTTTAAGTTTGATTCAAAATTCGTCACGAGGCTAAGTCATTTTCTATGTATTTCAAAACTTCAAAAATACTCTCAAAAAGATGTATAATACTTTTCACTCAAGGCATCAACGGGGTTGAAACGTTGAGAATTCAAATCATAGTAAATAATAAGGGGAATAACTCCACAAAAAATCATGATTATCCCAACTATTTCAAAAATTAATTCAAGAAATATATTGCGATTAAAAATAATGATTTTATTACTGTACTTATACAACAATTATATCAAAACAAAAGTACTTATTTAGGGTGAAGAGGATAACTAGGGAATGAACAAATCAGGTAAACCACGAAAAGCATAAAAGTTCAAAAGATGTAAAATACCTAAGTTTGTTTCTCGATAAGTCTAAATAAAAGAAAACATTTATAATTAGTGATAAATGTCAAGGAAAATTCGGGTTTGATAAAATTTATAAAAGGAAACATACGGGGAATCAATTTTATGTTACAGGTGATGGTATAAAACGTTCGTTAGCGGTGTTGAGATAATGCAAATGAACACTGGTTTAATATGCAAAAGCTTAGGTTGGATAACATTATTTAACAAACGTGAAAGGTAACTCAAAAATAATTATTCAAAAAGTAGGACAAATGAATAAAAAACGGGAATCAAATCTTCTTTGAAACCAAACTCTGAAAAAGTAGGCTTGAGCTTATGTTTAGAAGCACTAGAAAGGAGCGTAAAGTCTAGTGGACAATTGGCACTATGAAAACTGGGACTGAATGGAGTCACACTGTATTGACTGATTCTACCTCATATATAGAAACATATGAAAACACTTATAAATTATTTTAATCATGAAATTTACGCAACTATTGAGTCATTTAACAATTATCGTTTGTGGTATGATGTCATGACAAGGCAAACATGCGAACTTGATACAAGTCTGTAGGGAAGGATTTTTGTCTGGTTTCTTTTACCACCTCTAAACCTAAAAATAAAAAAGCGATTTTTTAATGAAAAAGTAGATATTAAAGAAATTGAAAAATTCAAACACTCCCTAAGGCACATCGACTCACCAGCCAACGTGACAAGGTCGAGGTAATGTTGTCTACTGCGGGTGTATGAGGAGTCTTTTGCGTCAAACTCTGATGACGTGGATACATTTTCTTTGAAGCATATAAGGCCATTAGGTTTCAAGGCAGATTTGCAACGCTTGAAGAAGGAAACTAAATCATCATCAGTCAAATGACCTAGTACCCACTGACACCAAATCAAATCATACTTTGAAGATTCAGGTATGAAATCTTGAAGACCACAGCATATATATTTTTCTGTAGAAATCATTATGATAAGGAAAAATAATAACCAAAGCTAAATATTGATAAATGTTGTAGGATCTTCACAAAAAAAATTAAAAGTAATTGCTTAATATGAAAAAATATATTTTTGGTTCATTTGATAAAAATGAAAAATTTTAGAATTGTCTAAATTAGTGAGAAAAGGCTTAGCATAAAATCATTTGTATAAAATGTATAACTTGCAAAAAATTTAACAGTCTAAATAAAATATTATGTACCTTTATCTTATTTCATAAACTTCAATTAAAAAATTGGGAAAATTTTTTTAAAGATTTATTCTTTTAGAATCTTGACACAAAAAGTCCAACCCTGATCTCTTTCTGGTGAGGGATGGTAACGGGTTTGTGTCAAAGCTATGCCGTCGGAAACTTATGTTCCTGGAAGGGCCTTCCAAGGCGGACAGGTAAGACACTGGCAGTGAAAGGCTGCGACCCAGCTAACATAGGGCAATGGTGAAAACTTCTGCCTCTGCATCTGTGGATAGTCTAGGCAAGCAGCTGTTTTTTCTGCCACAACCTGGGCGACAGTAGCTTATGCAGCTGGTGTCTACATATCTCGACTTGCGTGGTGCAAAGCAGTGGTTCAGCGCATGATTACTTTCACAAGGGTACCAGCGGTGAGGCACATAGCCCGAGTCAGTAGGGAACGGTGGAGGGCTTGGACTGCCATGAGTGTTCAAGTTGTTTCAAAAAAGGACATCCTGCCATTGAAAAACTAGCCAAAAACAAAAACATGAAAAAAACTTTCAATCTACCTATAGGCGGTGCTGTCACAAATAATGAAGACAGTGACGTCTTCAGCTTGGCTGCCGGAGGATATGGAGCAGCAGAACCGGGCCCATGTAGCAATTCAAGCGAATTTCCAAGTATGATCCGGGCTGGTAGTTTGAACGTTGGTACTCTTAAGGGTAAAGATGATGAGGTGGTGGAAGTGTTGCCTCGTAGAAGGTTGGATTTTCGTTGCGTTCAGAAAACGAGATGGAAAACTCTGAGTAAGATAATCGAGGGTAAAAACTTGAGGTATAAGTATTTCGGTTCTGGTTTATACAATAAGTTTGGTGGTGTGGGTATTTTGATCAGAAAAATAGTGGAAAAATGTGTATGAGGTCACCAGGGTGTCTGATCGGGTAATTTTCATCCGTCTAGTTATCGGTAAGAAAGTCTTCGTCATTTTATGCATCTATGCTCCTTTTCAAACTTGTGTGAGAGTATTAAAGACGAGTTCTACCACTCTTTCGAAGATGCACTAGCTAAAATCACGGACACACAGAAGGTGTTAATATGCGTGATTTTAACGAGAACATTGGGACAAGTGCTGTCGGTTATGAAGAATTGCCTGGGAGCTTAACATTTGGGAAAAGAAATGCCGATGGTGAGAGGGTTTTGGAATTTGCCGTAGCAAATAATTTGGTCGTTAAAAATTCGTGGTTCAAGAAAAGTCTAAACATTTGGGGACATATCAAGCTGGTTTATGCTCTACCCAAATTGACTATACTCTCTGCAGAAGAAGATTATTAAAATATGGAAGTGCTTTCTGGTGAAGAGTGTGCTTCTCAACTCAAACTTGTAGTTGGAGTTCTACGGATCCCTTCCATTGAAAAAGTTTGAACCACGAATTAAAGTGTGGAAATTACGTAATCTTTATGTGAAAGCCCATTTTTCTGCACACTTCACTTTTCTCGCTAACCAAAAAGCTTCAACAGTCATCTGTGAATGACAATTGGCTTTTACTGAAAAAAAATTTATTATCCACTTCGAAGCACGTCTGTAGAATCTCATCTAAGGTGCCGTGGAAAAAGTAAACGTGGTGGTGGAATAGTGAGATAGATGCGGCAGCGTCTGGAAAAGAAAATTCTTCAAACTTTGGAAAGTAGGTAGTAGTCGTGATGACTATGTTTTAGCTAAGCGAGCATCTAATTTTAGGATTTAGAATGCTGAAAATGAAGCATTAAAATGTCATCTTCTGAAAAATAAAGCTGATATAACTAACAAATTTCGTCTAGCCAAACAAATGAGGCACAAACACCAAAATTTTGTGGGTAAGAAACCAGTAATAAATGAGGCGGGAAAACTGCATAAAGAAAATACTATGTCCGCATACTTAACCCTGAGTTCCCATGGAATGAGAATAATCTTTCTGATGAATTGCCGGTGGAAGGTCCAAGTTCTCTTAGCACTATAGGTATGGTTAGTAAAGCCATGTGTAAAACAACTTCTGGCAAAGCTGCAGTCCCTCTAGAGTCGTGTCTGAAATGATCAAAGCATCTGCTGGTGCAGGCATCGAGTTTATACGGGACCTCATCAATGCTATCATAGCTCAAAATTGCATTTCGTCAGATTGGCAATATAGTTAAATAGTTAATCTTTAAAAAGGTAAATGTGATGCGTTGGCCAGAGGTAACTATAGAGGCATGAAGTTGATGGACCAGGTGATGAGAATTGTTGAAAAAGTGGTTGAAGCGCTCATCAGAAAAAATATCAGCATAAATTAGATAGAGAAGTTTTATGCCTGGGCGTTGCACCACTGACGCTATATTTATTATACATCGGTTGCAAGAAAAGTACATGGCTGCCAACAAGCCACTTTTCATGGCCTTTGTTGATCTGAAAAAGGCATTCGATCGCATTCCTCAAAAGATAATATAGTGGGCTATGCGGAAACTTGGTGTCAAAGAGTGGTTGGTGCGTATGGTTCAGGTTATGTACGTGGGTGTGAAGAGCATGGTAAAGGTTGGCGATGGGTGCAGCAAGAAATTTGGTGTGGATGTAGGCGTACATCAGGGTTCAGTTCTGAGTCCCCTTCTTTTCATTATAGTAATTGAAGCTTTTCAATGGGTTTTCAATTGGTTCTCCTTGGGAACTGCTGTACGCTAATGATTCGGTAATCATTTCTGAAATATTAGAAAGTTTGGTTTTGAGGTTGGAATAATGGAAAATGGTTTAAGGGTTGAAGGGCTTAGGGTAAACATGGTTAAAACGAAGGTTATGGTATGTAGTCATCCTATGAACATGCTCATAAAGTCTGGCAACTTTTCTTTTGGTGTATGTTTCACAAAAATAAGACCAAAGAGGTGCTGATATCTGAAGAAGACATAAGCTGGAAAAATATAAAAGTTTTGGGAAGCTACGTTGAATTGGCACATTAGAGGACATTAAGAAAAAAAAAGTCCTGGCAACTCTAGCTATGAACAAGCTAAATCTCATATGGAAAAGCTGCCTTAGTGATACCAAAAAACTAAGAATATAAGAATGCTATGTTCTCTTTATATTCTTATATGGTTGCATTGCTTGGGCTGACACGAAAATTATTAGAAACAGCATAGACTCCTTCCAAAGAAAAATGATACGAAGTTTGAAAAAGGTGGACTGGCCTGATATAATGAGAAATGAGGAGTATGATTCTATCAAACCTCCTCTACATTTGGAGATAAGACAGAGACATCTTAGAATGCTAGGACACATTGCCGCAATAACCCACCAGCCAAAGCCATCCTACAAAAAGCGCTCAAAAAAACCAAACGTAAGAGTCAGACCACAATCATCCCTCCTTAATACTCTAATAAATGATCTGCGCTTTTAAACTTAAAAATTGAGAAAGTTGAAACTATTGAAAAAATCGAATACAAGAAGAATTTAAAAGGCGTTACGTATTTATTATTAAATGTGATTATGCCTTCAGACGAAAATCAATATATGTAATATATGTTTCAGTAGTGTAAGTTGTAATTTGATTTTTATGAGAGTTGTAAAAGCTTGGTGCATAAAAAGGGTTCTGTTAAAAGTGACAGTTTGAATAGTGATCCATCATTTAGAGGTGCTCAATGACTGGGTATTGCACGATCAGTGAATGGTAGGAAAATAACAAAAGTCCAAATGGGTAGTGATAAATTAGAAGTTGTTACTGACTTGTGTTATCTTGGTGACATGATTTCTGCTGGAGAAGGCTGCGAACTTTTTTCAATCACCAGATGCAAGTCTGCTTGGAGTATGTTCAACTTCTTACACTTCTCACCAATCCTCATCTACCCAGTTCACAACCAGATGCCAAATTTACAACATATACATCAGGTCTGTAATGCTGTACTTTTCAGTAAATTGGAGCCTAACAAAACCTTTCCTAAACTGATTGAAGCGCAATGACTTGGCTATGATCCAAGGAATTTGCAGAGCAGATAGAAAAAGGAAAAAGCGCAGAAAATTTTTACGCGAAACTTAGTATTCAGAACATAGAAACAATGCTGCGTTGTCATAGGTTAAGGTGGTTTGGTCGTGTGGTGCGCAGCTTAGATTAGATCTCAAAGGTTAGAAATTTCAAGGTAATTAGTGTTAAAAGATCCAGTAGGCCAAAGATAAGTCGGGAAGGGCTGCTGAAGAAAGATTGAGCAAAACTCAATTTGTCACAGATTGACCCTCATGACCATCTTATGTGGAAGAGAGTTGTTTTCAAGAAAGCCTTACCCTCTGCAGAGAAAAGAGGTTCTAAACAAGATGACCATGATATATTCTTTTAGAAAAGTATATTTTTCGATTAAGTCAAACTCATCATAAAAACTAGTAGAAAATTTTTAAAAATTAACAGAATTCTGGTAACTATTTGAGAAATGTCTAGACTTGAGACATCTGTTTGATATGAAACAACATAGACCAACCTACTCTATGGGCCTCTTCTGCTATGAAGGAAGGAGCGGTCTGCAAGAAATTCTCATTCACTTCCACCATGTCTACATTCCTGTTTGTGTATCACCTTTATACATTGCCCCCTACCTAACTATATTATTCATTATCTGAATAATTAATTTTTTTGATTTTAAAGCTTACTTAAATATGGGAAGCAAAAGTTTCTTGGTGATTCTGCCTATACCAGCACCACAATCAAGGGCATAGTCTGTGTTGGTACGAGCCACAGGAGACTGTAAAAAATTCCTATGCTTTCATCAATCACAATTAAAAGAACAGATTCTAAATTCAAACAATCTCGTTCACCAAAAAATGAAATATCATCTAAATAATTCATGAGTTATGATAAGGTACTTAACGAAAATTTTATTTTTGATAAAAAAATTATTGTATCTTGAATTTACTCAATATAATTTTTGATAAATTTGAATTTAAAAGATACATAAGATGTCTCTAAAAAATCTCAACTTTATAATAGAGAAGCCCTCAAAAATTCTCAACAAAAGATTGATGAGTGAAAAAAAGTTTTATGAGAAGATGTCTATAGGGTGTGGAACATGAAAATGAAGTTTTGATTTGCTCAGAAGACTCAATGGTCACATTGGCAAAGAAACTAAAAAGTTCGAAGATGTCCATGAAGGTTTTGAAATAGGCAAGAAAAACGTAGAGAGTAGACTGCTCTTATAATTTTTTGTTGAAAAGGATTTTTGTGTTGGTTTGTTTAAGAAGAAGGATAGAAGGTGGTCACATTTAATCGAGGGTGTAGTTGATTTCTTATTAGTGAAGGAAAGGCATAGAAAGTTTTTGAAGGATGTGAGAGCAATTGGGAAGGAGCTTCAACACAAGCTATTGAAGGTGGTTTTAGATGGAAAATGGATTAGGAATATACAAAACTTTAAAAAAAGTATTTCGCACAAAAGTCTATAAAGTTTTAAAAAGTGATGTGTAGACAACATATTCTGAAAGAATAGAAGCTTTGTATCAAAATAACGATGAACGAAATGCATGGCTGAAATATAAAACTTCCGCTTTTAAAGCTGCTGAAGAGGTGTTTGGTGTAAGTAGAGGAAAGCCTCAGCACGGTGAAATCAAGATGCACAAAAAAGCACCTCAGATAAGAGAGAAAATTTTTCGCTAAAAACAAATAGCGCTATTTTTTGAAAAAAAATAGCCAAAAAAACTGTAGGGGTGAAAGAGTAAGAAGAGATACAGAATGATAAAAATTCCATGGAATTTTTTAGAGACATCTTAAATTTACTTATAAATAATATTTGACAATTTTTTACGTCGATTTATGGAAAAATTTTAGTAAATTTATTGAGCAAAATAAATAGCTATAATTATTTTTTATGATAAGGCTAAACTTATCGAAAATTATAGCTATTTATTTTGCTCAATAAATTTACTAAAATTCTTCCATAAATCGATTTTAAAAATTGTTAAATATTCCATGAAAGAAAAACAATGAAAGGCGTCTGACTTAACAAATCAAAATTGCATTAGACAGAAATGGGATGATTGTAATTACCGAAGATGGTCGGAAAAGAGCGTGAAAGGAGTCCATGAAGGCCAGCATGAATGAAGAGAATCCATGGGATGGGATGGTGAATGTAGACGTAGTTGAAGGCATCATGGAACCATTTGCTATGGACGAGATGGAGAAAGCACTAGGAATCATGAAGAATGGCAAGGCCAGTGGACCAACTTGGATTGACAAGGAGCACCTAGCTTCTTCTGGGAAGCAATTTATATTGCAAATAGCAAACAAAATGCTTGAATGAGAGAAGATGCCTCATGACTGGAAGGCGAGTATAGTTGTGGACACTTATAAGACAGGTAGCGTTATGGACTGTTTTAGCTATCGTGATGTTGAGCTTTTAGAGCATATTATGAAAGGAGTGGAGATTGTTGTTAAAAAGTTAAGGCTAGTGAATTGACCAAATGCAGTTTGGTTTTTATGCCTGGTAGAATCACAGTGAACGTTTTTTTATTAATTGAAAAAAATAGGAAACTTTTTATTTGCTTTTTTGACTTGAAAAAGGCTTTTGCTTGGGTGCCAAGAAAGGTATGAGTGATTTTTGGTATTTAGGTGAAAATATGAATGGTGAGCAGTTACACAAAGGATAGGACTGGAATGCAAGGCATTCAACAATAGGTTATCTGTTATGTGGTAAGACACACATAGAATATCAAAGAAAAATTTTATATAACATGTGTGAGGCTTGTCAAAACATATGGCTTGAAAACTTGGGAGGTAAAATCAGTTGAAGAGGGTATATTAAGAAGAGCAGAAAAATGGAAGCTTCAAATGATACGTGGTGTGGAGCTAGCTGATGATGAGAGTAAAAGAGTTGATGGTTAGGTTATCCCCATCATCATCCGTTTCAATGCTAGCATGAGTTGGATGTGGTCTCGCTTTTCTTTATGCTCTACAGTCTTCCAATAGTTCATGTTAGAACTTCGTTCTTCTAAGGTCATTGCATACTACTTGGAACCATTTTTTTCTTGGCTTACCTTTTTCTCTCATATCCTCTACCTCAACACACCAGCAAGCACTTGCTGGGTTTTCAGCATTCATCCTCGTTACATACCCAAACCACCTCAATCCATTTCTGCGTAAGACCTCAATGATGTCTGGAATTCCCAGTCTGTCTCTTATTTCTTCTGATGATCTGCCATCCTTTAAGATAACATTGCACATCCATCTGAACATAACTTTATCAGCTCTAAAAATTCTGGTAGTATCATCTTCTTTAAGAAGCCAGGTCTCATTACCATAAACCATAACACTACTGATGCAAGCAGCATAAAAACACCCTTTTGCCTAGAATGATATATGACCTGACTGGCTAACAGTACCTTAAAATTCTTTCAATCAGATCTTACTCAGACAACAATATTGACTTCTGCTCCACCTCCTGCACTAATCATATCACCTGATTAACCACTTCATATTTATTCACATCAATTTTAACAGCCCTACATTCAACATCACTAACTTGAGGATTTGAAAACACATCTTACATTTGAAGTTTATTTCAAAAACCAGTTTGCTATTTAAGCAACTATAACATTTTTGAACCCAGTAGATTGGGACTGAATAATAAGATTGTTGAAGTACTGAGACAAGGAAATTCGAAATGACTAAGTCATCTTGTAAAAAAAGAAAATGATGATTGTGTTAAGCAGGAGTGAAGGTTTGAGGTTGAAAGTAGAAGAGGAAGGGAGACCAAAGTTAGCTTGTAGAAGCATGATGAAAATCTTTGTCATGGGCTTAGTATAGGTTTTGAAGATGCTTATGTATGAGTGAAATGGTCATGGAGAAAAAAGCAGTGACTACTCAAAAAAGAGAAAATGCTGAGTATAAAATAATGGATGATGATGTTATATGTTAATATGAAAAATATATATTCTAACTACAAAATAATTTTTAAAATTTTTTTTCAATAAAGAATGAAACAATTAATATTCTACGAAACAATAAAATTCTTGATAATTAAAAAATGTTAATTAACAAGATTAGGTTTTAAATATCTAGAAGATTGCAACACACACCTTCACAAATTGTTTAAGAAACTTTGTAGATTCAGCAATATCTACGCCTGAAACATGAGCCAATCCACCTAGCATCCCATCAACTGTAGGCTCAACATTTTGCCAATACTCTTTTCCTTTGACATAAAACTGTTCGTTTTTTATGTCTTCGATTTGTTCGTTATTTTCTTTACAGTTTAGCTCTACTTTTTTGGTATTGTATGAACTTTCGGATAAACATTCGGTGTTTGAAGCATTTTTCAATTTCTCTTCAAGTTTGATAGAACTTTCAGAAAAAGCAGTCGCATTTTGTTTTTCTTTTATACCGCTCATTTTGTTGTTTATTTTTGTTTTTTTAATTGTTAGCAAATCATCGTCAAAATTCATGATTTTCAGCTACAGAATATTATACTGTTCAATATTTTAAACCTAGAACTATCAACGCCTAATTAAGTTATAAGCATAAAAATTATTTTTAAAAAAATTTTTCTAATATAAATAATTATTAATAATTGATTTTTTTACTGAATTGAGAATAATTTATTTTTTAATTGACTAAAATTAAATCTAAAATGGTTTTGATTAATGCAAGACACATTCTACAGTAGGCTTGTACACTAAATTAAAATGTATCAGTCAGTTTAAAGGTATTGGTTTGAAACAAATTTATAGAGGCTAATTAAATTTTATAATTTTCCATAAAAATTAAAAAAAACTCGAACCCTGAATTATATGTCCTATAAACTCCTTTCTATCCAATGAACTACACAAGCACATTTTAGGTAATGAGTGAACTATAAAAGCTTAATTTACGGTATCATTTTTTTTGAAAAACATAAAAATGATTTTCATGAAACAGTCATTTTATCAGTGAAGATTATTATTGTAAGTGTCTGTTACGCCTATTGACGCATAGGGCAGTAACAAAAAGTTTCCACTCATTCCTGTTTTGAACCAGCTTAGTGATGGTGTCTTGAGTGTGCTTCATTTCCTTGAGCTCTGCTTCCACTGTCCGACGCCATGTTGATTTCGGGCGACCTCGTTTTCTTTTTCCCTCTGGTGTCCAATAAAGAGATGTTCTGACTATGGAACCTTCTTCTCTTCCCAAAACATGGCCATTCCATCGCCATCGTTTTCTCATGATGATGGTAGCCATGTCTTCATGGTGACAACCGGAAAGAAGATCATTGTTCGAAATGGTATCAGGCCAGTAGATTTTCAAAATGCTTTGTAAACTTCGTGTATGAAAAGCTGGCAGTCTATTGGTAGCTTGTTTTGTCGTTCTCCAAAACTCAGGTCTATACAAATACTCAGACAGAATACAGGTTTTGTACAGCTTGATCTTGGTGTTGACGGTGTACTGAGAGGACTTCCATACAGTCTTCATGCTCCTAAAGGCATTTCCTGCTTTTTTAAGCCAACTTTTAATATCCTTTTGAGCACCACCATCTATACTCACAATACTACCAAGATATGTAAACTTATCTGTACTACAAAGATCCTGTTTGTCAAGCTGCACTGGGGTTGTTGCTGGCATGTTGATGGTCATGACTTTAGTTTTTATCCGGCTGATCTTAAGCCCAGCTTGCTGGCCTATAGAAAACAGTTTGTCCGTTTTATTTTTCATGTGACGATGTGTGGGAGCTTAGTGCTAGATCATCTGCGAAATCAAGGTCATCTAATGTAAAACAAGGAGTCCACCTGATTCCTTTTGTTTCAGCTTCTGTAGTGCGGCGCATCACCCAATCAATGGTGAGGTTGAAAAGCAATGCTGACATCTTACTCCTGTTTTGATCTCAAACCATATGTCATTACTTCTAACACTGCAACTAAAGTTACTGTAAAAACTTTGAATTATTGAACAAAGTGTTGGGAAATTCCATTGGATCTCAGCCCCAATCACAGACTCTCTCTATGAACACTGTCAAAGGCTTTTTCAAAATCGACGAAGTTTATGTAAAGCTGCCTTTGCTATTCTAAACACTGCTCAATGATGTTGCGCAGAGAAAAGATTTGTTTTACACATCTTCTTTCTTTGCGAAATCCAGCCTGTTCTTTCGCCAGGGACTTATCCCCTGCATCTGCTAATCACTGAAGAATAATTTTAGCAAGTATCTTACTAGGAACAGAAAGTAAAGCTTATTAAAAATATATAAATGAAAAACTTGCTTTAAAAGGCAGACGCTTGGGGTGTAATTAAAGGGAGCGAGTAGCGGGATTCGGAGCAGAATGAGTAGCAAAACTATTTAGCCTTAAGTCACCTGAAATCTTATGAATAGGTCTATAAAATTCTATTTACTATTAAGAATAATATTTCACTTACTAACTTCTTAGTTTATAGGCAGAAACCAGTACGAGCATAACAGTAAAAATCGAAAATGATTGATAGAAAATTTGTTATGCAAACTGAAACAAATCTTTATTTATTTTTAAGCTTATCTTTAAACATAAATTTTTTTCTTGTAGCCAATATGTTGAAATCACAATTTAAATAGTTATAAAACATGTATATACAAACAGCAATACTCCTCACTTTCTATTAATACTTTTTTGTCTAGGTTCATGCATGGAGTAAAAAATTGTTTGAAAATAATTTCATATAGAGATAAATATTTTGAAATATAGATGAATTGTTGAGAGCAAGTGCTTAAAAAAATGTTAGTGTCAGAATGAAAGTTTATTAAAAATCAATGATAAACAAACTGCATAAAAACTAAAACTTTGAGTCACGTGGGTTCATATTCGAAAGTCAATATTTTTGATACACCAATATATATTTCAACAACAATAACTAATTGAATATAACCATATTATTAAAATATCAATCGAAATACTAATAAAAGCGATTAGATTCAAACACTTTTAATAACTAATTTTTAGAGATAAATTTTATAATTATCTATCTAAATATGTAATCTAAAAATTTTAGAGTTATTTTTTAATTGATAGAGTTTAGGTATGTTTTAGATTTCAAAGAATAAAATTTTCCTTTCTTTATAGAAATTAATTGAAGCATTCTCAATGGTTATAATTAGAACTTACTTGAATCTACACAGTTATTTTACTATAAATACAAATGATTTCAACACATTCATTTAATGCTGACGTATTATGGTATTAAATGAATGTGTTGAAATCATTTGTATTTATAGTAAAATAACTGTGTAGATTCAAGTAAGTTCTAATTATAACCATTGAGAATGCTTCAATTAATTTCTATAAAGAAAGGAAAGTTTTTGTTAATAAATGCAGTGATTTTTTTTCATAATATTGACGTTAGTGATTATTTTTATTAACCAAATAATAACACGAAGCTTCTCGTAACTTTGGATTTTATTATCAAGTAAACAAACTTAAAGATGTCTTCTATTTTTTTATTTGATAATGCGAGTTCAAATCGTTTTTGTAATAAGCTAGTTTACTTTTACTAATCAAAGCAATATATTACTCATATCCATACCCATTATTTTTAAAAATTCCATATTTATCAGTGTATACTAATTTTTTAACTATTTATTTATCAACCTTATTGTTTCTTAAGTTCATATTCAAACATTCGTTATTTGCATATACTTTTATATACATTTTGGATACTAATAAGTAGTGTACTAAATTTATTGAGAGTTCAAAGTCAGAATATATTGCTATATAGTTGTTGCTTCTGCAGTCACTGAAGAGAAGCCATTTTTGGAACCAGGCCAACAAACCTCCTTTTCTAACATCCGTTAGAAAAAGAGGTTTGTTCAAGCGCCCAATAGTTTAGTAAATGATCCAGCTAAGTTCACAACAGAACAAGCTACAAGAAATAAAAATAAGTTTATAGTTAAGGTGAAATTGAGAAGAGAGTTAGGTCGGGGAAAGAAGTCATTGGACTTTTGGAAAAGAGAAAGATGCAGACTATAATAAAAAGATACTGATGATGACGGGATTATCTATCAATGCACCCTTTTACAAAAGGCATTAAAACAGTGACCAGTTTCACAAGCCCTTCAAGAAGCTTACTTATAAATCACTTTTTTTACCGGTGTTTAAGCTAATACTAGTCTTCCTTACACCTTTCCTTCACACCACCAAGTGAACTGGCAGCAGTACATGTTGTTGAAGACTCAATGATAGTTATAAGGTCTAAGTGTAAAAAGCTCATTTCCACCGTCACCTTTGCTTAATCTATAATATAATAATAATAATATTAATATTAAATCCAGAAAACCCTTACCTGGAATTTCACATTTCAGTGAAGGGACCGAGATTACAGGCAGTAGAAAACTTCATTTGTCTTAGTAGCTCTCTTTATTGCTGCGCAAACATTGACGATGAGGTCAAAACCCGAAATTCTAAAGTCAGTTGGGTTCTAAGAAACTTGAAAAAAAAATTTAGAGTGAAAGAAGAATTTTACAGTCTACGAAAGTCAAAGTATACAAAGCCGTAGTATTATCGCCACTACTACATGGCTGTGAAACCTGGACAATCTACAGATGTCAGATAAAACAATTCTAATAGTACCATACTCGATGTCTTCACAGAATTCTCAACATTCGCTGGAATGATATGATTTCTAATATTGATGTTCTAAAAAAGCAAATCTTTCCAGTGTTGTTACGATGATTCGTAAGGCACAGATGCGATGGGCTGGTCATGTTTCTCGTATGGCGGACTCAAAAATTCTATAAAAAAATCCTTTACGGCCGACTCAAAAAGGGTCAGAGAAAAGTTGGTGCTTCACGTAAACGCTATAAAGACCCCTCAAAGACACATCTGGAAGACTTCAACTTAGACGTCTTAACGTGGGAAAAAGCTGCTTTTGACAGGCTTTTTTGGCGTAAAACAATCCACAATGGTGCACTTTTTTCTAGAGGAAAAACAGTCAAATGCTAAAAAATAGAAGCAAATGAAACGCAGTTAGAAGAAGTCCACCAGCCAAATTCTCTACTAACTGGTGTCTAACTTGCGGAAGAAGTTTTCTCGCGCTGATTGGATTGTTCAGTCATTTGTGGATGCTTAGGTAATAATAAAGACTTGCTTTATATATGCAATTTCCACTAATTAATTATATTTACTTTTCTTTCATGTAACTCTTGTTGCTACGGTTATATTCGAAAAAAAATCTATGAGCAACAACAATAGTAATAGTTAACCTCAAGACACGAATAATTGAATTTTTAATTGTGACGAATCTTTACGATATATTAAACTAATTGTTAGCCGACGATGATATAGAATTCAAATAATCATGTTTTTATGACTCACAATAATAATAGTAGTAATAATTATAATAATAGTAATAATAATAATTATTGTTATTTCCATTATTATCATCATGTTTTTTCATTTTTATTGTTGGTATATGTATTTTTATCATTATTATATAGTAACTATGGTTATGATGAACATAGTTACTATATAAACATAGTTACTACATAAAAATTTTTGCTAGTCTTTTTATGCCACCAAATTTCTATTGCAACCGTTTTTGTGTTGCTGAAACTTTCTGATTCAATGATAAAATACTAGCCTTTCAAATCAAATCCACCTTCTTTCGGCTATAATCCTAGCTCTTTCAAAGTCCCAAATACGGTGCGCTTAAATCAGTTGTAGATTTTTGTGTACAAAACCCATACTTAAATTCCGGGTAAACACGATCGGTTAATTTGTGAAACATTTGAAAAATAATATCAGCCAAAACTTTAGTTGCCGCAATACCTCTTTCTTCTTTATATTTATAAAGCATCTTTAAAATGTTGTGATACTGAAGTGGCCAGCTAGCATTTAATCTCAAGTTGATGAAAATGCGTGGTTGGATGTGCAAACCTAGCTTAAAGAAGTTCGGCCGAAATCTCATCCCAGCCAGAAGCACTGCCAGAACGCAGGCTTTGAATGACCTAAAACATTTCAGATTGGTCAGAGGTTTCGTCTAGATGGTGGAGCACATGAGAGTTAAGAAGGTTATTAATGTAGTCATGTTTAGAGGCTCCTACTACTTCATAGAGCTTTCTATATTGTTCGATTCATCTATGGTTGTACCGTTTCTCTTCTATATATCATTGCATGAACGCGCGATTGAGTGTGTGGTTTTTTAGAGGAAGCAAACATCGCACCCACGTTGTTTCAATCTCTAGAAATTCGATGTGAAAACAATGTGCAACCCAGTAGTTTTTTACGCATTTTTGTAATTCAAGTTGAACGAGCAACTTGGTAATCGGCTAGAGCTTTTTGGGTATGTTTCGATCCCAGCCCAAGCAATGCATCACGTTTTTTTTTGAAAAAAAGTTTGAGTGACACGTGATTTTCTGAACAATCTAGGACCCTGATATTTTTAATTAACAAAAGTTTCAAATTATAAGCAAAAGATTGCCCTTTTTGAGATAATTTAAATGTGTTTTCACGTCGAAAAAAGTCTGGATCCATGCTTTCCAGCTTGACTTCCAATCGTTGAAAATATTTGTTTTGAAAAACTGGAATCTTTGTCTTACTAATATAGACTGTCGAGAAAACGGTTTTGGTTTAAAGGCAAAGGATGACAAAAAATAGCTGTGATCAGTAAAGTCTGCACTGGGATACAACTCTTCAAGCATGTGTCTGGTTTTGATAATAACCCGACCTAATTGATGTATTTTTTGAAACGAAGATTAAACCGACACCTTTCGATGTGGTTTGCCAGAAAAAAGGCTTTTTGTAACAAAGATTGTTTTAGCTGGACCGTTTCAACAGTCTTAAGCCATTTTTATTCATTTTTCAATCACCGAATTTGCCAGGACATTTTGGCCAAGTTTCCTGGTTGGCACCAGCTCTGGCATTCATATAACGATAAAGAGCAACACGTTCATGAAGATTGACTTCTCTAATAGTATCTTCAAGATGATTAAAAAAACCATTTTTTATATCAGCAGCTGCATCAAGAGTAGGAGCATAATAACAAAAGGACTGCTTTGTTTAGTGCTCAATTCAAGCGCTTTTTGTACATATGTTCATTATAAATTGATGTTTTATAAATCCATTTTCTACCAAACAATTAGTTCAGTTATTTTCATTTATTTTTTTTAAATTTTCCGCTATATGAGCATTATTTGTGGTAACTCAGAGTCGTTAACATTACTACACACAAGTCTGAACATATATATTCAAATGAAAACACTTTTTGGAATATATTTTAGTCCACGAAGCTTTTCATAGGATGAACTTACATCCTCAAGTTTTCATTTGAATATTTATGTTTGGATTGAAAAATTGAAAAGTCTAAAAATATATAAGTTTTTGATGAATAAAGGCATTAAGATATTTATATTCAACTTCAACAAAACATATTTTCAATGCATTTTTGACCATTTAGTTCAAAATAGCGACAGGATTATGATTATTATAAATAAAAAAAAGGTTTCTTCTCTATTATAGCTTAGTGCTCTAGCTATTATATTTTTTCGCACATTTTAATTATCAAACCCTATATGCTGAGTAAAGAATACAAAAAGATAGACTTTGTTTCGTTTAAAACACCTGCGTCAGCAGCATCAATCCATAGGTGTATGAAATCTTCTATGAAATTTGTGGCCATAGAGATTTACACGTATATTATACAAGTCATTTCTATAATTTGACAGTATTATTGCTTATATCCTCTAGAAAAGGAATATATATTTTAATAACATTTTTATGTGTTCAAAAAATTAGCTTTAAAATATTGTTCAAGATGAATTTTTGATTGAAATTATTTTGTTTGCAACAGTTCTGATTGACTTTTATTTAGTACTATAAACTAGTTTATATTTTGGTACGAGTACTGGAATTAAAACTATAATGAACATAAGGCAGACAATCGTATTAATTGAAGCTACCTACCACGTCGTTCATCTGTAAAGCAGATCATCAGACCAAATATCCAGTTAATTTGATATACATTAGAATTTTCAAATATGGAATAAGTCTATTGAAGGTACTATTTCTGAGAGTTTTCTTATTTCTATGCTCAGTTTTGACCCCAAATAAAACGTCAAAAACAGACCTGGTGATTTTACTTGATAATGTTACTTTGTAAACGAAAAGCTTTGTACTTAATAAAATTACCTTTAGCGTTCAATTAATTTGCAGTATTTACTTTGACTAAAGAAGATTTTTATACAAATAAAAGATTTTTCACAAAAACCCACACTTGAAAATGTCCTAAGTTTTTTAAAAATAAAAACATTTCAAGAACGACTACAATATTAAATTAGAATTTGTTGTTTCTGGTGTGTTTGTTTTATTTTGCTCTATGTTATTCATACATGCTCTTAATAATACGATGCACTATTGGTGTATTGATTGAAATCCACTTTGCATATGCTGCTTTTACTTTTGACTTCAATAATTTCTTCCAAATTTAAATAATGAAATCATAACAAAATTTAATAGATTTAATATAAACATAATGAAAGGAGACATTTTTTCAAATATCTTTTTTATACAACTTTTCCATGAATCATAATTAAAATTTTTTAAATATTTTTATTAATGAAAAAATTTGAACTGGTTGAAAAGTTTAGTTTAAATAAAAAAAAATCTCTGAATAAAATTCCTTTATTTTATGGATTTATTTTTAAAACATTGATACATGATTACTCTGAATAACTTAATAGATTATTTTCTTAAATAAAATGCATGCATAAATGCTGTGTAGATCAATTCCTCTATTAATTTTTGGTCGATATATTTATTTTTCCTAAGATGCTGTCAAGAGTATAAGCAACAGTTTTTGGATCGAGAGATACTTTTTCGATGCTGTCAATAAGTGAAGTCATACCATAATACCTCATTCCCAAAGCGTATGAAAGCCTTTGGAAACATGCAATCACCCTAGTTTTCAGAAGACCTTCAATGACAATAGTGTGTGGAGAGCTATAGAGGAGATTTGCAAGTCCTGCTCCGTGAGGAGCCACAACAGCCACAGCCCTCCCAAACAACAACATGGTGTTGTTAAGTGAGAGCAAAGGTATGTCTTTAAAAACTTCTAACTCCAAATTGAATTTTGTTGCTATTTTTCTCAAACTCTGAACAAGCTTCGAATTTTCTATTAGTTTTCTCACACCCGATCTGTGGACTAAAAGAATTTTATTTTTTTTAATAATTTTACCTTTGTTGAGAACCTTTTTAGTGTATTCTCTGTATACTGTGTTGAGCATTTGAACGTCAAGAAAGTTAGCAGATGTACACTCAGTATTTTTGGGTACATAGGCCATTTTAGCAGCAAACTTCCCAAAAATACCACGTGAAGAATCCAAGCCTAAGGTTTGTAAGATTTCTCCGTTTTTCACATGACTATCAGCAAATGCGATTTTTATTTGAGTGTTTCTCTTCAAAAAGTCTAAATATAAAGCTATTTTAGGAACGTTTTCGACCATTTTGTGGAAGTATGAAAATCCCCACTGTTGAGCAAGCACAAATACTTCATTATACATTTTATATTGGTTAGGGTCATAGGAAAAATCTTCGTGAACATTATCACAATCTATTCTTTTCGGTCTATAACCATCAACTAAAATTTTTCCACTTTCTGAAATTAAGCATGGTGAACAAATAGAAATAAGTTGAATTTTATCATCTGATACGGAACATTTTGTAGATGGAATAATGAATTCTTCTCCAGCTGAATCTTTCGTGTTCAACTGTGACAAAATCGTGCGTTTTGAAAGGCTTTTTGGTGAGATAAGTTCATCTATATTGTTATGGCATGTGAAATTATAAAAGTTTCCGAAATGGAAAGGTAATTTTTCAGCCAACATACAAAATTTTTTGTCTACCACGTTAGGATAATATTCTGTCAGCAACAAGTTGGAGATCGCAGAGTTTTCAGAGTGGGAATCGTTCCATGAGTAAAAAATGGTTTTCAATTTCCATTTGTCCATCAATGTTTTCATTTCTACTTTATTCATCTCTACTATCATTTTTTTATCAATACTTTTGTAGGTCTTTTTGAAAGTTTCTATAGTTTCTGTCAAATAAAAATAATAGAAATTAAAACTTTTCTAATTGCTCAAAAAAGAATAAAAAACCGAATCTGAGAAACTCAAGTAGTTGGTTGACCATTTTGATTTTCTCGATCACATTATCAAATGGATTGTTGGTTTGTACGCAGTCTGACAATTCTTTTAACATATTTGTTTTATTAAATTCCCGCATAACGAATTTTTTTGGAAAGTTTCCAAATTTTAAATTGTTTTGTACTGAAGCGAAAGGAAGTAAAAATAAAATAAGAGACAATGTGGCGAATGAAAGTAGCAGAAACACTTTTACAAGTTTTGCATTTGATATTAAGGTTTCCATTCCAAATTAAATATACCTTGACTTAAAAAAAATTTCTGTAAAATTAAAACCTGCTATGTTT
>OZ038321.1:8852668-9137668 GCA_964035795.1 Pterobdella sp. o SKG-2022 | reverse complement strand
GAAACACAGTTTGCCAAGAAAGTATGCCGGATTCTTTCCGAGAAGTTTTGTAGTGGAAGACGCCAGAAACTCCCAAGTACATTTTAATTATTGTAATGGCTTGAAAAGCTGATAAAAAACTATGAAAGTTAAAAATATACTAAATATTTTAGCTCAAAGAAGTAGAAGACGATGAAGCAATAAGAAAAAGAACTTTGATATGTAATTTGGATTTATATTGCTGATAGAATAAGAACTATTCAAATTAATAGGAAACTGATTCCGATTATTGCAATGTTACAAAGGTTTTTCTATTTATAAAAAACTTTGAAGGTTTCTACAAAATAAAAACTTGAACTTTTGAAAATTTAAAATGGAATAAGATTAGTTTGAAATAAAGCCTAACCTCTACCCCCCCAGAAAAGGGAAAATAAATTGAAATATTGACAAAATATTAATCATCATTGTCAATCGTTTCCACCAAGCACCATTGTTGCTACACAAATATTTCTTCTGTTTGTTTCTTTTTTGTTTTTTATATATTTGCCTATCTTTAACCAAAATTTTTACGTCGATTTATGGAAGAATTTCAGTAAATTTATTGAGCAAAACAAAACAGCTATAATTTTTGATAAGTTTAGCCTTATCATAAAACATTACCGAAAAAGTTTATTTATCTAAATAAATGTACTAAAATCCTTCCATAAATCGACGTAAATAATTGTTGAACCTGATTGTTTGAAAATAAAAACTAACTGAATTCAAATATTTTAACTAAATTTGAAAAATAACTTTCATGAAATTTTATAAGACCTTATTCCAGAACTTTATTCATCAAAACGCAATAACAATTTTCAAAAAAATTTGAAAAACTTCTGTATACTTTTTTATGTCTTCATTTAGCCTCCCAACACATTCCTCTTTAAGTTTTTATGTGACCCCCTCCTTTTATCCCTGTTTCTTCTCTTACTTTTTAAAATTTAATTATATGTTCTATTATTTCTTCATTGCCACCACAACCTTCATATTTCATCACTATTGCATTATCCCACCATATCCAATTTTTTCATTATATATTCGTTCAGCTTTTTTTACATCATATCCTCCTATCAATCCTTTTTTCAAACATTTTTGTTTCTTTTTTTTTCTAAGTTTTTTTATTTCTTTCGTTTTCACTCGTTCTATATAATCCACTTTCTTATTTACAGCTTCTATTAATAACTTTTTTTACATCTCTTTATTCGTTCTTTCCGCTCTATCAATATCTAAACTTTTTATTTACTTTGTCCAAACACTGTACCCTAATTTACAAATAAACTATATTTCTAAACTATATCCATTTGTCGTCACACAATTCTCTTTATACCACCATATTTCTATTTCAATAACTTTTCATCCACTTAATCTATTCTTAATCTCCGACGTTATGACAAAATGATAAAGTAATCATCTTTTCTAACCTAGTCTACCTCCCATCGACCATAATGCCAGTTCATTCAACATTTCTCAAATTGTTTGAATAATTTTTCAAGCACTTTTTTTGTATTTTTCTAATTTCCCAATATTATTTTTTTATAGTTGCTCAAACTTCCAAATTGTTCATTATTGTTTATATTTCTCATATACCGTATTAATTATTTTAGAACTAAATATTCCTGTTTCATTTTCAATAGTAACCTTTCTTGCTCTCTTCACCATTTTATTTATTTTACTTTTTTTTTCATTCAATTACACTCCATTTCTCACACCTTTTGTGGTTACAGATTGCGACTTTGAGGGTAATATTGTTCTGATACCAAATGATGCAAACCAAGCCCAGAAATTTTTCAATGATGTAGAAAGAATAGCAAAAAAAGTTAGACTTCATATTAACGGGAAGAAGAGTAAATTTCTACCCCTCAATCAACCAGTACCAGAAATCACTACAACGGAGGACAACAACATTGAATGCGTTGATGCTTATAAGTATCTGGGATCCTGGATAGGTTCAACAGAAAAAGATATGAGCATCAAAAAGGCGAGAGTAGAAAGCGTCATACAAATTATTACGAATATGGAACTCATGATTACAGTGGTAGTTCAAGGTAGGAGTTTTTAAGGTGACAGTAGAAGCAATCTTGCTATACGGGTGCGAAGCTTGGATCTTAACAAATAGCCTCGAGAAAAACCTGGACGGATGCTATACGAGATTGCTCCAAGAAACCTTAAGAATAAGCTAAAAAAACTATATCTCCAACATAGAGCTTCACTCGAGACGGTCAAAAATCTCAGACGTGATCAAACAGGGACGTTTGAGGTTTGCTGGACACTGCTTCAGAAGGAGAGGTGAAGTTGTTGCAGATCTAGTTCTTTAGGAACCAAGATATGGTAGTGTCAGTAGGGAAAGACCGACAATGACATTTGTTAACAGACTGGCTAGTGACTGTCGCGTGGAAATAGAAGATCTGGCTAGAGCAATGAGAGACAGGAGTCTTTGGGCTGGCTTCGTGGTGGCTACTATTTCTCGGCATAGTATGCCGTCCCAAGTAAGAAAGTAGTGGTTCTTTCTCATTTATGCTATTACCTGAATATTTGTATTCTTTAGTTTTCAATACTCTCTCTTGTTTCAACTGTATATTGAATTCTTCTTTTATAATTTTTCCGCTTTTACCTTCCCATACTAACTTTCCATTCCCTATATTGAGTTTATATTTTTGTTTTTATTCCCAACTCTGTTCAATTTCTTTTAATCTTTCCAACCATTTCTTTAGATCATACTTCTCAAATATCTTCCGCAAAAACTCAAAACTTTTTTTGTCGTTTTTGGTGATGTTATTGCACAGACTCCCTGCAACATCCCATTTATCTTTTGAAGGCTTACACTACACAAACTTTGTCCAAACACTGTACACTAATTTACAATATTTTTCATCCTAATTAGCCATGAGCGCGCTTGCAGTAACCGAGAGAGAGAGAGAGAGAGAGAGAGAGAGAGAGAGAGAGAGAGAGAGAGAGAGAGAGAGAGAGAGAGAGAGAGAGAGAGAGAGAGAGAGAGAGAGAGAGAGAGAGAGAGAGATAGAGAGAAACAAAAAAAGGAAAAGAGAGGAATTATATAAAACTGTTATTTGATTGAATTTTCTAATTTAAAATCTTTTTTTCAACACTGGGAAGTTATTCTTTCTCTTACATACATCCATCCATATAATGCCATTGATTAGTGGATGAAAATTTTCGAAAAGATTAAGTTTCTTTAGGTTTGTGTTACATTAAAATTGGTTAATGATAAAATATTTCCATCAACATTTTTCAAGTTTGTTTTTTAGCTAGAGCAAAAACGATGAAAGCTGAAACTTTTGCTTTCTTGTGTGTTCAGCGTTTCTAAAGTGACCTTCCTGTAGCTGTTAAACTAATAAAAGTTTTCTAATTTAATTCCTATTCGATCTGAAAAGTTGAACCGAAAAAAACATGGGCGTTTTCAACATTAATACAAACTTGAAATTACAATTATGAGTTCACGCATTGAAAGCTTTTGTTAATTTTTTTTACATAAAAAGATGAAAAATGAAATCACGCTTGAGTTTTAAACACCTGGTCGAACTTGAACAAACTATCATCATAACTTTCTTCGTCTTTTTTGAACGTCTTCCCCGCAATTGTTTCTTCTGCATTCGTAGGATCTTTTTGTCGCAGAGTAGGTTGATCGACAAAAGTGGGAGAGGGAGGAGGATTTTGTTGCATTAGGACTCTTTTGTGCATTGATGCCGTGTCATATAATCTCACATAACAGTGGTTTGGACCTGGTACCCCGGGACCTAGTGTGAATATTTGCTTTAGGACCTTTCGCGTTATTGAACTTGTCTCCAGCAAAATGATTTAAAAAAAAACATATGAAAAGACGATTTAACTAAAACAAAAAATTAAAATACAGATAGATAGCCACCATCGGTAATTTTTGGCCAGATATAACTTGCTTTTAAAAATTAAAAAAAAAAAATAAATACACAAATTTTAAAGCTTCACTGAAAAAAAATTTTTTTTTGCAATTTTAGACTCACAATTTCCATAACTTCTCATCTGAAGCATCCTTTTAATTTAAGCAAACTTAACTAATTTATGACATTATTTTACTCTTCCACCTAACCTTTGGTCTACTCCACTTTACAAAATCATTATTTTTGTAATTAAACACTTTTTAACAAATTTCATTTATCCTTTCACCCAACGATTTATTCTTTGAAAAAGTTTAACTTCATCTTAAGTCGTTTCAAATACTTACCACAGCATTATCACCTCACAATAAGAATTTGTTCATTAGTGTTGAATCTATATTCTGTTAATTTTACATGTCTTAATTTTTTAAATTTTATAATAATAAATAAAGATATCTTAAAAATATTTCATTTTGTTTTTCATAATCACAAATTATTATGCCTTAATTAAATGTTTTTAAATAAACGTCCGTGAAAGTGGAATTTGGACAATTTTAAACTTAAATATCATAAAATTCTAATCGAAAATTTAAAAAAAAACTAACTTAATATTGAAGATATAATCCTAGTTAGTAAAAAAATTAATTGAATTTTGATAAATATTGACCAATAATTAGTAAATCTGTTATATGTGAGTGATCTCATATGGGCACGAACGGGTTAAAAATAACCTATCAAATAAATATGTATTTTTAAACTTGTCTGATTGCTTTAGCTCACAAATCACTCTTACCATAGCTTCGCCTGTTTTTTCTCAGAATATCAAGCTCATTTTTTAAGACACCAAACATTACTCATATAGCTTTGCTGATCTAACACAGCTTGAATGAATCATCTTTTCATTCAAATGGAGTTCTTAGAAAATGAAATATCGCCACATTCTTTATATTTCACTTGGACTGCTCTTTGAATAACAGCAGCCTCATAATCCCCGTTAGAATCTTCTTTACTTCCCAAATACAGAATTTACTGCCTTAATACCAACGCATAATGATTCTACAAGTTTTGTGATTAGTTCCGTGCAATTTTTACATTTGAGATATATAATCTTTGACTAGCTTTGCCAACACTTTTAGAATCTCTATTTATCTAGCATGAAATTACCCTCTGAACATATAGATAGTCATTACTCGTTTACTCCACATGGATTTAATTTACTTTTCTGCACTTCATGCACTGAACCAAAAATATTTTTAAACTATTAATTCTGAAACTATTCACTTCAAAAACTTTTCTTTATTTGAAAAACTTCTTTAAATTTAACAAGGTTTCACTTATAAAAACTGTCTCGCATTGAATTCTCTTGCACTTTCTGTTATAGCATCAATCGCTATTGAAAATAGTGAGTGAAAAAAACAAACTCTTGATGCACCCTGAATGTCACTAAAAACTCTTCGAATAGATCTTTCTCAGCCCTTATTTGAGCCTCAGTTTCATCGTACACGCTCATTACCGTCTGAACTAAAACTTCTAGAACGCCTTTATTCTATGTCGCCCCCTTTATAACTTTTTTTGGCACCCTATCTCTACAATCATTAAATATTCCATTTAACCTTTACATATCATGCTTTTTTCTGATTGAATGCTCGCAAAGCCTTTATGGTATTACAAAATAAAACTAATGAAATACAAAAAAAGAAAGGTTCACAGGTGAATGCATGAAGGTACCTTTGATGTACAAGACGTTGTGTTCTCCATTTATACGCATGATCTGAAGTTGATCAAATGAATTCATAATCTTCAAGTGATACGAATAATGGAATAAAATACTCCAAAATAAAAGTCAATGTTTGTAAATATCCAAAGGTGTTTGATGAACAAACCTTGAGGCCTCTTGATGTTCGCCATTTGAAACCCATCTTGCCTGGCATCTTCTTGCCTTTGAATACCTTGCTCTTGCCCTTTGCCATTACAAAATGTATGCTATGTACATGATTTATGAATAGTCTACATAAAAATATAAAAAAGACAATGAGAAAGAAAATGTTCTATCTTAATTAAAATGAAATATTTTTATAATTATTGATATTATATAGTGAATGTTGGGTGCGTAATGGTTTTTGAATGGTTCTTTGATCAAAACTAGAATTTAGTGAATTTATAACACACAGATAAGCAAAGTTACATACAGCGCCTCCCCCAATGTTTCCAGGCCTGCGATGCCACTTTGTAGTGCCGTGGGATGCTGGGCCTCCCTTGAAACCCCACCTTTTCACCACCCCCTGAAACCCATGTCCTATCCTGCATATATGAGGTTTATTCTGCATCACTAAATCGAATGTTGACATAAGTTCCAAAAACGTTTAAGCGATGAATTTTGTGTGCCAAAAAAGTTTGGCGTGACTTTGTTATATCGATTCATTTAATCTAAATCAGCGATTTTTAAACATTTTGTCAAATCTTTATGTGAATTCAAAGTACTCTGATGCATATCAAATTATCCTTTGTAAACCATAGTATCAAGGTTGGCATGATTACAGTACTATCTATCTTTAATGAAACGATCAAATGAAAAACAACTCCGCGTTATTTAGCATCAGTGAATTACATAAGATCAAAAACGTAATTTTTCAACTTGTTAGACACCTTAATGTACTTTTAAGCAATATAAATAATCATTAAAGTCAATTAATATTGAGAAGGTTTTCACAAATCTATTTTTTTATTGAAACGCCAAAGAATAAAACTATCTTCATTAAAAAATAATATTCCTGAAAAGATGTCTATTCCACAAGTACAGTTGTTCCTATTTATAAAAAGAAAGGTAGCTTTATGGACTTTGCGAGCTATCGAGGTGTAAAGCTTTTAGAGCATGGTATGAAAGTGGTGGAAAGGTTGTTAGAAAAGAGGTTAAGAAGGTTAGTCAAAGTTGACCAAATGCAATTTTGTTTTATGCCTGGCAGAAGCACAGAGGATGCAATTTTTATTTTTAGGAGAATACAGGAAAGCTACCTTGAGAAGAATAGGAAGCTTTTTATCTGTTTTGTTGATTTGGAGAAGGCTTTTGATCGGGTGCGAAGAAAGGTGATTGAATGGGTACAAAGAAAGAAGTTGGTCCCGGAAAAGTTGGTTCAGGCAGTAACGTCGATGTACAAAGGAGCAAAAACGCGGGTTCAGGTTGGAAGTGGACGATCGGAAGAGTTTGATGTAAGTATAGATGTCCATCAAAAATCAGTTTTCTCGCCGTTTTTTTTTTCAATAGTGCTAGATGTATTGTCTGAAGACGGAAGAAAAGGTGAACTGCTTCATGCAGATGACTTGGTCTTGATGGCAGAGACAATGGAAGAACTGAAAGCACAATTCATCCGTTGGAAAGCAGCTTTTGAACGGAAAAGATTGAAGGTTAATTTTGATATGACAAAAGTCATGGAGAGTGGTGGTGGTAGTGAGGTTGGGAAGAGAGCTAAGGTAAATTGTGAGATGCAAGACATGTAAAAAGTGGGTTCATGCGTGGTTTGCTAGGGTAAAGAGTTTCTTGTAGGATGAATGGAAATTTCGAATGTAGGGTTTGTATGAATGGTTCAAACGAGGAAGGTAAGAATGTTTCAGATAGTTGTTTGAGTAAGTTGGAGAGGGTGAATAGTTATTGTTATCTAGGGGATAATATGAATGGTGGAGGAGGAAGTAAGCTAGCTGTTACACGCAGAATAGGGCTGGGATTAAAGGCATTCAACAGTATGTCTTCTATGTTATGTGGTAAAAGACACATGGAATATCAAAAGACAAATTTATAGAACACGTGTGCGGCCTGTCATGACATATGGCTCAGAAACTTGGGTGGTTAGGTCCGTTGAAGAGAGTATTTTGAGAAGAGCAGAAAAACGGATGCTTCGATTGATGTGTGGTGTGCAGCTAGCTGATGGTGTGAGTACAACGGAGTTGATGGTCAGATTAGGGTTGGATAATAATATTATTGAAGTGGTGAGACAAGGAAGTTTGAGATGGCTGGGTCATGTTGTAAGGAAAGAGGATGATGATAGTGTCAAGCAGGCATGGAGGTTTAAGGTGGAAGGCAGTAGAGGAAGAGAAAGGCCAAGGTTAGTTTGAGAAATATGATGGAAAACCTTTTTCGTAGGTTTGGCTTAGATCTTAAAGATGCCTATGAAGGTTGAAATGGAGAGAGATGTTTAGATCATGGAAAGAAGTCAGTGAGCCCTTGGAAGAGGGAAAGATGCTGACTATAATAAAATGATACTAATACTACTGACACAAGATAATACTCAGGCTTCTCGAAAACACCTGTCTATTAAAAGCGAAACGATCCACAAGATTACTCAAAAATACCGCTTAAAAGATGCTAACGTATTATGGTAAGGCTATACTTACCGAAAACTCTAGCTTTTTTTTTGCTAATAAATGTACTAAAAATTTTCCTTTAATATAGACGTTAATGATTATTAAAAACTTAATTATTCGTAAAAAAAAAGTGTATAACCTGATCTTATTCTACTTGAGGCAAAATTACATACTCTTGATTTTTATTTGTGAAAGTGAGCTTTGTCAAGATTACAGAATTAGTTTGGCGACTACTATCCATTCTAATAACATTGCTTCAAAGAACTCATAAGCAACTAGTGAAAACTCACAATCCACCAAGACAAAGGAGATCAAAATTGAGAAAAAGGTTACTTAATATATCAATACTTCATTCTCTTTTCTTACAACTTCTTTCACAGGTGATAAGACAAGACGTTTTTATAACCTAAATAATAACGAATATAAAAATAATTTAATCTTATTAGATTATACTGCTGTGCATGTCCCAGTAACTGGGGTTGACAGCAGTAGGATTAGATTATTGATACTAAAATAGAGTGATGGATAAAAAAGACCATTTATCTGGAAAAATTTTCCTGTACTACCAGCCGAACTAACGCCCAGCTTGAAATTATCGAATTCAAGATGCGAGTTCATGATATCGTGATAGAGTTTGATTTTTGTCACTTTTCAATTTTCTCGCTATATTAAACATGACTTGCAGATATGAAATGGATTGTTTGTAAATAAACAAAATTTATAACAGAAAAGCAGTTTCAATTTGGAGACGCTATCTTCGGTGAAGTTCAACGTCATGCTCAGGACCAAAAATAATGATTGTAGCGTACTTTAAAAAACTTAAATATATAATTTATCTTATTATGAACAAACTCACGAAAAACTAATGCAAAATGTAAAGCACAGACGTTTTGGCTTGCACATCGACGTAGTTGCCAACTGTGAAATGCTTGGCAGTTAGCTGTGTTCCTAGTGTGAATGTTTGAGGGTTAGTGCTTGCTCTAGAAATGACGTTCTTTTAATCATTGGTGTTCATTTTATACTTAATTCGATGCAATTTGAAATAATAAATTAATGATAACGGTAAAACATTGTATATATCTTTTATTTAATAATTCATATATGACAAGTTTACTTTTAATGAAATTTTTAGAGAAGGTGAGGCAAGACCTGGTAGAGCAATAATTTTGCAAAATACAATGGTGAAAAAACGCAAAAAAAAACTGTAAAAAATTAAAAAATAATGTCGAAATCCAAGGAAAGCGAAATATCAACTTTTTTAAAAGGTTCAAGGTTTGAGTTTCATGAATACAAAATATTATGGGGAGTCTTCAAGTTTAGATAACTCAAAGACTATCCTTTTAATTGAAATCTTATGAAATCCATAATTTTTTCTTATAATTGAAACTAATCATCAAATGATGTATTGTGAAGAAGAGCTTGAAAAAATTATATTCATCAAAGAAAAATCTTTGCTGTTGTGCCAATGATGCTGTAATGAAAACCCTCAAGTGGTTAAAGATTTGAAAACTAAAGCATGGACTCCAAATAAAACTTCTCAGTGAAAACGAGTTCAGCTGTGTAGAAATCTTCGTTATAAATTTCACCAATAATATTGTGAACCAAATAAACACTTTTAACATCAAATTTTAAATTTAAACATCAACATAAAACAGAAGCATCAACAAGCACAAACCTGGAGGCAGAAGACACTGAGAGGAGGTGAGAAACCGAGTGATTTTCCTCTTTGGCAACACTCCTGCCTCCTTAAACATGTTTGTGTACTCCTCTGTGAACTAACATTTCATATTGATTTATGTCATGATTTTATTGACATTTATAACATAAAATTGAGGTATCGAACATAGATGGCGATTCATCAAACTCTTTTGTAAAAGAAATAATGATATCAATGTAATAATAAAAAAAAATCAGGTTGTTTGCGATTTCAATATATTATTAGTAAAATAAAATACAAATATAAATAGATAGATAGAGAGATAGATATATAGATAGATAAGTAGATAGATAGATAGATAGATAGATAGATAGATAGATAGATAGATAGATAGATAGATAGATAGATAGATAGATAGATAGATAGATAGATAGATAGATAGATAGATAGATAGATAGATAGATTCTCAGCTGCATTCATCCACCTTCAGGCAGGTGCAGAAAGAGTGTGTTACTGTTTTTTGACATTTCTTCTTATAATTCGGCATTCCTTGTTTTTTGAATTTATTACCACAGAATTGACAAATTATTGTTGCTTGAGAGTCAGTGGTGTGTGATAGTCTGATGTGATTCGCTAAACCAGTCTTGTTAAGGCAGACCTTGTTGCATTGAAGACATTTCAGATCTGTTATAGTCCCTGAGTTTTCTTTCTTGTGGTCCTTTTTGTCCTTTTTTTTATCTTCTTTGAACTGGTTTAACGCATTCAACTTAACGTTGGCCTCTTTACGCCATTGGCTTCTGTTTAGGGCTTTAGTTCTCCATGATGAAACCATATTTAGGCTTTTTAGGTCAGCATTCATAACATCATGCCATATTTGACGTTGTTTTCCATGAGGTCTTTTACCTTCTTCGAATTTACTGACTAATAATTTTTTTGGAAGACGTGTATTTTCCATTCTCTCGATATGGCCAAGCCATCTAAGTCGTCTACGCTGGAGTATTATTTCAAAGCGTTCGATGTTTGCACGTCTTCTTAGGTCAGTATTTCTTAATTTGTCGAAAAGCGACAGACCATGTATTGTTCGTATGCAGCGATTGATGAAGTTATTTAAACTTTGAATGTGATGATTAAGTTGGGGCCAGGATTCACAGGGAGTATCATAGCCTTGAAAAGTCGGAGTTTTGTACTGTGTTTGATTGCAGGCTGGTACCACACCAGTTTATTTAAGCATCCAAAAGCTATTGATGCTTTATTGACTCGAGCGTCCACTTCTGCGTTTAGTTCTACTTCATCTGTGAGAATGGCTCCCAAATACTTGAATTGTTTCACTTCTTCTGTTTTTCAAAAAATTGTTAATAGAAGTTTGTTTTGGGAGTTTTTTCTGTTTTGGCAATATTGTCATTCGTTTTTTTTGTCAATGTTTATTTTCAAACCAAAAATTTTCAAATTGTTTTCTATTGTGTTCATAAAACAGTTCAATTCTTCATAGTTCGCACCGATTATAACCATGTCGTCTGCGTATAGGAGGTGTTGCACTGTTTTACGACTATCTAGTTTACATTTGTTGTTCATTAAAGGAGCTTTGATGTTCTACATAATATTTGCTCCAATATTCGTGTTTTTCTAATGCGCTATTTATAATTGCGTTTAGATATAGATTGAACAATAAAGGAGATAGTATGTCGCCTTGTTTTACTCCTGATCTTATTGGAAATTTTTTGGAAGTTTGGCCTTCATATCTAACTACTCCTTGAGTTTCTTCATGGAAAGCTTTTATGATGTTTATGCTTTTGCTTGGCAGGTTGTATGAATGACGCAAAACCTTCCATAGTGCATTGCGATTTATGGAATCATATGCTTTGCACAGCTCAATTAAGAATAGGTATGGAGGTGTATTATACTCTTTGGCTCGTTGCATTATTATTCGTAAATTAAATAATTGGTCACTGCAACCCCTATTTGAGCGAAAGCCACATTGACTTTCGTTTAGCTGGGAGTCCAATACTGGAATAAGCCGGTTTAATATCGTTCTACTGATTTTTTTTTGTGACGCATAAAATTGCGATCCCTCTGTAATTGTTACAATCAGATTTTTGCCCTTTTTTGAATACCGGTATGGTTTTGATTTTTCCAGTCTCGTGGTACCACCTCTTTCTTCCATATTTGATCTGCTAGTGTTTTCATCCAACTCACCGTTGCTTCTGATGTCAGGGTTAAAATTTCTGTGCTGATTTCGTCAATTCCAGGTGCACTATTTTTTTTAATTGTTTTAGAGCGGTTTCTATTTCTCTTTCTGATATTGGAACTGTCAATTGGTCTAGATCATATTGTATATTACTTTTTGGCAGAATGTCGTATGCATCATCGTTGATTTCGGTGTCAACATTTATCAAATTCATAAAGCGTTCATGCCATCTTTGCAATTTTTGTGTAGTTGTGACAATTTTTGTTGAACCATCTGAACTAAATAAATATTGATGCTGATTATGACGGGATTTGCCTATAAGTTTTAATGTTTTGAGAAGAGAACCACCTCAACCAAGTTTCATATTGATTTCCAATGTGTCTTCAGCTTCCTTGGTTTTCTCTTCCCACCACTTATTTAAGGCTCTGCGACATTGATTTTTTTGTTTCTTTTTTCACATTAGTGTATTTATTTTTGAGTTTTGATGAAATTGATTCACCTCTTTGGAGCAACTGTGTTATTTGAAAATGTAACAAACTCTTTTTTTTGGTCAAATTCTTTACTTCATCTGTGACCCACTTTTTTTCAAATAGCTTTTTGCTTTTTGGGAGGAACTGCTCTGTGGTTTTTCTTAGAGAACTTTTGAAATTTTCCCAAATTTCTTCTACTGTGCCATTTTTATTTTTGGAATATAAATATTTATTTAACTTTTTTATTGTTTCAGAAGATAGACTTGTTGTCTTGATATTATGAGGATTATATTGACTGACTTTTTTTAGCTTTGTGTTTATATTGGTGTCATTTCTTATTTTTGATATCACTGGGTGGTGATCTGATATGTGTAAAGAATTTCTATGTGCTCTGGTGTCTAGTATAAAGGCTCTGAACTTTTGATTGAGCAAGATGTAATCCAACACATGTCCTCCTTCATTTTGGTTTGGATCTCTCCAAGACCACTGATGAATTTTTTTATGAGAAAATAATGTGTTTGTGCTTACTAAGCCATGGCTAATGCAAAAGTCCAGAAGCCTTTCACCATTGTTGTTGCGAGTGTCAGGATTGTGAACTCCATGAAGCCTTGTAGGCTTTACAGCTGGGCCAATTCGAGCATTGAAGTCTTCCAACACAAGCAATAAATCTTTATTATTCACTCCTTTTAGAGTGTGAGATAGCTGATGATAGAATTCTTTTGAGATTGATGGATCAGTGACATCTGTAGGATCATAAACAGAAGTTATGCTCAGCCATATTTTTCCTATTTTGAGTCTCATTTTCATCATTTATTGGAGTGAAATTTTTGTTTTCCTTCCAGGCAGTTCTTAGGTTGCCTAGAAGAATTACTGCTGTGCCTCTTTGATTAATAGGATTATTATTTGTGGATCTTGAGTACACAACAGTAGCATCTTCTATGTATAGAACACCGCACCCAAGCCACTGCACTTCAGCTAGCGCTATTGCACAAACTTTATGTTCTTTCATTGTTGTAATGACGTTCAGAAGGCTTGAGTTGAATTTTGTTGGGTTGCCTAAGGTTCTTACATTCCAGCAACCCACTTTGACTAAAGTTTCCCTTTTTTTTCTGTAGATAGACTGTATTTCTTTTACGTTCCGTTCCTGGTGAGTTATTAGCTCTACGCAGGTTTGCGGTTTATAATTTTCTCGTCGCTTCTCCACCATTTTGCGGGAGTTTTTGTTGAAGCAATATTCAGTCAAAAAATTAAATGAAAATTATAAAAAACATTTTTTTATAACTTTTAATAACTTTTTGACAAAAATTTTTTTTAAAAACTCTGCGAAAACTTAAAATTATTCGAGCCATTGACGCGCGGGCTAAACGTAAACACAGATAAATAGATAGATAGTATTAGTATCATTTTATTATAGTCAGCATCTTTCCCTTTTCCAAAGGGTCACTGACTTCTTTCCATGACCTAACCCTTTCTCTTTATTTCACCCTGCCATAGGCATCTTCGAGACTTACCCCAGGCCTGTCACAAAGGTTTTCTATCATACCTTTCCAAGCTAACCTTGCCTTTTCCCTTCCTCTACTACCTTCAACCTCGAACCTCCATGCCTACTTTACACAATCTTCAGTTCTTTTCCTATAGATAAATAGATACTAAAATTAATTTATTTTAAGACCTATCTGATAACTTCACTCAAAAAATTGCTCTAGCCATAGCTCTTTCTGCTCTTTTCAGAATATCTAACTCATTTTGTCTAAGACACCAAACCCCACTCTCAAATAGTATTGCAGATCTAACACAGCTTGCATGAATTTATCTTTCAATTTTGAGTAGAAAACTCTTGGATAATAAAATATTTCTGCATTCCTTAAACTTAACCCAGTCTGATCTCATTCTTGCAGTTACAGCCACTTAGCAAGCTTAACAAGTACAGAAAAGAATGCACTGTCTCAATGCCATTGCATAAAGATTCTACAGGTTGTGCGCTGAAGTCAGTGCTACTTTTGCATTTCAGACATGAAATCCTTAGCTAGCTTTGTGAACACTTTTGGAATCTGCACACCTAGCATGAATCCAGAAACACATTAGTAAGTTAGCCATCACTCTCTTACAGCAAACTCCACATGGATCTACTTTTGATTTCTGAATTTTTTATGCTACACCACTTATCATGACTTTAGTTTTAGAAATATTTATTCTCAAACCCTTCTCTTCAAAAAAATTTTTCTCTCAAACCTGACAAGATGTCACTTAAAAGAACTGAATCATCAGCAAATTAAAAAAAAACAATAAAAAAGCCAATTAAAAAATGGTATAAAAGAGAAGCCAAAATGTGCCTGCCTTGTGAACACCAGTAGAAAGAGCTCCAACCACAGTGACATGCAGGTCTGATGAGTCTTTTGATGGCTCTATTGTCTGTATCACATGGTTGTCTAACACCTGTAATTGAAATCATAACTACATATATACCTTTATTGTTACTATACTCTAATTATATTCCTAGTTTTTAATAAATAATTGAGTACATTTTATTTGAATGAACCTAAACTTATATTATATTTTCAAGATTAGGTATAAAACTATCTATAAAAATCATGTTTATTTATGAAAAAATATATTCATAAAAAAAAGCTTTATTTATAAAAATTAACTGAAATTTAAAAGTATTATTTTGATGTTTCAAGTGGCCCTAACTGCCAAAAAGAATGGCTAATTTTCATGAAAATATGCTTTTCTAATTTTATAAATTGAAACTAAATTTTAAAAATTGAAAAAATGAATAAAAAAAGCTGTACCCATTTTGTATTTTTAACTATATAATTAATTACTGGATGAGATTAGTAGACTTCTTACTGAAAAACTATTAATTATCATCATTAAGTTATGAACCTGCAATAGAGTACATAGGATACGCTTGCCATCAACACCCCACTGAGGAATCACTCCCAACTTCATTGCTAACACACCTGTCCTCAATGACCTTATAATGATGTGACAACGAAATTTTTTGGGTAAACTAATTCCAACAAAATAGGTTTTTTTTCAATTATAAATATTAGCTGTCAGCTTACTCAGCATTCCAATCTTGGATTTTTATATTTGCAACCTCAGATGAAATAGGGGTGAAATTTTGATATGTTGATTTGAGAAAATTTTTGTTTTCTTCAGTTAATTCTTGATTTTCCCAAAATACTTGTGTCTTTCTTTTGGGGTGCCATCTCTTATAAGGGAATCGTCTGTAGCTTCTATTGGAGGTCAAACTTTAAAGACGTATTAAAAAATTTAAAACCTTTGTTTTAACCTTGATTTTTTGAATCGTATAACTTTTGAAAATCAAACATTTTAACTTCTTTTTTATATATTAGTTAAAATTGCTTTATCGGTAATGCAAACAAAAAATTTTTTAATCAAATATTACCTTAAAGAAACAAAACGTTCAAACAGACTTTTGAACATAGTAGAAAACTTTGGACGGTGAATTTTTAATAACTTATCTCATTTAAAATGATAGCGATATTAAAGTTTGATATGACCAAAGTAGCCACAGATTTCAAAAAGCAATGGTTAATAATAACTGGAGCCAAAACAAGGGAAAAGAAAAAACTTTTTAAAAAAAGTTTTTATATGGAAAAAATGAAACTTGAAGTTTTTAATTTATTTTTGTTTGAGGTCTTGAGTATTTTGAAATACTCTGAGTTATTTAAAGGTACTTGACCACATCTTTATACCAAAAAGCTTAGGATCAGTAATGGGTTTGAAGGGTTGTTAAAAAACACATACACCTTATTTAGTTTTATATGCTTCATAATTGTGGCATAATAGTTGATATTTGCTTTTAGTCGGAACAATAATTTGATTTAAACTTTACGTCATTTTTGGATCAATTATTACTAACAAATAGAAGCCAACTTAGCTGTTTGGATCTGAAGCCTGCACTCTAAATCGACGTCATTTAGTTAGTTTAGTGAATTTCACACTGCTTATTTTTTTTAAATTTTAGAATAAAATAATAAGACAAAATACCCAACACTGTAGTACTGTCAACGGAAGGTTTGACAGCATCAGTACTACGTTGATTCAATCTCATTAAGGTTCTTGAAGGTATTGATAGTGGGTTAACGCTTTGAAAGACTATTTTATTTGTTTGTTTCTTTTTTTGCTGGAATTTTATTTTATTTATATCATTCCAAAACAGCTTTTAGGTATTTTTGCATTATTTGTTCTTTATTTAATGCACAATTTGAAACTGAAGTCTTCTTTTTCAATGAATTTAATGTAAGTTAATAAAATGCGTTATTTTTAAAGCCCTTTTAATTATAGATCAAAGCGCTTGCTTTTAACTATATGTAGCGAAAACACTAAAAAACAAGTGCTAATTGTCGGCCCCCTCGGGATTGTATCCGTTCATCATCATAGTTATTCTGCCATCTGCAGATTTCTCGAATAAGATTTTTCCATCAGCGTTTCTTTTTAGTGCTTCAAAACCCTCTTCCATCATGTCATCCAGCGTACTCGTTAATTAGTCTTATGATCCATCAGATGAGCTATACGGGTCAAAAAATTTTTTTTTTCAGTTTTATTGTGAAACTTTTTTAATGACATGACTGAATCAGGCATAATAATTTTATACACTAGCTTCTGGTCTAATTCTTGGCTGTGTCCAAACTTTTCTTGCTTCGCTAGATCCGTTACGAGCCACCTTGCTGTGAATAGCACAGCTTACACAATAATAAAGCGTGTCACACAGCTTAGGAAGGTTATATGTTTGATACACTGGAGCCTTTCTGAGATCTCTAACAGCTGCAGCTTCCACTATGTTTCTGATCACAAATTTTTTTATAGCCTTGTCTTTTGGCATACAAATAGCACAGTTAGTGCATCTGATAGGTTTTGAATCTTCCATTTTTTTTTTGCTTATAGTCATCGTGAAAAAAGACAATAGTAAATTCAACAGAAAAAAAAACTCATTTGGGTAAATAGCGCGTTTCACAGACCCCTCCCGAATTCTTGGGGTTTTGCGGTAATAGGTTTTCTCAAGTAATTTATTTTTTTCATTCTTTAAAACCATGTTTTAAATCGTTTTATAAGCTATAATACACAAGAGCTGAATCGTTTGCAATATAAAATTTGTTATGAATATAAATGCTGATTTCTTTCATCTGTAAAGAAGTTTTCGGCACAAAGAAACATCTTTTTATATAATGAATGAGATTCATAGAATGTAGATTTAAACAGAAAACATTCACAATCCAGAATATTTTATATATAGTTTAATCAACTATATAGAATAAAAAGTGAAACCATTGGTGGACTTATTTTCATAAGTCGTTTTTCAGCATTGCGTTTTTTTTTTCTAGACCAGTGTTTCTCATTGATGTATCAACAAAATCAGACTTTTTGGATGAAAATTATATAATTGATAAAGAAATGGATTTTAAGTTTTTAAATGAAGTAAATTTTTTTGTCTACTCTGTTCATTTGGAGTTAGTTTCAAAAAGCTTGATGTGATAGGCCTTCAGTATCTTTTTTCTCCATTTTTTTTCGGTGCTTAGTCTGGTATTTATCACACGAAGGAGGGTGAAAAATCTTTTATTAGGTGTTTTTATACTTTAATTATCATATTAGATAACCTTTCATTATGAATCATACTAGATCATCATATATAAAATATCGGCATGTTTGTGTCTTAACTACCTGATGAGAATTTTTTTTTAAATCTAAAAGCTTCGTGCCGTAAAAAAACTCTTAAACCTTCGTATTTTATTTCATAATATCATACAAAATTATTGAAAATTTAAAAAAATTGATATATTATCAAATTATCTGTAATTAATATGAGTTCTAGTAATTAAATATTCAAATAAAAACACATTCTAGACTTTATTTTATTCCACGAAGCTTACCACAAGTTGAACTTAAATTTTCAAATAGAAGTAAAAACATAGTAGACCGTAGGAGATGCTCTCCATGGTATTATATTCGTACCTTCATTTGAAAATGTTTGTTCAACTTTCGGTAAGCTTCGTGGAATAAAATAGCTCCAAAAAATGTTTTAATTTGAATATATTTTTGGCTTGAAGAACTGAAATCTAATAACTTTTAAATGTTATCAACGATTTCAATGTGAATATGTGATTCTATATTCAATAAAAACTATAAACTATCAACTAGTTTAATCTTGTTCCATTTTGAAACCTCAATTTACTTTTAGTAAAACCATCATCATCATTGAAAGTCGACCAATCATATTTCACCCCGTTTCATCAAGTTTAAAGGTTCTTATAGATAGCTCCTTTTTTGCATTGGAACATTCTATAAATTTGCTATTTAATCAAATGAAAGTTTAATTAAACTATACTCAGACGGTTTTGTGTTGTTTTTCTAATATGTTGGACAGGTTTGTTTAAAACATTATATAATTTATTAAACTCATTCTTAATATCAATTGAACTTTTTTTAGATTCGATTTGTTGGGACTTGTTTTATTTAGTTGTCAACTAGTTTTAGTACAAGCAGACATTCACTCAATACTTGGTATACATCGATCAGCCACCATAGATGAAATCAAGCAGGCCTACCACAAACTTGCGCGTCTTTACCATCCCGACAGAAACACCAATAATGACACAACTGAAAAATTCATTGAAATCACACAAGGTAAATTTTTTTTTCATTTTTCTGCGTTTTTATTTTCTTTTTTATAGTTGATAGTCTGTTTTAATTCATAATTAAATTAAAAATAACAATCGAAATTATTTTATGAATGAATTATTTCACTTTAAATCATATAACTTTTGATAGTTTGCTGTTACCTATAAAATAGTTTTGTAGATTAATAGGAATTATATCAATCATACTATTATTTTACAGCTTACAACGCATTGATAAGCAACCATGAAAAAATCAAGTGTTTTTTTAAAAGCTGTAAGAGAAAAGCTGAAGATTATGATCACAAGCACCAATACACAGGTAATACCCATAATGATTTCAATACTCATGAAGGTCACACTCATATCCATGTGACTAGTGAAGATATTCTTAACAATAAAATCAACAATAAGTTTGTACATAATACAGTAAATATTAACAACAATAATAATGGGGAAACAGATGATGAAATTTTCAAAGAACTTTTTGGAGACAAACAAGGCATACATTTACATACTGAAGATATAATTTTGAGTGGTTTTGATGAAGATTTAAATTTATGACATTTCATAATTCTTGGCTTCATGGAGAACGACACTAACATAAATAAAGATACAACATTTAAAAATTAAAATGTATCTATATGGTACAATGAAACTTAAAATATTTAGTGAATATGGTGTTTGTAAGAAAAAAGTTGAAATCTAAGTCAGCATGCCTTAAAGACAATGTTTTGATTCCTGTATTATGTATATATCTGCTAATATTATTAATCATTTCATTTGGTTTCATTATGTTCAAAAATTTATGCTTTTCCTTCATCATTTCACTTATTGTTCACATAAGTTTGAAAATATGACTTGATAAAATTTTACACATCATTAAAAATGCATTTTGTTCTAGGACTGCTTCATTTTTTTTATTATGTCTTTGATTAACATCCTTTTAAATTTCAAAATCAAAATGGATACTAAATTTTTTTCAACTTGATACTCATTTAAATAATTTTGTTGTTTTCATTATTATGTAGCAAGTTACGCTTAGTTCAAACGTAGCAAATTCTCTTATATCTTGTTATTGGTTTAAAATAAAGATATTTTTGAGTTGACTGCCATACAAGTTTGAAGATTTTGTTTTATAGATTAATTTTTCCAAAGAAAAGTTGTCTTAATATTTTTTGGTAATTTTTTATAGAAACAACTTGCATTAAACCTAAAATGTAATTTTCTTGATCCTGCAGATGTTCGAGTTAGTGTTCAATATATAGAATAAAAGTGTATTTTTAATAATAAAATCTTCTAAAAAAGTGAAATTTGTTAAAAAGCGTTGTAGCTAGATTATAAGTTTTCTAAAATTAGAATATTAATTGTTATAAGATCATTAAAATTGAATTTTTCTAAGTTTCTACCTTTTGCTGATGATTACTTATGCCTATCGTTTCTAGCCGGGACATAGACCACCAACAAAGAATCTCCAGCCATTTCCCTCTTGGGCGAGCGTTTCCAACTGTCCCTATGTAAGAGCCATCTTTTTGACTTCAGCATCTACGTCACGTCGCCATGTGTTTCGTGGTCTGCCTCTCTTTCTTTTTTCATTTCAGAGTTTGTCTGGCTATGATGGTGGGCGTTTTCGTAGGGTATGTCCTATCCATTTCCAGTGGCGTTGTTGAAGCTCCACGGCAACCGGCTTTTGTCTAGTGCGTTGTCATAGCTCTTCGTTTCTGATTGTTTCCAGCCAGCGAATCTGAAAAATCCTTTTCAAACAAGTATTAATAAATGCCTCGATCTTTTTTGTGGTCGGCTCTGTGGTCTCCCAAGACTCCGATTCATACAGTAGAACGGACTTCACGTTTGAGTTGAATAACCTGATCTTGGTTTTTTCTGATGAACCTCTAGTTTCTCACACGTTTTTAAGTTGCAAGAAAACTGCTCTGACCATTCGATTCCTATCTTCACTCTTGTCACTCTTCCTTCCCGCTTATCAACGGTACTGCCAAGATAAAGAAAATTCTCCGCTTCTTCTAAGTGCCTTGTCAGCGTGAATGGAGTTGAATCGGCAGTATTCATGTTAAGAATCTTGGTTTTTTTCTGATGAATGTTTAGACCCAGTTTTCTGGAAGTTACTGCTACCGTGTTTGTTTTCTTGTGTATCTGTTGCTGCGTGTGCGCAAGAAAGGCTAGATTGTCAGCAAGATCTAGTTCGTCCAATTGTGTTGAAGGAGACCGCTGGATACCGTTTTTCTTCTCTTCGGTAGCTGTTGTCATAATCCAGTCGATAGCCAGCAGAAACAAGAGTTGCTAATGATTGCTCACATCTTTATTGAAGCTTTAAGTACAAATCGCAGTGAGATATTGCACGGCATTAATGAGTTTTTATGACTTGCAGGAGTATCAAAAGTTGTATATTCATTAGAAGCTTAGTGAATTTTCTCAATTATCAAGATTTTCCCGTGTAGCAAATGCTCAAGGAAATCTCTGAAACTTTTCGAATAATAGAATAAATCTTCGTGAAAATGAATAAACTATGAACACTTTTTCCTATGTTGAATATTTATGTTGGGCTGAAAAATCTCATTCCGTAATTTTCTGCTAAATTTCTGATTACATTCGGTTATCTACTCAAATGAGTTCCTTTATATGGTTTTTATCCTCTGATTATGTCTATTATGAAATTAATAAAAAATCGAATAATTTTATTAACCAAATTTATGGGTAACAATAAGGGGCAAAATTAATTCAATTACGAGATGTTTAAGCATCATTAATTACAGGAGTTTTTAAAACGCATAGTAATTAAATTAAAAAAATGACTCAAAGAACTCTATCATGTGAACAAAAACTTTCTATAATAATAAACAGAAAATAACATGGTTATTAATATTATATTTTAATTAAAGTCATTAATACATTAACCCTCAAACCACTTTTCCGTATAGATTAAATTTTGAAAAAGTAAAATTTATTAGAAAAAATAACTAAAAGTAAAAGTTTAGTGAAATGAAATGATCATATACATAGCTAATTTAACCTACACTATGTATGTTGTTATCCCTGCAAAACCTCCTGACACCTCCCACCCATGTCTGCAAGACTGTAGCAACACAAGGGGAATTTATTACATCTTTATCTACCACTACAAAGTCAGCCAGCATGCCAGGCATCAAACTTCCTAACTGGTCTTCTTTTCCTGCCGCGTATGCCCCCCACTTAGTGTACAGATCAAGTGCCTGATAGATATCAAGGCATTCTTCTGGCCTGATGATTTTGTTTGTAAAGTCGTTGTGGCTATTTTCTATTTAAATTTGATGATTGAAGAAAAAAATTAGCTATTTATCAAATTCAGTAATTTTTTTGTAGTTGAATTTTATTTGGAATGTTTTTTTATAAATTTTTAAAAAACTTTTAGTACGATTAAATAGCAACAGATCCTAAGAATGAATGAAATTATACCCATACTTGTAAACGTTCTTATTATTCACATGATCTCTAGCACCGACCAATCGATAGACACAATCGAAGATGCCCAAGAAGGGAACAGGGTCTTCGATAGGAGCATCAGAACTGCCTGCCACCACAACACCTTACAAAGGTTAAAATGAGTGGTTTAAAATAAATAAACATTCTTATGAACTTGGAAAAATAAGATCATATTTTTAAAAGGTTTGTACAAGCTTCGAATTTGGTTTCTGAATTAGAAATATTTATCAAGTGACATTCTTCCCGAAATTTGGTAACGGGGATTATCTTTACAACATAAGGTACATAAGATATCAAATGAATTTTGTGGAGCTACTCTTAATATTTTGGTTGTTGCTTTTTCATTTCTATTTTAATTTTTAGGTTTGTTTTTTTTTGGGGTCTTGGGCACGACGTTAAGCTGCACCGAAGACAGCGTCTCCAAATTGAGACTTCTTTTCTGTTATAACCTGGATGACGGAAGACTTCGGTAGCAGGTATCGACAAACTGATTTATTTGTATTGTTTTCATTTGGCCAGATGGATGCTCTTTCTCTTTGTTGACAACGGCAAAGCAAACTGCCCAAGTGTAGAAACGGTGGTTCTTGAATTCCGATAATTTCAAGTTGGATGTTAGCTTGGGCTGGCAGTCTTATGAAAATTTTGTCCCAACTAAGATAGCTTGCAAAAAATATTTGTGCACTAAAAGTAATGCCAGTACCCATAGGCGTACTGGTAATGCTTTGGGCTTGGCTGACTCCCGGGTGTGGAAGGCAGGGTCCAGCTTAGACGAATTGTGTGAGCACCCGAAAACGAAGTTCAAAGTAGCTTCTTTGAATGTGGGTAGTTTGAAAAGCACCGGCAATGAAGTGGTGGAGACTTTGTCTTGGAGAAGAGTGGACGTTTGTGCGATCCAAGAACATAGACAGGCTGGTGGTACCGAGTCGAATCAATCCCGCATTTTGAAGGGCAAGAAATCAGCCTATAAGTTTTATTGGTGTGGCAATAAGTCAGGTCTCGGTGGTGCTAGATTTCTTTTGGCAGAAAAATAAGACACATAATGTTTTTGAAGTTCAACGAGTCTCAGACAGGATTCTAGTACTACGTCTTGTTCTTGGGAAGTCTGTGTTCACCATTTTTTCAGTCTATGCCCCACAAGTTGGTCGTCCAAAAAAGGAAAAAACAATGTTTCATGATGAGTTGTGTGAATGTATCTTAAAGGCCCCATCTTCTGCGATTCTCATCCCATTGGGTGACTGGAATGGGCATGTTGGTGAGAAAGCTGGTGGTTTTGAGGACATGCATGGCGGTTTTGGTTATGACACCCGTAACTCTGAAGGTGAGCGGATTCTAACATTTGCAATGGCCAACATTTTTTTGTCGCCAACACTTGTTTTATGAAAAGGGAGTCCCATCTTGTGACCTATAACTCCGGTGGTTCCAAGTCTCAGATTGACTTCATTCTTTGTCGAAAAACTTAAAATTATGGTGTATCAAAGACGTGCTCAAACTTCCTCTGCTTGGAGGTCGTTCCCGTGTTAGACCAGCAAAAACTTGGTTGATTTGTGTTGAAAAGTATATGGAATCCTATGGCCTGGAAAATGCGGATCCACTCAATAGAGCTGAGTGGAGAAAGTGTATTAGCCGACTGCTGTATACCCCAGTTACTGGGACGCCTACAGCAGTATAATCTAATAATAATAATAATAATAATAATAATAATAATAATAATAATAATAATAATAATAATAATAATAATAATAATAATAATAATAATAATAATAATAATAATAATAACAATAATAATAATAATAATAATAATAATAATAATAATAATAATAACAATAATAATAATAATATTATTATTATTATTATTATTATTATTATTATTATTATTATTATTATTGTTGTTGTTGTTATTAATTTATTGAATTATAGAGTAAATATAATGCATTCATAGAACAAGACACTCAAAAAGTTTAATATTTGTATTTTAGTTAACAAAGCTTTTCAGTAACGTTGAGCTTTTGACACCAGGTTTCAAAATTTTCGAAAATTGTTCAAAGTATTTTCGAAATCGGATGATTAAATCTCAGTAATAGTGGAAAGTCTTGATATCAAATGTGAAACATTGCATATTTCGTGAGTTTTTCTCTGGAATTTTTTAGCTTTTATAAAATATTATCATGGTAAAAAGCCTATTGGATTTTTTAATGAAAGACTGAAATTAAAACCTGCATCAATCAAGGTTTTCCAAGCGTAGGAACATTCTTGCAACTCTTTTGGCAGAGTTTCATTCAACCATCTATATACCAAAGTTACAATTAAAATTTCAATATAAATAATAAATAAATTTTGATTTGATAAACAATAATATAAAATGAATACTCTAAACGAACATTCAAATAAAGCAAAATTTACAGAATATGTGAATATCCAGTAAAAATACCTGCCATCAGTATTGACGAACTGAGGCTGAACGATGGCGACGACTGAGGCTGACTTCATCTGCTTTATCAGGTCCCTCCTCAACACCTTCGTCATAATGTTAAATCACCATGTCGTCTCTACAGCCGTTTTATGCAGGCCCTTGCATGAAGTTTAATTATGAAGTACGACACAATATTAAATTTTATTTTACAAAAAGCTTCGTATGTTGAATAAAAAGTTGATACAGTGTTTTTCTCGTTTTTACCAACTTCATAAGATGTTCAGAAAATTAACAAGTTAAAATAAATGCCTTCGTGAAAAAGGAAATTTTTAAATTGTCTATATACGTGAGCAATATGTATATGTCAAATTAAGTAAAGTGACTGGCTAGCTTACTTAATTTTACATTATAACTTTTTAAAGCCCCGGCGAAAATAAATGCAATAAAGTTTGAAATCTAAATAGTTGTGGAATTAATTTTGGATAATTTTATCTTATCATTGGTCAATGATTCAATGAGAAGATGAAGCTAATGGCAAAATAAAAATGATAAAGGATTAAATGATAAAAATGTACTTGAGATAACTTATCAATAGAATGAGCTTGACAGACATCCCATAACAACACTACTTACAAAAACTTTTTGAAGAAAAAAAATCTCTGTAAGTCCTATTTTAACTTGGGTCCGATAGGATTTAATTAAACATTGATTTATGTGAAGTGAACGTGCAACTTAAAATGATCGAACGTTGCTTCTTGAATTCCGAAAACTTCGAGTTGAATTTTAGCTTGAGCTTGCAATCTATAAAATTCATTCCCATTGTAAATATTTGTTTTTAAAATTACGATACAATCTAAGCTAACCTGGGACATGACAAGAGTGCAATTAATGTTAACAATAAATATGCTAAAAAAGGTAACTTCTTTGAAAAGTGTTTCGTCAAAGAACATTTGGCAGATAGAACATGTAAGCTGGATATTTATTCAACAAACTTGGCAATGAATGAAGACTGGCCTGAAAGTACCAGGTACTCTTTGCAAAACCCTCAAAGTCTCTTCAGCCGCATAATCCCCTATCACATGTACCTCCACTCTGTACCCCTCCTTTAAACGCTTTTCCATCTCTTTCTTTTTTACCTTTTAATGACCACTTCTTTTATTAGAACATCATTTATAGTACTTTAAGGCTTGTTTCAAAACCATCGAAGTTACAACTTTAGTGAAAACTAAAGACTTATAAAGTATCTTTTCAGAGACATCGCATGTATTTTTCTTTAATATTTTGTAACGGAAAACATCAAATAAGAGAAATTTTCACTAACGTTTTATGATAAGGCTAAACTTATCGAAAATTATAGCTTTTGATTTTCAATAAATGTATTAAAAGTTCTTCTTAATTGATGTTTTTCGTTACAACTTATATAGTATATCAAAAATGCAAAAGCATTGAAGTATATTAACCTCATTAAGAAGCAGGTTCTTTTGTTTATCAATGGATCTAATTTTATCTTCCTCTTTGACTTTGATATTTAAAACGTGAATAAAGTTTAATTGAATCAATTATGAATCTAACTTCGACTCAAAGATTGTACGCATTAAATAATTAACACGAATGTTTGAAATAAGTGGGAAAGATTTATTTGAGAAACCAACGCACCTTTTAAGTAAGTCATTGACAAAGCTGCAGTTTGAGCTCCTAGAGATCCATCAGCAAAAAACTTAACTCTATTAAAACAAAGCATATTACCTCTTTGAGCATCAGAAAGACTAGGAGGAATGCCATAGGTGCAATAAAAAATTCGAATAGGCAGTTGCTGTGTGTCATATAGATGACAGAATTCCTGCCACGTGTCCAGTTCGCAAGGGTGAGCACTAGTTACTCCTGCCTCCAATAGGTCTTGCATGGCTTTTTTAAGGTGTTTCAAGCTTTCTTCTTTGTTATATGGAGGTTTATATTTAGATATGATTGATAACACGTTTTCTTTTATGATCCCTGTAGGTTTCCCCGCCTTTAGAGGGTGGTTCATTGGGTATCTCTCGATCAAATCACTTTCTTTATATTCGTCTGTGTTTTGTAACTGTTCAAAAATTGAAGTTTAATTAATTTTCTGATTTGGAAAAAGTAAAATGTTCAAATGTAATCAGTTAGTCTCAAAAAAAAATTTGTTACTTTTTTCAATTAAAAGACTGTTTAATTTAAAATAAGAATAGTCCATTGCTTTTTCCTAGATTAATGCGATACGTACAACCGTTTAAAATAATAAAGACAAAAAAGGAAGGCTAGAGAAGTGCCCGAAAGAAGCTTGTTCCAATTAATTTTCTTAAGAAACCGGCAAAGAAGGAAATAAAGTTTATATGAATTAACAAATACATTTTTAAAAAAAAGAATATAATTAGTGGTATACAATTTGTGGCAGCATGAAAACTAACTAAGTTGAGGAGTGTTTGATTAATCACAGCAGCATGGTGACATACTCTCTTCAGAAATACTGGCACATTTTCACACACCTCATCCAAGTCCTCAGCTAATGGGTACCTTCCAAGTAAATTTTGGTCCCACCCATATCCTTCCAACCATTTAGCTTTTGGATTACTCAGAAAATACAAGGCTAATTTTTGTTTTAATTGTTCTATTGATGAGCACTTGGACAAATCAATTTGAGTCATTTTTTGTCCATACCATGACATATGTAAATGGCTGTCATGGAAGCCTGGTAGCACCAAGTGGCCCTATAGGTATAATTCAATCATTAAAAACAAAATCTAAAAATTCCCTTGAATAAATGATTAAAAACCTGGCAATCTGTTTTATTTTCTAAACTAAAACCAGTTGGAATGCTCCCTTTTCCCAATGACTTTATTATTCCTAAAAAAAAATTTATTTTATTTTTTACAAAAAAGATTTTCAAAAATCCAAATTAAAAAAATTTTTTTTTAGATTATACATTCATGAAACTTTAGAGACATTTTAATGTGCTTATAAATACTATTTAGCAATTATATTTAGATATGAGAATTGTTACATTTATGAAGTATATAACAAACCAGTTTTTTTGTCAAAGATCATCCATGTATTGGAGAGATCTTTATTTGAGTATATTTTAGCATTGTGAATCAAATGATTTTGAGAAGCCATATTGAAATAGCTATAGGGTGTAAACTTGTTACAGATGTTTTAGCAACCTCAATGAACTAGGAGTTTTTTAAGAGTTATTAAAAACCAAGATTCATCAAAATTAAAAATTTAGCCACAAATTTTAAATTAGTTTCATAAAAGTTTTTTTAAACTGTGAGCTGAAAAGTGACTTGGTATGTTTTCAAAAACTATATTCAAGCCAATATAATGAATTAAAAATTTCTCAACACTGTACTTTTATATATGAAGAAATCTTTTTGTTACAAGTGTAACAACATCAAAGAGATAACAAAAAAAATATTATTTTAACAATTTTCATAAGCCCTCTTCGTCGCTTGGATATGATAAAATTTATTTAAGTTTATTACACTTGAAAATTAAAAAAAAAACAATAAACAGGTTTATAGGCTTATGAAAAGAAGTTTAAAGTTCAGAACTAATTATTTTTATGTGAAGCCTGTTAATTCAAATGCTGTGAGTTATAGTACTTAACATGATTACTATATCTAAAAAACAAACATACATTCATTCAGACCAATCTTATGATATATTTAACAAAATTTAAGTTATTTTATATTAGTCAAATATTTCATTAAATTTTTAATTTTTTAGTTTTTTCGTTTAGCACAGAGCATAAAATTAATTATATATAATCACGGATTCAATTAGGCATTGGGTCAAGAATTAGTGTTCATTATTCTGTGGCTCGTGATGCGCAATCGAATCGAAACACACAAGCCACAACCTGACAAAGACATATTTGATTGGTTGACAAAAATTTATAAAATAAATAGAAATTTTTATTTATTAGAATAATATTATTAATTAGCCTTTGATTTCAAAAACCAAGAAATATTAAGTTTCCAACATTGCCTAAAATTAACATATTAGTTGATTCATAAAAAATAAATTTATCTATCTGAAACTTGCACGTCAAATGAAAAAAGAAAAGATTTCGAAAGATCAGGAATCATAAATTACTTATTAAGAAATTATAAAAATTTTCAAAAGTTTCGATTATTAAACTAAAATAATTATATTTCTAGTATTGCTGACCACTTTTCTTTGATAAAACATTTCGATAAATTCGATGCAATAAAATACTGATAAAGAAAACGTTATTGTAATTAATAAGAGCCTAAATAAAATATATTTATGTTGTTGTTAACCTCGGTGCTTCTATTGACAATAAGAAGTAGCCCTCTTCCATTAAATCTGACTGCTTCTTCACAAACACAGTCGCTTCCACTGGGTCCGTTTTATAATTTACTGATGTCTTGGAAACTAAGACTATTGAGAAGCTCTATGCTATCGAAAGCTTTTTTCAGTTAACAAATACCATTTGTAGTTTTCTAAAGTTTATTAGAAGGCTCGAATGATCCTTGCGACTGCATCACTCGTCGGCCACAGACAGTTTTAAATAGAATCAACGATACACGAAAAATTAATGAATGAATACAAAAAAAAATATAGCAGCCACTCATCATCATGAATTACTGACGTCAAAAAAACTAGGTTGAACAATAGAATTAAAATATATATAATTTATGAAAGACCAATTTTAACATACAACTGTCAGACTTGGAGACCTTCCGAAAATGACCTAAAAAACTGTTGCTTTCATTCATGATTTGACCACGTTTTCTTGTTCTAAGCAATCATTATACATCTAGTAAGTGTTCCAATGTTTGTATCTCCACCAATTTGCTGCAAGCTAATTTCTTTTTTTTTTCATTTCAATTTTCTATATTGTGTCTTCGATGTTTTTGTGTTTTCCAATTGTTTGTAGTAGTTTTTTTTTCATTAAAAGTGTCATTTTGGACTGTTTTCCATGTAATTTTGCCTATTAGCGCGTATTTCATTTTTGACCAAACGTTTCTTCAGCAACAACTTTGTTGCATGCGGTAGCTTGTTGATGTTGTCTTTTTCACATTTTCCTGCAAATAAAAATACCGTTGTTTTGATTGAGTTTACTATGTTTGTTATAAAATTTCTGACACAGATTTTTCTGATGGTATAGCCATACTTGTCGACAAAATGAAGAGTGTGGAAATTATTTTTATAGTTCTTGAAAATGCAGCATCTTATATTGGTTTTTTTGTCAACATAAACAAGACCGAATTCATCAGGTTCCGTGGTATCTATCAATGGAAACACTATTGAAGAACTAAATAATTTCATATACTTGGGAAGTTAAATTTTTTCAACGGAAAATAACATGAACATCAGAGTTGAGATTTGAAATGCTTTTTTTAACAAGCGATGAAAGCAGCCTTCCACTTTAAGAGAGCTGTTTGGAAACAAAGTTAGTATATCTTCAATAGTGAGGAAAAAAAGATATAGATTTGCAGGACGTTACTTTCGAAGCAAAAGCGAAATTGTCAATAGCCTACTGTGGTAGAAAGCTCTCCACGGATACATTAAAAGAGAGACTTAGATATAACTACACCGACCAGCTGGTAGATTCGTTATCTGCCTTTGAGACAGTGGATCACAGGAGATTTATTAAGATTATGAACAACATATGCACGCCTGAAGACTCATAATAGTGAATTTTCTTTAAATGGCAGAAAACTAAGTTAGTACAAACGAAGAGGGTATTACTTTTGTAATAAACGTAGGTGTTTTACAGGTTGACGGGTTCAGTCCAGTTTTTACCATTAAATATATTTAAAAGTAGCGGTGAAAGATGCCAGAAAAAACGAGAGAGAGTTGGTATTAACCTACTCAGCACCATCAAGCTACATTTACTTCTTTTGTTGGAGCATAAAACACGATAAAAAAAACTTTCCTCTAAAATACGAACAATCAAATTTTAATTTTAAAAAGTTTGAAACTTCTGGACAATGTTTGAATATGTTTTGTACTGATGAATGGATGGAAAATATTTCTTGTCAAAATAGCTTATATTATTCTCAAAAGTCACTTCTTCCGGAATGCATTTCTCCAAAAAATATCCGACTGTTTCTCGCTATTTTACTCTATTCAGAATACTTTAAACTCCGTATAAACATATGTACTGGGAAAAATGATTGTCTAGGCAAAATGGTGGCCGAAACCATAAGAAGGAACACGTTTGATTAGATTATGCGGCTAGTGCATTTTGTCAACAATTCAAAAATAGATGAGGAAAGATTTTACAAAATCTTTTTGATCACTTGAACAAGTTGTGCTTACAAAACGATGTCTCGAAACATTGCAGGATTGATGAGATAATGGTGCCATATTACGGTAAGCACAATGACAAAAAATTCATTAAAGAAAAGCCAATAAAGTTGGGTTACGAATTGTGTTTCATGTATGCAAGAAGGATCTTTGTTGCGCGTTGAACCATATTGTGGAAACCACACTAAAATTCCATACAGAGGTTTTGGCCACGGTTCGACTATAGTTCTCAAAATGGTTTAACGAATAAACCTTCAATTAGGGCGGCATGTGGTGGTTGATAATTTTTTCACCACTATAACTCTTTTTAGAGAACTAAATAAGTGGAAAATTGGTGCAACAGGTACTTTGAGAGTAAATAGAATGCAAAACGCACCTTTGTTGTCTAAGTCATCTGTTATGAAGAAGGATCAAAGGAACATAAAAGAAGTTTTCAGCCAAAACATCTCGGTTGTCAAGTGGAGATAGCAGGTCTACAATGGTTGCTTCTAATCTCTACAAAAAGAGTTCTCAAAAGCTTGTACCAAGATGGAATAAATAAGTAAAGATCGGAATAATATACCAATGCCAAATTTTATAAATTTTTACAAAAATTACATGAAAGGTGTTGACCATTTTAACAAGAGCATATCTTTGTGTAGTCAAACTCAAATAAGATCTAAAAGTGATGGTGGCCAATCTTTAGATCACAAATTGTCTGTGCTCGAAGGTTGTATAAGAAAAAACCGTAAGTTTTCAAAGGATGTTAAGACAATTGAAAGAGATTCAGCATGAGCTATTGAAAGTTGATTTTGATAAAAATTTTCAATATTCTCGTGTCAAAAAAGTATATCGCTTTAAATAGAATTTTATTAAAATTTTATGAAGCAATGGTAATTTACAGAGACATCGTATATTTTTTTTCTTCAATATTTTGTAACGAAAAATATCAAATAAAAAGAAATTTTTAATACATATATTGAAATTCAAAAGCTATAATTTTCGATAAGTTTAGCCTTATAATAAAACGTTCGCCAAAAAATTTAAATCGTAACTATGGTTATATAGTAATTCAAAAACTATAATTAAGAATTAGTTACTTATTCATAAAAAATAGAAGTTATTTCAATTTCAATGTTATTATTTAAAAAAATTAATTGTTCAAAAGAGTACTCCAAAGAAAAATAGTTTTCTTGACGATGTCAAATTTTATCATGGAACTCTATGTCCCCCTTCAGTCATTACCCCGTTCAAATTATTCAAATCTTTTAGTATTGGATCTCAGGCATTGCTATAAGCTACGAGTTGTGGGTCATTATAACTATTGAAAACAGAATTGTGTTTCAATTAGTACATTTATTGAGCTAGAAAAAGCTATAATTTTCGATAAGTTTAGCCTTATCATAAAACATTAGCGAAAAAATGTTATTTAGTAACTGTGGTTATAAAGGAGTTTAAACAAAGACTATAAGTAATAAAAGTTGGTTATTATCTAATTTAGGAACAACTTATTTTTCAATGCTATTATTTCAATGTTAATTTCATAATTGTCTATGTAATTATGTAATCTAAAGTTAAAAGGATTATTTAAAAAAAATAATGGAGTTTAGATATGCTTTAGAGTTCAAAGAATAAAATTTTCATTTTTTGCAGAGAAATTAATCTATATGTCCCTTCCTTCGGACAGTATCCTGGTTTTTTTTTGTCTTTTATGCGAAGTTTCTCGAGTAAGGGTTCCAGGGCTTTTGTGTCTACGTCCAATTGAGGATCATTATAACCGTTTTTTACAGAATTATGTTTTTTTATTTCCAAACTTCTTCGTGTCAGTAGTTTCTTTTGGAGAAAAAACTTATTAGTATCTGCCATTGTTTTTATTATTTCTGGCTTGCTCCAATTTATTCTTTCAAAAAGGCATTCTCTCTGTTTTAATTAGTTCCAATTGCACGTAGTGAAAACTTGTTTTTTTCTTTTTCAACTTTTAAAATCTCAAGTCTTACAGTTTATTTTACATGGATTTAATAGCGAGCATGTTTGCTGATCCCCCATATTTCCGAGTCAGTCTTTTTCGATTCAACATCAAACCTGTGCTGCTTCATTCGGATTTTTATACTCACTCTTGTTTGACCAATATACGATTTATTCATTTACAAGAGCATGCTCATTTGTACAATCCTTTTTGGTCTATTTTTTTATGTTTTGATTTATTAATTGAACATAGATTGTCTCCTAATTTGGACCCAAAATAGCTACGGAGGGAAATATTGTATTTTATGAAAATTTTTCCAAGTTGTTCATTCAAATTCATAGTTATGATTTAATTTTCTTTGCTAAAGTTTTACGATAAGTCTAAACTTATCTAAAATTATAGTTTTTGATTCTCAACAAATGTATTAACATTTTCTCTTATTTGATGTTTTTTTTACAAAATGGTAATTTTTTATGATTAAAACGATGAACTTAATGCATGGCATAAATATGAAAGTTCAGCTCTAAATACTGCTTAAAGAAATATGTGGAATGAGTAGAGGTAGGTCTTAGGATGGTGAAACTTGGTGGTGTACTCATGACGTGCAAAAACAAGAAACATGGAAACAACCATCTTCTAAAAATATATCCTGCTATGCCGCTGATAAATAAAGCCAAGCAAGTTGTGGCTGAGGCAATTTAGAAAGAGGCGATAAAAGAGTTGGAGAAGATAAAGAATGAAAGAAATGTTCTTTTTTGTAGAGTAAAAATGATAAAGGTGTTTGACTTTGTGGTTAAAAACTATCTGCATTAAAGAAAAAAAATGGGGAAACTAGTTGCCGATGGTAATCAAAAGTGTAGAATGAACACATGGAAGCTATCACGAATGAGCATATTTCATGGAATGGTTGAAGGTTCAGTGGATCCATTTGTTATAGACGAGGTAGAGAAAGCATTAGGTGTCATGAAGAATGGCAAGGCCGATGAACCAACAGGAATTGTCAAAAGGCATCTTGCTGCTTTTCCACATAGAAAGCAAAATTGCAAGTAGAATACGAAATTTTCATTGAAGAAGACATGCCTTATTACTGGAATACAAGTACAGTTGTTCCCATTTATAAAAAGTAAGATTTCGTTATAGGTTGTAGTAGCTACCAAAGTATGAAACTTTTAGACTAAGACTTCGTTTTTTCTGCGCCGAACAGCGCATTGAGCAGAAAATTTTTCCCATTTTTTTCGATCGGCTGCAATTTGCTTGCATTTTGAAAGGACGTTGGAATTGGGACCTTATCAAGAAGAGTTGAAAATGCATGGTATTAAAGGAGGGAAAAGTTTTTGGTTGTTGGAAAAAAGTTTGAGAAAGATTGTAAATGTAGATAAACTACAATTTAGTTTTATACTTTGTTTTTTCTCAGAATGCGAAAAAAAAGCTTAAGATGAATTTAAGCTTTGTGTCTGTTCTTATGGCCTGCAAAGGATTTTTGATCAAATGGCAATAAGTAACGTTGAGAAAATGACCCCAAAAGATTTTTTTAGGCAGTGAAAATGAAAAACTTGATGTTGATGTAAGGTTCATTCGAAGATCGGTTTTTGTTCGCAAAAATACTAGATGAATGGTAGAGGAAGTGAGCTAGATGTTGCATAAAGAGTAAAGCTGAGTAGGAAGGCTTAAAAGTATGTTTTTTAATTAACCGATTAATAAAAAATTTTTTATAAGTTGAACTCACCACTCTCACTGGTGACTTGGCGTTGGTATGCACCGACCGTAAAAAGGAATAACAAGTGGTGAGAGTTGAATCATAGGCCGCCAAAGTCGATCGATGGTCTGCAACTAATCATCTCACCCTCAATACGTCGAAGTCGGAGTTTACCGTCATCACAATAGACACTGCTGAACCTCCACGGTGTCCTAACATTACTTTCGAGGGGTTCAAGACTCAGAAAAAACCCAAATCCCACCTTTCTCAGGGTTAAATACGAGCGCCAACTCACGATTAATAAACATGTTCGGCACCTAAGCTAAGTTATGAAGCAGCAAACGAACATACTGCGGCAACTGACGAATACGTCTTGGGAATGGTAACCATCGGTTATGCGGTTGATCTATATCGCTACAATCCGATCGCTCGCGGATTATGCATCCCTTGCCTGAACACCCTTAAATTTAAAAACCTACTTCTATAAGCAGTTCATAGCAGAGCGCTTCTGAACAATGCGCAAGAGGCGCTATATAAGTTTTTCACATTATTATTATAGGATTAAAATTAAGATCTGCCAAATTTAACTTTTAAGTTAAAACTGCTGTTCAGAATATAAAGATTTTTTCCTGAAATAAAATTACTCGGCCTAACCATCAACAACACTCTTCTTCGACCAACACATCTCTTCAACAGCCTAACGATGTAACATATATATCAAAACCATCAAACACATTCGTAAATGCCTCACTTTACAAACAGCTCACTATCTCGCTCTTGCTCTCATCATTTTTAGACTAGACTATTGCAATTCTCTTTTCTAGTCTCTTTCCTCTACACTCATTAAAATGCTACAAAAACTTCAAAACCATCCTGCATGGATTGTTTTTGACTGTGACGTCTTCACCCCATCTACCCAATGTCTAGACAAGCTTCACTGGCTTCCTATACCCAAAAGGCTCATATTCAAGATAGCTGCTTTCACCTACAATTGTCATCATTCAAAAACTCCTGGATATCTCCACAATCTCACCAATAACAGAAATTCTCTCTCTTCGTTAAGATCGAGAAACTCACCACTTCACCAACCAGTTGGCAGAAAAAGTGCTTCAGTAGTTATTTAGCCATGCAGCACCTTCAATATGAAACGCTCCCCCTAATTAAATCAGATCACTTTCTCGTCAATCATTTAAAACATCGCTCAAGACTTATTTTTACAGACTATAATCTCTTCATAAACTATATTTGTATCCTTGAGCGCCTCTGATACATGTTTGATTTATGTGAAAAGTGCACTATAAAAAGTTAAATAAATAAATAATTAGATAAGTTCAATGATAAAACTTTTTTTCTTTTTTAAATAAACAAGCTATTTTATATTCGATAATACTATAAGATTAAAATATTTATAATGCAAATTAAAAATTAAAATCTGTCAAATTCAACTTCGAATTGTTCACTGCATTTAACATTCTGAAAGGCTGAAAATTGAATCTGTAAAATTTAACTTTCAAAATTTGTAAAGGTATTTATGAAACATTAAATTCGTTAAAACTTTTTTGTGTATATATAATTTATTACAATTTTTGTATTTGCTAATTTGTATATATAATTAGCTAATTAGCCAAAGTCTAATTAGCCTGTCGACGTTAAAGAAATTCCAAGCTGCAAAAAGCTGTTTTATATGGACCAATCATAGGCTTTGAAAAATGTTAGTTTTTTTTTTCTACAAAATATTCATGCATCATAATGTTTAAATATTCACGGATTGTACAAAAAGCTTTGTTAGTTGATAAATGTTAGGTTTTTTTTATAAAACTTCCAAAAAATGATTATTTCAGTACTTTCACAATTTTTTTAAAACTCTATGATTGGTTCATCAACTATAGGCTCGCTCTTCAATGCTTTTTGCGTAAGCGCGAAGTGCCTGTGAGTCGACGTGCGCTCGTGTCAAAACACGTGTAGAAAAAAGTTATAAAAAAGATTAGTTCAAACATTAAGTAATTTTTAACAATTTTTTTTTTAATTTTGAGATTATAGATTAAGGTATAATTATGATTAGATAGTTTATACTTCGAAATCTTTCATAAATTTATTTTTAAACAAGCTACAGTATTTAGCCAATCATAGCATACCTTTTTGCCGGTGTTATCTGTTGGCTGAGTGAACCTTTTAAAGATCATTGTTCTTTGTAATTTGTATAACTTGTTTTACGTTTTTATCTATTTCACGAATAATTTTAGTAATTCATATTTTATTGAAATTATAATAAATTGACATACATTTTATCCAGATTATGTCTCATGTCACAAAAATCAAGGGGCTTACAGCTCTTGTAACGGGAGCGGCTTCAGGTTTAGGCAAAGCAGTAGCAGAAAGATTTGTGAGAGAAGGAGGGAAAGTGGCGTTATTAGACCTTCCAAACAGTAAAGGCCTTGAGATAGCTAACAAAATTGGCAAAGACGCTATTTTTGTTCCTACTGATGTAACATCAGAAAAAGATGTAAAAAGTGCTTTAGAAAAAATTAAATCTAATTATAGCCAACTGGATGTCGCAGTGAATTGTGCAGGTCTAGCAATGGCTGCAGTTGTTTATAATCCAAACAAAGACAGAGTCCATTCATATGATGACTTCATGAAAATAATGACAATTAATGTAGCAGGAACATTCAATGTGGTAAGATTAGCTAGTCAAATGATGGCAAAAAATTCTCCTAACTTAGGGGGTCAAAGAGGAGTGATTATAAACACAGCTAGTGTAGCTGCATTTGATGGCCAAAGAGGTCAATGTGCTTATGCAGCTAGCAAAGGAGCCATTGTTTCTATGACTCTTCCTTTGTCTAGAGAACTTGCTAATATAGGTATAAGAGTTGTAGCTATTGCACCAGGTCTCTTTGAAACTCCCTTATTGGGTTCTTTGCCAGAGAAAGTGAAAAAATTTTTAGCAAGCAATATTCCTTTCCCACCAAAGCTTGGTAATCCAGATGAATTTGCTCATTTGGTACAATCCATAGTGGAAAATCCTCTTTTGAATGGAGAAGTGATTCGGCTGGATGGAGCTTTGAGAATGCCTCCTTAATTTACCTATTATCTAACTGTATAATCTTTAAATAAATTTTTTAAAGCATGGTTTTTTAAAACCTTTTACCAGGACTAATAAGTTTTTCTTCAATCATGTTAAATTAATTGTGTTCTCAGTTACTTATTTCATAATTTCATTTGAAGTTTTTCTGCAAAAAAGCCATCTATTATAGTGTTCAATCCTTGATAAAATGAAACTAAAAAGTATTTGAATGGTTGATTACTAAGTGTGACCTGCATAGCTCAGTTTCCAGTCTAAACTGACATCTAGCATCTATTCTATTGTGCTATAAAGCTAATTTTAACAAAGCTTTATAAAAAACAAGCTTTGGCTGCGCTATAAATGCCGCTACCTTTTTAAAAAGTTAAGATCATTTCAAAGCTTCATTGTAAAAAGTAATTTTATCTAAGCATTGTCCATTTAAATATTTATGAAACTTTGAATCGTTATTTATTTTTAAGTTACATATTTATTTTTCAAACCATATAAGTAGAGATTATTACATACAATATATTTTATTTTTAGAAAAAATATTTTTATTCTCAAGAACATTTTAAGCTATTCGCATGCTTTTCGTGGATTTTCAAATATATTTTTTTTATTAGTACAACGTTTTTTGGCTTTAATTGATTTTTTTCCTTCTTGAAACAACCCTCTTAATGATTTTCATACTGATCTGACCATGGTTGTATACGTTGGAAGTAAAAAGTACGGCCCGGATAAGTGTCAGTGGTGACATTGTAGCTGCAACTTGAATAATATTCCCGAAGTCTATTTCTAACATTCCACTTAAATCTACCATTTACTTTTCGACAATCGTAATGCCATTGTTGAATCATCAACAACTAATATACATCAGATGTCATCTCTTGTTTTTAGTCACGAAAAAGCGGTGGTCATCGCCGCGTTTGTTTTTATGATTCTTAAACTATTATTTAATGTTTAGTGTTTCTTCTGTTTATCTAGAAATAATTGAACATAGTACATAATTATTTAGCTCTTCATAAAGGTCGCAAAAGCACTCGCTAAAAAATAAACTTGGAATAAACACAATGTAAAATAGCTGCTTGCTATCAGTCAGAGTAAAGGTCAAAGCCCATGTTTTCAGATAATTAGTTTACTGCTAAGCAAATATTCGAATAAGCTATTCTTGAAAAAAGAAGTGTACTTATTAACATAGTTTTGAATCTTAAACGTCATGACAGATTACATGATGAATGGGTATAACTATTATACACTTAATGCATAATTATACAAGCAATGCATATAATTATTGCAAATGGCTCTTTGAACAGCCATGAAATTCAATTGCAAAAATGATCAAAATTTAATTTATATTTTACAAATCGAAATTTATGGTAGCCTCTTCTAATAAAATTGGAACAAACGAGTACTTTATTTTTGGGGAATAGAAGTTTCTCAGCTGATCATAATTTTACACCAAAAAGTGACTGTATATATTTATATCAAACGAGCCGTACTGGATTGGAGAAAGAGAAACCGCCAAATATTAGATATTGAAGAAATCTGTCAAAAACGAGTTTTCATTGAAAGTTGAACACAAATTTCAAAATTTCATTGAGATTATTTTTATGAAACTTTTAAAAAATAATAATAATAAAATCTTCAAAAAGGTAAATGCTCACAGTTCTCAATAACTAATGAAATTAGCACATAAGCAGAAGTTGAGAAGTAATTATATTCAAGATTATAATCCTAGATATTAATACTTTTCAGGATGACATGAAATTGTAGAAAGAAATGATTAGTTAAAAAAAAAAATTTTGAATGAATAAAAAATCCGAAAGCGATAATATCTTTGAAGTAAAAAAGCAGGAAGAAAATATTAGAGATTTTACTGTCTTTTAACGTTTTTCAATGTCACTGTATAAAATTAAAATATTTAAAAAATAATTTAATAAACTAGATTGGATAAAGAATGATTATTTATGAAGTTTCAGTTTTCTCCCTAGCCGACCAATGAAAGTCCTAAAAAATGGGCTGAAAAAAAACTTGAAAATTAGTAATAGACCAAAATTCAATATAAAATTGAAAGCTTAAATAGTCAAACCAACTAGAGAGAAGAGTTTCTAAACTTAGCCTAATCCATTATAAAAAATTACATGGTATAAAAATATTTTATTTCTCATTTAAACTTTTATAAATTACTTCTTTGGTAATTACCTTTGGAAACAGAAGTTCATTAAAATTATTAGATATATATAGAGTTTTAACGATTAATTGCTCATGCTTCACCTTTAAAAAGTCTGTATAAACTCGGTGAAAATCGAGTTCTTAAAATTTATTTCTTGGTTTCCCAAAGCTTCAAAACAGTATTTTAATCAATTTATCGATTGGTATTTTAAAGTAACAAATTTTTTTGTAAATGTTAAATCATTGAACAACATCTGGTAATATAAGAGTTAACAAAATCTTGAAATATTTTAGTTCTTAAGGTAGTTGTTGATAAGTTTTCATAATAAACAGTATTTTTTCTCTTGAAAATTTTTTTCAACGTTTTGATAATAATTTAGTGCTAAAAAAACTTGTAATTTCATAGTATCTCATTATTTTTTACCAGTATAAAAGAAATCAAAAGAAAAGTTACAAAAATGGGTTATCATAAAATGCATCACGGCTCTATGAACCACAGTTCCACTAATCATGGGGCTATGGATCACAGTTCTATGGGACACGGAGCTATGGATCACAGTTCTATGGGACACGGAGCTATGGATCACAGTTCTATGGACCATAGCTCCATAGACCATAGCTCTATGGATCATAGCTCCATGGATCATAGCTCCATGGATCATAGCTCTATGGGGCATGGTGCTTCTCACGGGGATCATTCAGGACACGTGAGTTATTAATTTTATTGACTGACTTATAGAAAAAATTTAATAAAAAAGCATTTATAATAATATAGTTAGTTTCAGTTATATAGTTTGGTTGGTAATTTAAATGGATTTTTCAAAAAAATTACTTGTAACTGTGAAATTTGGTGTAAATGTAATTGTATTGTTTTGATGGTTAGGAAATAACTCTAGCCATAAAGCAATGACAGTCTATTGATATATTAAAGCAAAGTTTCTAGTTTAATAAAAATTGTAAGCTTGTTATGCGCATTCCCATTAACTGCTTTCATAATCAGTTTCTATAGTTAAAGGATGTATTTCTGTTACAACCAGGACTATGTAACAATAGGCTAATATTAAGGTCAATTTTTCATTTGGATTGGCAAATGATACTTAATGAAATTTTTTTGGAACATTTAAGCTTGGTTAGAATAAAATCAAGTTGGATGTTAGCTCGGAATGACAGTTTATGAAAACTTGTCCCAACTTAAATGACTTATTTGAAAATTTGCAGTATTTAAGATCAATAAAACTTCAGCTGACTGTTGTAAACCACATTATTATATTGTGGTTTTGTTAAATTTTGGAAATATTTTTAATAAAAATGTTAGTCAATCCGATGAACTAATTACCATTTTGTATTTAATGTAAAGGTGTTGAGCACTATTACTAAGAAAGTTAGATATTTATTGAGGGTTGAAATTAATTATACACTTGTGTTCACAAAAAAAAGTTTAAATAAACGAATATGAAATGAAAATTCCATTTCTACAATCTGCTTTTATTGAAATATTTATTTTAAATTCAGCATTTCTAATCCACCTGAGACTCACTAAATTATTTGTCTTAATAAATGACATGAAAGTTTCGAAAGATTAAAACTCTTAATAAATATTATTGCGTTGCGTATTTACAAAGTTTAATGATAATAATCTTGTTGTTATAAGCATTATAATTATTTTCACTCCAATTGTCTTGTTACAATCCATTGTTATAATGTCATGAAAGTGATTTTAATTAATGAACGATTTATGAAAGATCAAACTTTTTGAATATTTCAGAAGACAGCCTTCTCAATATTTCGTATTTTATCAAACTTAGTTTATTTTATGCAGCACTAATCATTGTTTTGTGAGAAAGTTTTGAATTAATCTGAAACTTTTAATTTTATTATACTTCTCATTTCACTGATTCATAATTAACTACACTATAATCTTGCCGCCTTAATATAGTACTGTATTGTTCTAAGAAATCGAGAACATAAATATTTATTGATTTTATCAAAAATTTTTTGTTGTATATTCAATCATATGTCAATCAACCCACGTATAGTCAATGATGATGTACTTCCACTCAAGCACCCAGTCCCACATCCTCTTTTCCTTTTGGCAAACCAACTCAATTTTGAGTTAGTAATATTTCTACTATTTGAATGGTAATTTTTTTCACATGCTTTTCGTTTACCAAGTTTGTTTACGATAATATTGAATCAATTGGTATGAAAGCTAAAAATATTTTTTTTTTTTTTTTTTTATACTCTGAGCACCCTAGTCTTGTTGCGTGCTCCTCATGTCCCATCAAGACCGTTCAGTGGACTCTCGCGGGGTCGGTCCACAGACTCTCGGGACCCAGTGTGGTATTTATTTTGGGGCAGGTGAAGAGGTGAAGGGTGTCGTGAATGTGTGTTTGGCAGAGTGGGCATGAAGGTGAGGGATGAGATGAAGGTGAGATTTTGTTGAGGTAGGAGAGGATGAAAGGTGATTTGTTTGATCTGAGTTGGGCGAGTGGTGGTCTGGGGTGGTTTCTGATTCATGAATGGGTGGGGGTTGCTTGCTGAGGATTTTGTTGTGAGTGGATGATATGTAGTCGTGTACTATTTTTGTGTGTATTGTTTTCATTTTGTTTTTTATTTGTGTGTGAGAGGTGGTCTGGGAGGAGGGTATGTAGGGCTGTGATGGTGGAGTGTGCGGCCCTGAAGCCGTGTTGGAGATGTGTGAGAGGATGATTTTTTCTAGAGTTTTTTTTTGGGAGTTTTGTGTGCGAAACAATCGATATGGCAGGTCGAAAATAATTGATTTTGATATTAAAAAGTTATTACTATTGACTCGAATTCTAAAATTGAACTTCAAAATTAATTATACATAAACTTAGTTAAAAATAGGTAAAAATCTACTTGATGATTGGAAATTTATTTGCAGCTATGTTCCTGTCATGTGTGGCAATTATCATAATGGGCATATTATACGAGGGTCTCAAGGCACTGAGGGAACACTTGTTAATGAGAAAGTCCTGCTGTTCTGGAAGAAAATGCCAGCATTCTTCGGTAACTATGATAAATGTAATCAAATAATGTTCGAACAATAAGTGATCAGTTGAATCTTCAATTGAAAGAATAATTAATATTCGGAACTGATTTTAAAATTTGAGTGATCTTTTAATATACACATGCAGGTAGCTATAGTGAGCAGTAAAGATTTAGAAGATGGTGGTGGCGATAATTGCTGCTCTAAACAACAACCTCTCTTCGAAGAGAATAAACCTTCAATGTAATATTTTAGTCATCATTCAGATTGTATTTAAGCGAAAGTGATTATTCCAAATTTTTCAGCAGCACGTATAGCTTAGCTAGTAGAGCAATAGTCTAATTATCTAACTTTACCGGGTTCGATTTCCATAGCGTGTTTTTGCATCGGACTCAATAATATAAGAATATAAAGACAATAAATGACGCTTTAGAAAAATCGTGGTTCTAATTTGAAAATAAGTGCCATTAAGTTTGTAATTTACTCATGAAAGTTAAAATAAATTTAGATTTATATTGAAAAAGTCAAAAACACAAAAATTCTCAAAATTTGTCAACAAGTATTAACGATAAAAATAATAAGTTACTGCTTTATTCAGAATTAAAATACAATATATTTCTGAAGTTATTTAAAGGTCGTCTGTACGAGTTTTTCTCAAAACACCCCGCCCATTTTTATTGCAATTGTTGCGTTTTTTCTTTCACAATTGTTTGGAGGGCTACTGGAGACTAAATCTGACAAAAATATGATTATAATTGAATAAATTCAATAAATTAATTAAACTTAATTTAATAAAGCCCATTAATAAACCTTCAACCTCAAAATCTTCAGACGAGAAAGTAGGTTTAATGCAGCGCATCTCATACAAACACTCCTACACGGAGTTCAAATGGTTTTGAGTTACTTTCTCATGCTCATCTTCATGACTTACAACATTTGGCCCTGTGCTTCTGTCGTCATCGGAGCTATGATAGGTGAACTTCTTTACTTTGCGTTGAATACCATAATTTATATTGTCATTAATATTTAGCTTAATGGTTTAAAATGTAAACAATAGGTTACTTGATCTTCTGCTGGAAAAAACAAAGGTGTGGTGGATGTGCTCCAAACAAGTCTTACACCATAGGAGATCATTGCCATTGAAAACATTATCCACATGCTTAAGACGTTGATTTTTCGTTGTTGATAATCTCCATTTAAAAAGTTCTTTCATAATTTATTTGAATATTCAACATATAGTACGAAAACATAAATTTTTAAGTTTAAAAAATGAAATACTGTTGTATTAGGACGTTGTATTATAAATAGACAGACATTTGAATTATGCTAAAACATTTTGAAACATTTATCTTATGTAAAATAGCTTTTGTTATAGCTGATCGATGCGTTTGTTGAAACATTTCATTTTTCAAAATTTTGTGTAGTTAATTTTTGAATAAATAAATCCATTTTTCAATTTATGACATTTTATATTGCTTAGTTATATTTTTATAAACTTGAATCTCGTCTCAGTCTAGTAAATTTGCATGAAAGTAATTAAATCATTTTGAAACAAAATTTTTATGTTCTAGATATCGTTTATGTTAAAACCATCATTTTTGCATATTCTCTAATAAAATACTCGGTATTTTAAAACCATTAATTTTCTTGCTACAATAATTATTTTGACATTAAAATGATCTGGTGACAATAATATATGAAGCTTATCTAAAAGTAGTACTAAAATAACCTATATAAAAAGGTTAAGCACAATGGTAAAAGAGTTAATTAACGGTTAAAGCCGAGAATCGTTTCGTCAACAACTGTCAGCTTTTTACATTATATATTTAGGCAGTATATAGATATTTATGGAAAAAATTAAGTTTTAACTCATTTGAATGATTCAAATTATTTTTTTTTTCAAAATATTTTTGGAATAAATGTTGACTTTTATTACATTTGTTATATATTATATTTCCATCACACCACTTTCGTTCTACTTTTTTCGTACCTGAAGAATAAAATTTTCGAAATAGTCAAACATTTTTGTAAGGCTTTCATGGTTTTTGTAAAATGTATGTTAATATTCTAAAAAAGATTTGACGGAAAAAACGAACGCGATTTCAATTTTAATACTTTGACAGGGTTTTCCTTCACAACGGCAAGTTAACCAAAAAAATTTCGATTCTCTAAAAAAACATCTTCAAACTAAAAAAACTACTTATTTATATGATTCTTCTTCTAAACTCTGAATAGTTACCATTGCAACATCAGTTTGCCTCCAGAAAGATCCCTATTCAAATTTCCAGACTCAAACATATTCAGGCTGCCAGATGTTTTAAATCCCACGAGTTGCCGTTTTATTTCACTTCTCAGGTACCTACACAATATATGAATGTCTTTCAGAAATGACCTTCATAGGAGTAAAAAGATTTGATCTAACTTTGAGGGTAAGTCTGAACCGGAAAAACACCTGTTAACCAATCAGTCGCACTTCTCCAAGTGGGGAAACCATTGAAAAAGCACCGATAGACATCCGAAAAAAAATTTTTGGAAACTCCCCTTATTAGACGTTCTAAACTATCTTTCAATAACCAAACTGACAAGAAAATTAATATATTGAAAGATGTACTTATCTCTTTAAACTAATCGCTTCAATAAACGTAAATTCAGCTATTTTCTATATCCAAAATTTTTTAATTTTTGTATTCCACTATTTATTCTCACAAACCAAAATTTTTTATTATATAATTATATAGTATTTTCGCATTTCTAAATCATAAATAGAAAAGCTTGGTGAATTAATAAGCTCGAAAGGGATTATCTTTAATTTATTTCATTGTTTATAGGTTAATACTTTACAATGAAAAGTCTTAGACGTGATTCAAACTGAGTTTTCATTATCGAACATTTAATTATTCAGTCTTGTCCATATTTTGTGGCAATAACTCACAGTTTTCATTAGTTGTGTTGTTCATACGATAGTCTTCAAACATTTTTTCAACCAGCCTGTGTTCTTTTCATGAATATCACCACCAGATAACTTTTTTCATTTTGACGATAGTTTATGTGAAAGTTTAATTAATTGAAAACTATAATTTTCAATTTTTTCAGTTGTTTTCTTCAAGTATAATCTTTCACTACAAAATTTTTTTACCACTTTCGGGAGGCTTACTTAACATTTGTGCTAACAATTGTCGTGACAGGATGTTTTGAAGTGCTAAAAAAATCTGAATTAACAAACAACTTATTTTATTGAGCAACGGGTATTTCAAGAAAATGGATTTTCTTGACTTTGGCCCTTAACATGTGGTTAAAAAAGTTTGAGATTACTACAAGGTACTTTTTCCATTAAAGCAAGACTATTTGTTTGCGAAAGAATATTTTAATTTTCGCCCTTTTAAAGTTCTCGAAACATTTTTTCATTGAAATGAAAAAAACTTGTGTTTATACATGACATAGAACTTTTGACGACGTCTTCCCTCGACAAATTTTTCAACGCTGACTCAACATTAATGGCACTTTATTGGTGGGATTACCGTTATTAATAACTTCCGAAAAAAAATTTCTTAAAAATTTCTCTTCCGCACTTACATTTCTGTCATAAATTCATAATACATTAGATGTTTAAAGGTTTTCCACTAAATACAAACCTATAAAAACATAGGAATTATTAGTCCAAAAATGAGAGTTAATAAAACCTAACCAGATTTTAATCACAGTTAAACTAAAGTTTTTCGGCATCAATCACATCATCATGGGGCTAATCTGGACTCCAATGGCGTCGTGACATTAACTTCAGCTAACTCTACGTCATTGCCAAATAAAAATAAAATTGCTAATAATGAATTATAAAAATTTTGGCTGGTTCAATATTCAGTACGATTCAAACGTTTTTTTTTTAATTTTGAAGTTTTTTAGTATAACCAATTTGAAATAAAAAAAAGAATCTATCACCTAAGACTCAACGGAGTTTTATTTTATTGATCATTCCATCCAACAAGAGCAGTTTTTCCTTTTCATCTACATAGACTTTTATGCAACTGTGTACCTTTTGTAGATGGCGTAATGTAGTGTATGGTTTGCTTTTAATGAAAATTGATTCTATTTTTTGGTTGATTTCAAAAGTAGTTCATACTTTAATTTTCTATTCAAACATTATATTTTAAATTTTTTTACAGTATGGGGTTTTGATGTTAGGCCTGGTACCAAGATTCAGGTATGCCATGTTGGCCAACTTCGGTATATTTGGTTTTATTAAATTCACCTGTGATATTTTTTTGGAAATCTAGCTCACATAAACCTTCGTTCAATACTGCAAATTATTTATACTTTTTGTGTTCAAATAATTTGAAGTATTTACGTTGGCTCTGATGAAGATTATGTTCCACTTCGTTAAATTCGTTTTATTTCTTGCTAAAACATCTTCCTGATCTTTTCTTAATAATATACTTTTGTGTACTTGATAAGTCAAGTTTTATTGATTAAACCATAAGTTTTGTTGAATTTTATTTTAGTTTTAAAATAAGTAGCACTATTTACAATTAACTTTATCATGAAGTCATGTTAAAGTTTATATAAGTTGCTTGAAATTTTATGAAATAGATATCGAAAAGCTTTAAGTGATTGTTTTTCTAATTCACGTAGTAATAAAAAGTATCACAGTGACAATTTTATTGACACAATAATTGTTTTCTAAAATTAAATTATTTGAAAATAATAAGAGACAAAATATAGTAATTATAAATAAATAAACTTGAAGACCCTATAAAGGAACCAAAATGCGCTCTATTTAGATTGAAAAAATAACTGTTTATACAAATTAAGCTTAGACACATAAATACAGTTAAAGTAACATGAGCGTATAAAAGAATCAAGGGTTTTTATTTTTTTTCTTAGCGATGGCGTCTTCGACGGCCTTCAGCTGCATCAGCAACTCCTCCCTTCTGTCATGTCTCACAGTCCCTCCTTTGCTGCCCCTCGACCCTCCTCCTAATGTTCATTAGATTTAAATCAATTTGTGATGATGCTCATACGTTGAAAGAAACTAAGTATTAAATGGTGAAAATGCATGAAAATATTAAAAGCAATGTTGATACCATCGAGGCCTTTGGAAGACATTTTATTTGACGGACTTAAGCCCCGTTTTCTTGAAAATTCCTGTTTTGTATGTGTCAATAAATAAAAATATTTAGAAAAATAAATTAGTCATTTATTAAAAGCTTTTTTACAATTTAATCATATTTGAATTGAAACATCGATAAAGAAATTAAACTACAGAGCGTTCACATTTTTAGATCAAAATCATTTTTACGTAAGGTGAAAAGTTTGCAGTTTGACGATATGAAGGCACCTTAGAGCCTCTGGGATGGTTAAAGGCACGAGAGTCTGGGTGCATCCTGCCCCGAGAAGTCTCCATGCTAGCCTCCATCCGACGGTCCTTCGAACCTCTGTCATATCTTGAACTGTGCCATCATTTTATAAACGATGAACTATTCATAATTGATGAAAAAATATCTTAAAAACTAACTTATTAAACGAAACTTGAATTTGTTCATTTTAATGTGAAATAGCAGAATATCAAAAGAAACTGAAGTAATTTTGAATCAAAACCCACTTGTAATAATCTCCTCTAGCCTCATCCTCTTTGCTTCTCAAATCACCCCTCTCATATATCTCACCATGGTACATGCCTCTACCACCCCTGACATCACCACGATTATCTGGCATGTGACCTTTTGACTCCATACCATCACCTCTCAAATCAACGTTTTTATATTCTGCTTGGTGGTAGTCATTCCTGCGTCCTCTGTCTTCAAAGAAGTCATGTCGGTGTGGCTCAGTCATGAAACCATGCATCATTTTCCTTCTTTCAAAACCACCTCTCCCTGCCATTTCAGACAAGTCTGCTGGTGCCTTAGCTAGTCTCAAACGGTCTACAATATTAATTGTGCCAATTATTTGATTCCCATTGATTTAAAAACAGATTATGACAATCATATAAACTTAAAAACACAAAATTGAGGTATACAGAAAAAATGATGGATTAGAAAAATAAGCAAACCCATTTTTGATTTTCGCTTAGAAGGTGAAGCAGAACTATCTGAAGATATAGGTGAAGCCAAATGGGACATGCGTTTAGAGTGGTTTGAGGAGGAAGAAGACGACCCAGATGATGATGAAGATGATGATGAGTAAGAAGATTGAGATTCAGAAGAATTTCTTGACCTAGTCACCAGTATATGAAAAATATTAACCAATTAAAATTTATTTAATTTTACATATATTGGTATTGATAACCTGTCAAACTTATCAGGCAATCTTTTCCGTTTTTCTCTATTAGAAGAACCCTCTTCTATTGTTCTTTTGGTGTTGCTAATATCTTTATTGACGTCACTGGCACTAATACTGTTTTTGCTTTTGAAAACATTAGAATCTTCATTTGAAAAATGACTCAAGCGCATTTTCTTGCTTCCTCGGGCATTCTCATCGTCGTCATCATCTTTGAACGCCTCAACAACACTACGATGCTTGCTCACGATTTTGGGAGCCTTGTTTGTCATTGTTATGTGCATGGGTGGTTTTGGTGCAGTTTGAGTAGGTTGTGGAAGGTTAGGTGTTGGAACTGAGGTAGAGGGGGTAGGTGGTGCTGGTGGTTGTACGGGAGGTTTTTGAAGAGGGGGTTTGATGGGTGAAGGTGGTTTTGTTGTGGCAGGTCTTCCTAATGATGCCTTTTGTTTAGTGATTTTGTGATGGGATGGGGATATGTTGCTGAGGTCATGCATGCTGGGAGGAATCACTTTTGCTGCTTCACTGCATTATGGTTGGTTCTTCATGTACATCTTATATTTACATGCTTTTGCATGAAAGTTTCAAGATTTTATTATCAATTATTCAAATTTTAAAAATATTTAAAGTCATAAATAATGAAGCTGAAATTACCTTCCATAATGCAATCGTTAAACTTATTTATACTTTTGCTTCGTTATTTATATTTGAACAGTTTCCTATTTTATAACTACTTTCATTTTTACTGAATACTCTATATATTTTTGTTACTTTTGAACAATTTACAGAAAAAGTTGTTTTATATGAGTCTGCACTGGAAACGAAAAATAAATTTAATCAAATTTATATTAACTTTTATTAAAATTTACCCAAAAATTTAAAAAATTTAAATCGAAAACAATAAAAAGCAAAAATTGAAAAGAATTTATGGACAATAAAAATATTGAACCTTTTTTTATTATTTGACATGGGATTGGTGGCGTTTAAAGATTTCCTATTTCGAATTGGTGAACTGCTTGTTGACCTAGCGATATAATCATTTTGATTTATTCATTTAGTGATGATTTTTTTGAAAAAACTGATTCAATGAGAATACACAAATAAAAAATTGACAAGCTTCGATCATGTTTATAAGCCATTTCCAACACACATATAGCATGGCACATACCTGGAGGAGGAGGAGCCTGAAGAGGATCTCGAGGAGGAGTATGAGGACCTGGAGGCTGATGATGATGAACTGCTGTATGATGCATTATTGTGGTTATCTCAATCATTGGCTGAACGTTAATATAATAAAATTTCTTATACAAATGAATTTTAATAAAAAATTTAAATCATCATATACTACGAAAAGCGCACCACGTTCAAACCATTCTAGCATGGAAAGAGACGTGAGACTATTAATCGACAAAGTTCTTTGTAAGCAGAGCTTACGTTCCATATACTGCAGTAACTTATCAACAAAAACATAATTTAATAAGCACCTTGATGTGAATGAAGAGTAGCTCACATTAGATCTCTTACCACTGCCACTCCGCGACGTTGATTTCTTTTTGCTACTTCTGTGTGCGAAATCATGCTCATATTAAATTAAACCACAGTTGTGTCCCAGTTACTGAAAAGAACAACAACCAGTCTAAATATTTGTAGTACATGAATCATGACTTTAGAACATACTAATCTCATGCAAATAGGACTATAAAAAGGTAAAAGATGATAATTATTTTCAGAACTATATTTTTATACACATTCCAGTCAAAGATAACGCCAAAAATGAAAACATCGCACATCAATATGGGCCATTCCTACAATATAGTAGTTTTTCTTGCTATTGTGAGTTAAAACCAGCAAAATATTCCTGTCAATAACAGCTACAGAAGTTTAATTTCATCAAAGTTAAACATAAAACAGTCTTCAAGTGCTTGATTAAGTTTAGTTCAACTCAAGGCCCAAAACAAACATTTATAATTAAATCAAATTATTTAATAATCTTTGCTAATACATCTCATGACTTATGAAACAACAAATCAAATGCATGCAGACACGAAGTGACCTGCTCCAAGGGTCCTTCCACTCTACAGGCCTGCCTTTCACCTCTCCACTGCCTCGTGAGCTAAAGCGCTCAAAACGACTGCCCATTCTGTTGCAACATTCAACTCATTAGAGAAGTGATATATTTACATGAAGTTAATTACTTTCTGAACTATTCTAATGATGAGAACATATATTATTGAATAAAATGAAGAGTAGTACACCCTAACAGATCAAAATAGCCAACCTGTTAGGACTGAATCTTCTGCCCTTGTGTGCTCCCTGCCAATATTGCTTAACAATGTATATTTGTGACCTCGATTGATCAAACATGTTAAATTTAAAAAAAATTTTCTGTTTTATTTTAGAAATTTTAATTCATGAATAATATTTCTCTGAAAGAAAACCACAGAACAGACACAGATGAATGGAAGGGTACTGACCTGCATGCGATAGTCATAGTGGAAAAAAGGGTTGAAGTCATGTGGGTGCATGTGTGGTCGGGGCCATCGAGGATGTTCAAACTCATGCATGGGCTTCCACTGCTCCAATGGGTGGTGCATGCTGTGCCATGATCAAGTCTATTTAGTAACAACCTCATAAGTAATAATCTCATGGTATAAAGATAATGAATGACTCTAAAAATATACTCACCCAGGCATGATGGGTGGTCTCTGAGCGTCATCGTAGAATGGGTCTCGAGGAGGGGGAGGAGCCAGTTGATGAGACTTGCTGTGATTTGTTGGAGAAGGAGAAGAAACAGGAGATGATGTAGCTTCTTTTTGATTGTCAGTGACAGAACCAGATTTTGTCTTATTCTTCAACTTTTGATTCATCATTACAACATCAACATGATTATCAAGGATGGGATAATTAGATTACCAAAATAAAAAAATTTACTTGAAGAAAATAAATGATTCCCTATGCACCCAAATAACGATGACTATAAAAATTTTTATAAAACTCAAAAATCCCAAAATTTAATTCGAAATTTAAAATTTCCTTTTTTTAAAGTGCATTAAATATTTTTATTTTTAGTAGTGATTATACTTGCATAAAAGAGAATAACAGAGAAAATTTTGATGATTAAATGGAAAAGAATTACAAGAAACTTTTAAGCAACCCTGAGAAGCTTATGATAGAACATAATTTTATGAGACCACTTTGACAACAATGCAACCAACCTCTTTGGCTTGCCTAAGTCCTCGCTCCCAAGCTGATTCAGATGTTCTCAATGCTTTCACTTCTGTCTCTTCCTAAATAGCATACAGGTATAGGAATTATCAAGGGAGTTGATTTGAATGCAAACTAATGCTGAAAACAAAAAATGAGTTGGCACAATGTAAAAGTAGAAGTGCCTACTTGTGTAGGAATGCCAGAAGGTGCTCTTGATCCTAACCTCTACAATGATTCATGTATAACTAATATAATAATAGTAAGCAATGTTTGAATAAAAATAAATCCTGGTAAAATAAATTAAGCCAAATATGGAAATCAATTTGTGCTAATGTTTTTATGATAAGGCTTTATTTATGAAAAATTCTAACTGTTTTTGCTAAATAAATGTACTAAAAAACTTTAAAAAAATTGTTGAAAAACAAGAAAATACCTCATAGACGTTGGAGTGGAGGGGAGGTCTGATGGGCACAGGCATGGTGGCGGTGTGGTTGTATGGCATCACATGCTGCTGCAACATCGAATAGTTTCCTGTTGTGACATTTGACATACTTATATACTATGAAACCATTCAATGCAAGCGCTTTCATGAGCTAAATGGCAGAAAGATATTTGTAAGTCAAACTCAAATTATCAAGTTGAGCATACAAACATGATGCTTGTTAGTTAATAAGTTAGTAAACTATTAAGTTTTGGTTGCATGATTAAGAAGTTTTAGAGTGCTAGTTCATGCTAAAAAAATAATCAGTGTTTGATTTGAAAAACTTTTGTTCTAGACCAACTTAGCTAATTTTATACTATTACAGAAATGAAATTTTATTTATAATCAATAGAGCAAGTGAAATGAAATTGCATGTGAAATTATAAGTAAACAGAAAGTAAGGATTGAAACATAACTAAAAAAAATATGATATATACAAAAGAATGGAAAAAATCTCATTAAAGAGATAAAAGCTACACTTATTACAGGTACAAACCTTTGTCATTGATACCAGGATGTAGAAACCTGCAGTTGATTCCCCAGGTGCAACTACCACGAGTGAAGAACCGACACAAGGGTCTCTGCAAGAACCTCCTATTGCCTGGCTCCTTTATCTCACCCTCCTCACAATCCTCATCCTACCAGTTTATGATGGAATTTTTAATTGTTTTTATATCCACTCTAACTAGTGAAAAAAAAATAATTCAAATACTTGGAAACTGTGAATTACAAAACAAAAAATAGCTTTAAAAAGTTGAAAAAAATTAATGAAGAAAACATGATAATTTAATATCATAAAGCTCAAAATCCATGAAACATCCAGCTCCTAATACAGATAGTAAGCTAACTTTTACATAGAAATTACCAGGTATATACAAAACAAAACAATAAAGCATCAAGCACTTGAAATAGCGAGGAAGTTGTGAACTTTATCAATATAATAAAAAATGATGGAAAGAAATTGGAAGAAAAATGATCAAAAACTCAAAAATTGAAACAATATAATTTGAAATGAAAATCAAAGCTTTCTGACAAACTGGCACATCTACATCCCAAAATGAAAATCCAAAAAAACTAAAACACTACAAGACTTATTTTTAATTAATGATGGATAAAATATTATCAATCAAAAAGAACAATAGACAAATTTATTTTGCCAATATGCCGCCTACAGAAATATTGCATAGGCTACCTTGCCAAAAAAATTCAATAACATGTATTTTTTGAAAGTGTTACCAAAAATACTAATGAACACTAAAAGCCAAGACATAAATACAATCTTCTTTTCCAAGTTACTACAAAACAATACTAAAGAAAAGAAGGGAAACACAATTTCACTAGTAATTAAACCCTTCAGTTGTATACATATTTTAAAAGCAGATGAAGTCTTCATTATAAAAATTTGAATACAAAGTATGTTGATTTTATAAAAAAAAACAGCAAAATACTTGAAACTCAGAAAATATCTAGATCAAATAAGAATGTTTTAGCCTATATCTGGAACATTTTTTTTTGTCACAAAACCTGAAACCAAAGATCAAAATGCTGAATGCAAGACCCAATGATGATGCATGAAGCATCTAGTATATTTGAGTATAAACTCGTGATCACTGATACAAATTAAATTTATAGTCAATAAAATAGAAAGATACTAAGTGCTAGTCAGACATTAGATAAAATCTGGTAAGTTTAGCTGATTACTCCAAGTTTTTTGAACCATATATCTACCATCATGATGATGACCATAGATCCACCGTCATAATGATGACCTTTCAATTTATGTTTGATGGTTGCTTGACATCTTCTTGGAATTGAGCCCACAGAGAAAGAGAAAAGTTGGTCATTCCAAGCTGATCTGATGGAAAAACATTGAGGCAAAGATGAAGGCTACCGGAATGGCATGGGCAGAGATGAAAAGGATCAGCCAAAATGCGTATCTTGGATGAATGTTCTTGCAGCCTTATGCTCCCACAAATGCAAGAGGACATTTTAAGTTAATTTGATAATTTGTACACCACCTTCATGGCTGTTTATTGCCTCAATTAACCTTATCATACTAATATATACATCAACAATTTTAAAAACTTTGTGCATTATCTTTTTCTGAACATATATACTCCATCATCCATGCACTGGTGCATATATTGATAATAAGAACCCAAACACTACCAATGGAACTGACCAAAGATGGGATAAAGCGAAATGTCTAACAATAAAAATGTAAAAGCTTGAATAGCTCTGATAATTCTTATTTATGAAAATATAACTAAAAGTTTACTATCCTCAGTATAGAAGGGATTTAAACAGATTTAAAATCTAGATATTTATTGAAATGTTTACTAAAGCATACTAGCATGAAAAGTGACTCAAAAAATTGATATTATTATAAGTTACACTATATTTTCAATTTATAATGCTTATAAATAAAGAATTCATATGCATAAAAAAATAAATGAATTGGAATATTAAAAAAGCTTAAAATTTTTTTGTAATTATCTCAGTAACTGAAAAATTGAAAAAGAAATTATTAGGATATAATGTTCAAAATGCTACAAACATCTAGAAGTTCTCCATCAGAAGAATTTCCTTCTCTCCCATGATCTCTTGCATACTGAGTAAAAGAAAAAAAATAACTCAAAGAGAAAATTTTAAGAAACCCAGTTATTGTATTATAATAATAATTCAATTGAAGATGAAATTGAGAAAACAAACTTTGTTACTATTAGAATCAATTTCTCCACTATCAGAGTTTTCATCACTATTTTTATTATTGATTTTATTTTCATCAACGTCTTCTTCATAATCGAGCTCTCCATGGTCATCATTCAATTCTTTGAACTTCTGCCCTTCTTTAACAGTTATTTTTTCATTCAAATCCATTGTTTCTTCTTTATCAGAAAGTTTTTCTTCATGATTTTCATCAAGTGCCGACTGAAAATCTGGAAAATTACCTTCAAGCTTTTCCGACAAATTAGATTCTACCTCATCTTGTAATGGGGTTTGAGATCTATCATCATTAACATCGACTTCACTTTTTTCATCCTTTTTTTCATCTTCGCTGTCAACGCATCCATCATCGCTATTATCATTACCTTTATCATTATCTTTATTTAGCCCTGTATTTTCATTAAATTTTAAGGATAATTCAACTTTATCTTCAATTGTTTCACTTGTCTCTGTTATTTCATCCATGTCGACTTAGAAATGAATTTAGACAAAGTAACGCTCTCAATATTATTAACAACGTGAAGGAAAGTATCTTAGAAAACAAATAAAATTTTACTAAAATTATGCTATAGTTTTGAATTTTTAAATAAAAATTTATAAAATTAAAAGTAAAAAATATAATTTCTAAAAATATTTTGTTTTTATATTATTTAAAAATGCATACTAATTAGAATTTTCAACTCTCAAATAATTTAAAGGTTACTGACATTTTAGTGTTGCAAAAATGAAGAACTAGAAAATCTAAGATTTTGTGATAAAAAAAATTAACGTATAATGTCTAATTTCAGTGGAAATCAACTAGTAGTAGATGTTTCTGAAATTCATTCCTCTACTAAAACTAATAGGTCCAATAAAAAAATTAATTATATTAGAACCTTAAAAAAAATGAGAATATTTCTTGTAAAACCTTTAATATTCATTTTTATATTTCTTTTTACATGGGGAATTTGTGGCTCTTGCATTTTTCCTCCTAGTAACTTTTTCTCTCTTTTTCTTTTATATGTATTCAGCGTTTATTGCGGAGAAATTTCTGAAATACTGCATTTGCCTGATCTATTTGGTAACTTTTGTAATAGTTATTCAGAACACTAAAACAATATATACCAATGATAAAATTCCTATCGCTAAATAATTATTCTTAATCTATACATAGTCATATTATATAATAAAATATACTTTCAAAAAATTACGTTTTTTTTGTAATAGGTATGATTATAGCTGGTTGTGTATGCAGAAACATCCCTCAACTTCAAATTGATCAAACTCTAGATCCTGATTGGTCCTCATTTTTCAGGTTCAACGCTTTTTCCACAATTAATTTCCTTTTTTTTGATTAGAACATCAATCTTTTTCAGTTAATGATTCGAAGGTATCCAGTATAATCTTTTTTTATTACACGATTAATGCCTGTTCCATATTTTAGTTGTTATTAAGATAAATTCTTTGAGCTTTCAATTTCTTTTGTATCCACACTAGATGAGAACGAAATTGGGATTTTGGGTGGTGAAGTAAATTGGCATGTGAGTGTGTCAATAATGGCTATGAGGGTCTTCATGGTCGTTTTTGATATGGGCCTAGAAAGCAGAAAGGTGAAAGAATCCTTGAGCTAAGTGCAGCTTGAGATATGTGTGTTTGTAATACGTTTTTCAAGAAAAGAGATAGCAGGCTAGTAATATAGTTTTCCGGTACTGTTAGAACCCAGATTGACTATATTATGTTCAAGAGGAAAGACAGGAAATTTGCCAAAGATGTAAAAGTGGTGCCAAAGGAAGAGGTTGTGCAACAGCATCAATTGCTACTGTGTGACATATTAATGGGACCCATGAAAAATTATACAAAAATTTATGTCCCAAAAAGGAGTGTGGATATTGCGAGAGACTTTAATTAGAAATTAATTCGAAGCCCAGTTTAGTGATGAATCACTTACAATATATAAAAGTGGTAGTTTCGAAAACATGTGAAAGTCACTTGAAGCAGATTTGTTGGAATCAGCTAATACCGTATGTGACTGAACAAAAGATTTGCCCATACATAGACTCACATGGTGATGGAATGATACTGTTGCTACGGCGCGCAGCTTGAAATTTTAGCAAAACGGTGGTAGTGAAAACGAATATCTACGAGCTAAGAAAGCTGTCAAGAGAGTCGTATACGATGCTAAAAGAGTGGCTGAGTAGGTAAGGTTTGGTGAAGTTCTAAGCAGGGAGGACAAAGAAGTGTTCAAAATAGCAAAGCAAATGTGGGCAGCTAACCATGATGTCATTAGAGAGAATTGTGTTAAAAATGGCAAAGGGCACTTAGCTGTTACAGACCAAAAAAAACTACTTGCATGGCAAGAACACTGAGCGTCTGCTGAATGAGGATTTTGATTGGTATAAGGAGTTACTAGCAATTAATGATCCAACAATTGGATTGCGGCCTTAAATAGAAGTTAGAATAGTGAGAAGAGCTTTGGCAGAATGAAGTATGGAAAAGCACCTGGTAGCTCTGGGGTTGTTGCAGCAATGTTGTAAGCTTCCGGTGAGTTAGGCATTGGCTGTATGACAGATTTTTTCCATGGTATCATAAACAACCGTAGAATACCTGAAGACTGGAATACGAGAGTGATTTTATTCAAGTAGCAAGAGTAGTTTTAGAATAAATAATGTTCTGGGTAACAAGTTTAGTGTAAAGGTTAGAGTCCACCAAGGTTCTAGACCGAGTTCTTTGCTCGTCATCATTGTTCTAGAAGCACTATCCAGAGAATGCAGACATAGGTCCGTGGGCAAATTGCTGTATGCTGATGACTTAGTGATAATTGCTAAAAGCCTGAAAGAGTTAGAAGATATTTACTGTGCTTGGAAAAACAGTATTGAAAGCAAGGGGCTTAAAGTGAACATGAAAAAAACTAAGTTCATGGTCAGTGCTCTTAACCAAGGTCCAAGTTTTCAGTCTGGAAAACACTCTTGTGGAGTGTGTTTCAAAGGTGTTGGCATCAACTCTATACTTTGCACTCTATGTAACCACTGGGTCCAAAAACGTTGTAGAGGTCTAAAAAGCAAACTGGCTTTTGCCATAAACTTCAAATGTAAGGCGTATTGTTGATTATAAGGCCGTTGAACTTAATGGAAATAAATATGAAGTGGTTAACTAATTCTGTTATATAGGAGATATGATTAGTGCTGGAGGTGGAGCTAAAGCTAGTACTATTGTCCGTTTAAGGTCTGGTTGTTAGAGTTTTAGGGTATCGTTACCACTGTTAGCCAGTCGGATCATTTCGCTTAGAAAAAAAGACGTTTATATGCTGCTTGCGTCAGAAGTGTTATGGTTTATGCTAAAGAGACCTGGCCTCTTAAGGAGGAAGATATTACTTGAATTTTCAGAGCTGATAAGATGATGATCAGGTGGATGAGCAATGTAAGCTTAAAGGATGGCAGATCATCAGAAGACTGGTAATTCCAGACATCACTGAAATGTTACACAGAAATAGACTGAGGTGATTTGGACACGTTATGAGGATGAATGCTTGCAGATATGTCGAGGCAGAGGGTGAAAGAGAAAAAGCAAGACCAAGAAAAACATAGTTCCAAGTAGTAAGCAATGACCTTAGAAAAGTGAAACTCAAGCCTAAACTAGCCCAAGACTGTTAAGTGGGGAGAAGAGCCATTATGAGACCCCGTCCAACCTCTGCTAGCATGGAGACGGACGTAAAACGATGATGTGTTAACTATGTTTATAGGTTTAATATGCTATTTCGTTAGCCTAAATTAACTACTTTGAAATTTGTATGATTTTGGAAATTTGAAGCTGTATCATTTTTTGCGAATGATGATTTGTTAAAAATATAAAAAAATGCATTTCAAAAATTCAGTTTTTATAAAAATATATATGATATAACTTAATAACAGCTAAAGAGAAACTAGTTTGAGTGATATTATGTGTTACTAGCTCATTTGAGAGACGTCATTCAGGATATAGGATTTTAGTAATGTGAAATATAATAAATAATCATAAACATATACTTGAACACACAGAAACACAGCATTAGTAGTGATAATGATACGAGCAGGAATGGGTCTGGACCCAACAGCTCTGAGGCGGCTTTCATGTGGAGTCATCCGACTGGCTTTCATGCCTTGTCTCATGGAGATCACTACTGCCACTCTGGTTTCAAAGTTCCTTCTCAATCTTTCTTGGACGTATGGTCTTATTTTAGGGTATGTTTTTATTCAAATTAAATGAATTCAGGTAGGCATTCAAAAATCCAAGCCCATACAAATTCGGCTTCACTAGATTTCAGCATTTAAAAAAAATGAAGTTTTTAAATTTTTTTTTAATAAAATATTGTCGACTAAAGAAATAGAATTATGTTGGGATAATATAAAATTTTGAGATTTCAGTTGATGATGATGATTGTTATTGTTGTTGTTGTTGTTGAGCACCAACTTCCAAAGACTCTTCCGACACTCCTTGGAGCGAGTACTCAAAGAAACTTGTAGCTTTGAGTTGTATGTGACTTTTGGTGAGCAGTGAAAAATGATGGATGAATTTTCGAAATGCTTTGTGGTCGGAAGCTGACGTGGTTTAGAACCTCTTCAACACTCTTGTTGGAGTGCACACCCGGCATCACGAGAAGGTGGGTTCTTTCACTGGGTTGATGATGATGATGAGGTTTCAACTCTTTAAAAAATTTTAATGCCTATTAATGTCATAAAAAATTAGCAAGGCTTAAAATTTTTCGAAGTAGTGTGGAGTTGAATGGAGTCATTGAGGTATTGGAAAAGTTAGGTTATGTTGGCTCGTGTAGCTCAGCTGGTAGAGTATTATACTAATTACCTAAAGATACCGGGTTCGATCCCGCGTGGGCCGACAATTAGGACCTGTTCCACAGTGTGTTTTCGCTACATTAAATTTGTAGCAAGCGCTTTGATCTATAAGGAAAAGCGCTTTATAAATACCGCATTACATTACAGAATATACTTATGTTGAAAGCGTGCATTGGTCTAAAATTTCACATTGCGTTATTAGATTTCTTCAAACAAAACAAATTATTTCAAAATAGCAAAAACATATTTCAAATAGAAAAATTCCAAATGATGCCACGAAATACAATAAAATTACTTGTGTGATTATAACGGCACAAGTTTCAAGAGTTTTTAGACCACATAATTTGAATAGGCCCAAAACTATAGCAAGGAAAAATTCTTACTAAATAATTTTTTTCGCTAATCTTTTATGATGAGGCTAAACTTATGGAAAATTATAGCTGTTTTTTTGCTCAATAAATTTACTAAAGTCGACGTTAAAATTTTTTAAAATATTATTTATAAGTAAATTAAGATGTCTCTATAAAGTTAATAAAGTAATAAACAGTAAATACTTTGATATCTTAACTAAATTCATACATAAGTTGATCGCAAACTCATACAGTTGAATGAGTAAAATTCAGTAGAAATAAAATATTTTTACGTTGAAATGATCGTATACATAATTAATGAAATACTTGTTTTTGCCCGCCATATGCTTTGCTTAGAAAAATGCTGTATGAACAGAGTGATGATAATGATAATCTATTAATTTAGTTTTTAATTCAACTTTCATGAAACTATGATTCAACAAACTGAAATGAAAAAATTAAGTGTGAAAAATATTTTTGGAAATGTTAGTTGGTGAACTGAGTTGATTAGATATTGTTTTAGGGGAAAAACACGTTCATTTAAAAACAACGTAAAATTAATACGCGCACCTGCTCTTTGTTTTTTTGTTGGTTCAAGCAATAGTAATACAGCACACTGCAAACAATCACCAATTGGCTGTAGTCTATGTAATAGCTTAAATAGCAACATTCGAATAGAAACTTTTAAACAACAATATGTCGAAGGTTTCTCCAGTTAAATCTGATATGAGAAAATTTTTATACATCAATCTATGCAGCCCAAACTTTAAAATTTGTAACTGTTAAATTAAAATTTGTAAACTGTAAATATACATGTTAATAACAATTTATTTCAAAAAATTGTGAAAACGACGTGAAATTTGTTCATTTTTTTTGAGGAATTCGGGTTTATGATGACCTTCTTTGTTGTATATCCCCATTTATTTCCAATAAAAATTAATAAATATTTTGATTTCTATGCAGGAGTGTGTTGGGAGCAGTTTCGCCTGCGGTGGTGGTGCCTTGTCTGCTGCACTTGTCAAGCCAAGGATATGGAGTCGACAAAGGCATTCCAACATTGGTTCCACTTCTAAATTCAAATTGTTTATATATTCTCATTTTGTAACAAAATTTTATATTATTGAAACTATATAAAAATTTATTTTTTTTATTTTTAAAGATAAGAATATGTTGTTTAACACGATATTATACAGGTTATTGCAGCATCGAGTATTGACGACGTCTTTGCAATCACTCTCTTCGGCATCTTCTTGGGCTACACTTTTGGATCTGGTGAAATGCGCTAATTTTTGTTGAACATTTTTGATTATATTTTTTCCAACAATATTTCTGCGAGAAATCATTCATTTATATATATTCAAATGAACACTTTTTTTGGAGTTTATTTTATTCCAAGAAGCTTTCAATCCTTTATTTTTATATAAAAATCTTTTACCAATCTACGAGCTCTTTACTTCGTGATTCACTATTAATATTCCAAATAATTGAAGATTCTTCTTACATTATTGCAGGCAACATTGTATGGTTGTCGTTGAAATCTCCATTAGAATTGTTAATAGGAATAGTGTATGGGGGTGTAGTTGCCCTAGTGTTTTGGAGGATTCCACCCAGCAAACATGTTAGGCATTCATTTTTCATTGAATCATTTTTCATTAACAGATTTTTTAAATGTCAGTGCGGTATTTATTTCATTAACTAAATTATTGAAAAGGAAAAAAAAGTAGAGACGAGAGCGTGCTTACTCTTGTTGGCAGGTTGGACTTCCTTTAAACTGCCCATATGATTGTCAAACAAATTATCAACTGAATCTTTCTAAAAATGTATAGCATAGCTTATTACACGTCTACTTGAAGTTTTCTTAAGATAATTGTGAATCATTGAAGGCATGACGGGATTGTTTTTGAGTGCTCACTTGGACTTGGGAGGCATCGGCCCAATTGCAGCCATAGTACTGGGTTTTGTAGCCATGCTTGGATGGAAGAGAGAAATTGACAATGCTCAGGTTTACAATTGTGATTAATGTAATTGTTACAGTTAAACACCCAAATTTCAAACTTCTCAGTAAATTAGTTGAAATTTTACGACCTCTAAGTTTGAGAAAAATTTTAAAGCGCGGTTTTGAGGTGTCTTCATGTAGTTGCATTTGCTGTTTGAAGTTAATCATGTCTTGATCGAACATCATGGTGTTATTGAAACATTTCTAATTGCAGGTAAAACTTTCAGAGGTTTTGGAGATGTTTTGGACGTTAGTTAAACCCTTCTTGTTTGTGTTAATAGGTGCAGAAATGGATTTGAGCAAAATGAGTGGTGCAATGTTGGGAAAAGGGCTATTAGTGTTGGTGGTATGTTTGCTTGTTCGTATGTTGACAACGTTTGTTGTTGTATTTGGAAACAAATTGTCTCTGAAAGAAAAAAGTTTCATAACTATTGCCTGGTTGCCTAAAGCCACAGTACAGGTTTGAATCTGCTTCAATGGAATTTTAAACTTTTTTTAGAGGCATCGGTTGTATTTTTTTCATTTTCAATAGTTTTTTGTTTATTTTTTTAAAAATGAAAATTTTATAGAAACAAATTTCTTCAAACACTAAAATTTCTGATAAGTACCACCTTAGTCTAGACTAATGATCTATGATGAGGTTGTACTTGTTAAAATTCCCAACTGTATAATTCAATGAAATATTATTAAATATAATTATTTTTTGAATTCATATTTGTTATCATTCAGGCAGCGATAGGAGGTATGGCACTAGACAAGGCTCGAAGGCTGGGCAAAAGTGGAGATGAGTTGGAGCCTGCTTTTACAGTTGGTGCCTTTATAATGCTGTAATGCATTTGTAGATAGTAACCAAGATTTTCTTACTGCATCTCTGTCTACAATTTATTAATTGTCTCTAACCTACCTAGCCGGGAGTTTCTAACTTAAAAAATAAAGTGAAATTTATGTTTTCCATTTTTTACTGTATCTGATTAGTAAGAGTATTTCTCTACACTCGGAAAAGCAACCAACTTCATTTTCTCACTACTTTTGCTGACAGGGCTAGAGCTTTAACTTAGTGGTACATGATATCTAGTTGACCTTTTTTTTCTAGCTTTTCAATTTTCGGACATCGATCTCTGAACCACTCCTTTTACTTTATTAGATTTTCTTTCGAGCTCGTTGTTCAGTCTTCTGTACCTATGTGCGTTTTAAAATCCGTTATTTTTTGGAAGTTTTTTGTTTGCACTGGAATCCGCAACTGATCATATCCCTATTCTAATTTTATTTTACCTTATTTTTATAAGGTACCTTAGGTTACACAGTACTTATTTATCTATAAAATGTTGAAGGTGGTGACTATCGCAGTTTTGAGCATTGTGGCAACCGCTCCTTTGGGAGCGATCCTCATCACTAAATTGGGACCACGTCTTCTAAATAGAAATTCTCAAAATATGATAAATGGTATGAACAGCGAGTTGCGTCACTCTGGAGATATTAATGTGATCAATAGAGATGAAAATGACCTTAATGACAACACCGTCACAACCTCTGGCAGTACATTCGCCAATAACAACAGTAACATTAATAATGAAATCAAAGTTGTAACACCCCTCTAGTTTCCATTATTTTGTCATTTGATTTTATTATGACTTTCAAATTATGATATTTATGTTAATTCTCGGTTACGACAATGATCCTCGTGTGATTTCAGTATTCAAATGTATAATTTTTAAATACCTTTTGACAAATGTTTAATTATCCTCAAAATTGTGAATCATTAAAACACGACAATATTTGAATTTTTTATTTTGACGGAGCTTTTCCATATATTTTATATCGAAAATTACTTACCTGATGATGATATAGGATATATCGAAAAGCTCCGTCAAAATGAAAAATTCAAATATTTTCGTTTTTACTATTCATAAATTTTTCATTTTTCTGATTGAAAATTGAGTAATGACATCAACGATGAACTTTGCATAGATTAATTATTAATTCATTTTAGTTTTAATAGCCATTTACATTGGATATTTTGATCAAAGTTTGACTAGATATTTGATGGACATTTAATGGCTTGATAGAAATTATTTCTTGGTAATTAATTGCATTTGAAATATTTTATATCAACTTGAATTATTGAACCAAAAATTATCATTCTCAAAAGCATTTTAAAACAAATTCATCACAAGTTAGTTATACTAGACACAAAGGTTCATTTGAAAATTGAGCTTCTCGTAAGCAGAGCCTTCGGCAAGTACTTAACATCGTTATTTATGCTTTCGAAAAGCTTCGTTTTCACATAAGCCTTTGTGGTTGCGTATTGTAATTAATTATTTGATGATATCTACGTTGCGTTGTAGTTTCATATTTGATGCACCATCATTCCATATGAAAATTTAATTATAATTTTAACAATAAATTGTTATTGAGATTTTTATTATAAATCAAACTTGTATTGAAAAATTAATCCAAAATCAATTTAAAGAAAAACACTGTATTGGGTGGAAAGAAATATTATAGGGACCGAACCTAAGCTTTATCTTTTATTCGATTAGATTTCTCTCAATTCTTACCTATGAGTCAGCCATGGTGGCCTTTAAACATTCAACTGAACACTAAGCTTACGATAAAATCATAATTGAAACTCAAAACTATTTTAGCCATACTATTAACCAAAAAAGTAATTAATCGTTCTATCGAACTTGACGACTATAAAAATTCTGGAAATGTAGAATTTATTTGTAGATTTTGTCTAAAATGAGCTTGTTTCTGTTTTGCTTAAAAAGAACATAGTAATTGGGAAAAATGAGAAGAACGAGTGTAAAGAGGTTGTCCCAGTGAGAGGTCCACAAAAGATTCAAGAACTCGTTGCCAACCAAGAACGATGTGCTCCATAACATTACATTCGTCATTCTCTTCGGCTTATTAAAAATTCTCTGCCAATTGTAATCACGTGTATAAAAGATTCATATAGTAATAATATAAAAAGTTCCAACATAGAATCGCTCGTGCATGCTGTTACCAGGCTCTGCAGCATTGGAGATGCCACGAGCCCTGAAAAGGCCTTTGACGTGCTTCACTGTGGAGTCCTGTACCCACAACTGCAGCTCACTCCACCTAGTAGGTCAATCAAAAGTTCTAATGTAAAACATGTATGCGTTGGTATCTTTAGAAAAAATCACGAACAACAAAATAAAAGGATTTTCTGAACGTTTTCAAAATATTCATGTTAAATGTTAATCATACGCTGTAAAAACTGTATGTGGCGAATTTTTTGAATCGATTTTGCTCCAGTTTCCCAAATGACAAGAACATCTATGCAGTGTGTCAAGATAAGAAATGGAGAGAAAATGATTGGCAAAAAGACTCAAGAAGCCAAGCCACACTAGAACCATCAACTGGCCTGTCCACCACGGGTTGTAGTACAAAGTGCTCTGAGGGGTGATTTTATATTTATATTATCTACCATTTTGTATCGACTTTTCTATTCAGTGTTTAATATTTTTTTGTTAAGCTTCATTGTAAATGAGGCTAAAAGTAAATCAAAAAAAAAAAAAACTTAAAAGCATAAAAAAAAAACGATTTGGATATTTAAAACAAAAAAAACATTTTGAATATTTCATAAATGTTAAACTTATCAAATAAATTAATTACTAGCGTTAAATTAATTATTCAAATAAAGGAACAACAAGCACAGACGATGTAAGCAGATAACTAACTCACCCAACACCCATCAGGATTTCCTCCAAAGTTCTACGCGCATGCCAAACAAATAATTAAGTCAAACAACCATCATATATTACTGCTTCATATACATGGATAAGCTAGTTTTCGAATTTTTTTTACATACGCTTTAGAAAATGAAGTCAACTACTTCACAGCACAAATATAATTTTCAATATTTTATGCAGTTTAACAACTCCGAAATTCTGATGTGAACTTTTTATAGTTGATAACCACAAAACAAGTTTTGACATAAATTGCTTGATCTCCATTTACTTTTCTTATCATACGCCCTTACTACTGATGACTAAAACTTATGTAAAATATTTTTATTATTTTAGAAAATCATAAGTATTTTTGACATATCTAATAAAAAACCTCTGGAATACCTGAGAGAAACAAAGAGGCACGCAAACGGAGTAATAACAAGAAAACATGGAGTTGAAGAGAACCTGACTCACTCTGCTGTTGAAATCACTTCGTAAAAGCTCTGCTTCGTTGCGCACCTTTCATCCATATTAATCAAAGTTTCAAAATAACGGGAATTTATTATTCTAAATTGTATCAAAAGGAAATGTCTAAACAATGTATAAGGAATCTACAGTTATTATCATTTAATTATTTCAAAACGTTTTAGACATTGGAGAGTTTATAGGTGATTATGGTGGAGTTAAATATATAACCATTATGATGTTGAAAAGCGCTTCCTAAAATTTAATTTATTGCAAACATAGTACAACGGGAAGTTGGTTTGAAACCAGATATGAACCCTGAATAGAGTTATCTCTCTTGATTCTTGTCTGCTCTCTTGTTCTTTCCTGACTTGATTACTGCAACTCTTTGTACTTTAATCTTTTCCAAACCTACTCTCTACCCTCTATTTAAAGCTTTCAACTCTGCTGCACGCCTGGTCTCTCATACTCCTAAATTCTCCCATATATCTCTCTCTCTTGTCGATCTATACTGGCTACCTCCTCATTTTCACTTTTCCTTCAAAAACTGTACTCTCATGTAAAAAATTTCTCATTCTTTTTCGCCTTCCGATCTTTCTAACCTCTTACTAACTTTTAAACGTGCCGGCCTAAGGCCCTCTACTCGTTCTCAACTTTTCATTATCTCTTTCTCTCTCACTCCTATGCTAAATCTGCTTTTTCTTTTTCTGCTCCACTTCTCTGGAACTCTCTTCTTCCTAATCTTAAATCTTCTTCCTATCTTATTTTTCTTAGAAACTTAAAAACCTATTTTTTCAAGCAGTTCACTGCAGAGCGCCTTTGAAAGACGCGTAAAAGGCGCTATACAAATAACTAATTATTATTATTATTATTAAATTAGTTGCGGCTTTATCAGCTTAATAGGTTATGCGCTGACTGAAATCAGCCTTTGTTACTGGTTAACACTATTATAGATAAACTACTACTGGTTCTGGGCATGACGTTAAACTGCACCGAAGACAGCGTCTCCAATTTGAGACTGCTTTCCTGTTATAACCTGGATAACAGTAGACTTCGGTAACAGGTATCGACAAACTGATATCCTGGTATCGTTGTCATTTGGCTTGGCGGAGGATCATTCTTTATTGACAACGGCAAGGCAAACTGTCCAAGTGTGGGAACGGCGGTTCTTGAAATCCGATAGTTTCAAGTTGGACGTTAGCTTAGGCTGGCAGTTCTATGAAAACTTTGTCCCAACTAAAAATGGCTTTCACTAGCCGACTGCTGTATACCCCAGCTACTGGGACGCCTACAGCAGTATAATCTAATATGGATATTCTTATTACAGCAAACATATTTTTTCACCTCCACACTTCCTTCAAAATCTGGTCTTTCATGCATAAAATCTCACTCTCATTCACCTTCCTATCTTTTTAACCTCTTACTACCTCCTAAACGTGCTGGCCTACGGTCTTCTACCCGCCTTCAGCTTTTCATTATCTTCCTCTAATTTTTAGGCTAAAATTGCTTTTTCTTCTCCTGCTCCATTTCTCTGAAACTCTCTTCTTCCGAAGCTCAAATCTTCTCTCTATCCTATTTTTTTTAATAACTCCCCTCTTTAAGCAGTTCATAGCAGAGCACCTATGAACGATGCGTAAGACGCGCTATACAAGTTGTTTATATTATTATTATTATTATTATCATCGAAGAAACCAGAAAAACTAGCCAAAAGCTGCCCACCTCAGTTACTAGGACATTTACTGAAAGAGGCAAAGAAAAAATTACAACCTCAAAACCTTGAACTTTCATAAAAAGTTTAATTTCTTATTTAACATAGGTTAAATTTAAAACGGTTTCAAGCTTTATTCTAGATGAACTGCTGTCAACCCCAGTTACTGCTACATGTGCAGCAGTAAAATCTAATTGGATTAGTTAAATTTTTCTATAAAATAATGCGTTATTAATTTTAATATTTAAAAAGTTACAACATTTTTGTTTTTACAAAAACTAAGATTTTTCAAATGAACTTTCGCATGGCTTATCCCTAAAAAACTTAAAGGCCAAAAAAATAAATGAAAAATCTAATCAGCTAATACTACTGTAAATGATCCAGTAATTGGGATTGACAGCAGTTGGCCCAAATTATTGATACCATTATAAAGTAAATCATAAAATATTTTATTTGGGACAAATTTTTATAGACAAAAAAGCAGTTGAGACGCTGAGTTTGGTGCAGTTTAACCTCATGCCCAGCACATATATATAAAAACTTTTATATAAAAAAATTATTACCATATAGTATTTCAAGTTCTGCATATCTCATTTGATAAGTTTCATATAAAATTTGAATTGTTTTAAAAGTTAACAAAAATACAAAATTCTGATATGATTTCATCATTATTTTATCATAATAGGCGTCTTTCTATTTCCAAAGATTACTGACAACTCTCCTTGACCATAATCCCTCATAACCCTCTACCCTATTTTGCTCAACTTTAATAACATACCAGTCCTACAATAATGACTTCCCACTCTGCTCAACTGAACCTTTTTGGCTTTCCTTTTTTTACTATCTTCAACTTTAAAATTTCATGCCTGCTTGATGCAGTTATTACTCAAAGTCCTCATTTAATGACCTAATTTTCTCAAATTTTTAACTCTAATCTACCCATTAGATTGAAAGACTCAAGACTGTGGGACCAGTAAAGCCTGAGATGGTTAAGCCCCCTTGTGAAAAAAGCAAACAGAAAATCATTAAATATAATTTCGTTATTGATAACTTAATAAAAATTTTTGTAGAAAAGAAGACAATGATGAGCAAATAGAACCTCTTCAGGAGAAGATGAACAAATGTGCAGAGGACTATCATATGTGCCCTTGTATTTGTTGTGCTTACCATGCATGTCTGAACATTTAAATCATTAAAACTTTTCATAAATAAATATAATAATTATTTGAAATTTATTTTTTGAAAATTTTGAGTTAATCTCATCATAAAAATATAAATAACTTAATACATTAGTGAAAAAAACAAGTTTAGATGAATATAAAATAGATTTTAACCAACTGAACTATTGAACATTATAAAAAATTACTTATAAGAATAGCAATAATACCAGCATACATTTGCTCTTAACTGGAGACAGTTTTCCAAAAAGTGGCTTGAAGTTCAGTTTGAACAAAAAAAGATAAGTTATCATCCTGTCATGAAATATTACTATATAAGGAATAAGTAATATGTGAATACTTGAGCAACTAACGGATAGACAAGAAACAAAGAAGTTATAAAGCTGGTCGTTGAAATTATTTTACAGGAAAAATAAATGAACGCTATAAATACCTGGAAGAACAGTTTTGATATGTAAATCATAAAATAATTCATGAAAATGATAACACAAACCTTTGAAATTAAAACCAATTTAGCAATAACAGCAATATAATAAAAGCATAATGATGACAGAGATTTTTTCTTCATTCCAGGTGGTTGTGGAGAAGGCTTGCAAAATATAATTGAATGTTTCGAAATTCACTTTATGAAAATTATAAATTGAAAAAAAAAAGAAAAATTAATTGAATTTATTCTTTAAAATGAATATGCTAAACACTAACTTGCTTGTAAATACTATATAATAGTCTTCTACTCATGATGATTATAAGAAACATTGTTAAATCAAAATCAACAAGGGAAAAGTTCTGTAAAATGGAGTATTTAAAAAATGAAAATAAATGATGAAATTTTGAAAACTTCATTATCATTACAATAGCATAGTTGGCTGTTGAATATGGCATCCACCATGCTGTTTTGTAGAGATTCAAATATTGGCATCCAAGTACAATGAGAGATTGAAAAAAAATTATAAACTCAAAAAATATTTCACTGTCCGGATTTATTTCTGGCAACTGCTGGTGCCTGATTGTGACAAAATTTGTCATTTCTACTTCACATAAATTCAATTTTAAGAATTTGCAAAAACGGCATTTAAAATCTATAGATGTTTTTCTTCCATGACAATGTGGATTATAATAGCTACTTAAAAACTAAATTAACACTAGTAATAATACTCTAAATAAAAATGATTATTTCAAAATATGTATATGAATTTTAAAATAAGTTTCCCGTTTTCAATTATTGGTTTTAAGTAGAATAATATAATTGACTACTTTTATATTTTATCTTTTTTTAAATTTTATTTATCAAAAATTACAAAAACGCGTACCAAATAATTTTTTAACTTTTTTTAATATTTTTAAAGTTATTCTTTGCTATGTGTTACACATGAGAGCGATATTCTCTTTATTTTCTTCGTGACAAGATTTCATTAAATAAATGAGTTTTAGAGGACGAGGTGGGGGCAATTTTAGAGGCAGAGGAGGATTTAGAGGTTTGTATAATGTTAAGTTTATATTTTTTTATGAATGTCTTTATTTGATTTGCTACTCTGATGTGAAAAATTGAACTAAACCCAACTGAAAAATTTTAAGGTGGTCGAAGTGGTGGATCGTACCAAGATCAAGGACCACCTGCAACCGTAATAGGTATTATTTTTTTTCGAGATTATATAAAAATTCTCTGCTTAAATTTTTTATTAATACTCTCCAAAGAATTGGGACACCTTATGCATCCGTGTGAAGATGATTTGGTGTTAAAAGCCACGCAAGAAAATGTTCCTTATTTTAATGCTCCAATATACCTTGAGAATAAACAACAAATTGGAAAAGTTGATGATGTTTTAGGACCTATCAAAGATTATGTATGTTATTATACATCTTTAAAATAATAGTTTTTTACATGGTTAAATTTTTTTCAAGTTTGTGTCAGTAAAACTTTCAGACAACATGACTGCCAAGTCTTTTACAAAAAAAACCAAAGTTTGTATATACTTTGAAAATTTGCATGAAATATATTCTGTATTTATCTGAATTTTCTAACAGTTCTATATTGATCCTGCCAAAATGTTACCTCTTCAGAGATTTCTTCCAGGCCAAAAACCTTCAAGAGGAGGTGCTAGAGGGGGAGGGGGAGGTTTGATTACTTTTTAAAAATAACGTTTTTCATTTTCTTTATGCATTACAACAATTTTAAATGAGTGTTTTTATCAGGCAGAGGAAGGGGGGGAAGAGGTGGTGGTAATAGAGGAGGAGGAGGGAGAGGAGGATTCAGGGGGGGTCGAGGTGGTGGCTTTAGAGGCAATTCTGGAGGTTTCAGAGGAGGTTCTGGTGGTTTTAGAGGAAAAGGCGGCTTTCGCAGTTAAGGACTTATAACTATTCAGTTTTATTAATGTTTTACTCATAGTTCATAATGTTTGTTAAATGATAATAGCTAATTGACTGTTATTGTATTGAAATTTTCATCTCACAATTCTTTAATAAATCACAAATTTTGGTCATTTTTATTGGTTTGGTTGTAAATTTCATTTTAAAACTTCACGATTAATTGAAAAATAAAAGTGTAATTTCAACAAAATTAAGATTTAAGTGAGTTCAAATTATTGCTGTAAAAGTCCTGTAAAATTTTGGTCGCAAATCAAATACAAAAATGAATAAACAAGTGTAAAACGAAATGCAAAATCGTTTGTGCAGTTTAGTCATAATGGAGTTTTTAATACTATAAGTCATCGTCGTTTATTTCGTTGAATGCGTTGTTTTGTGAGAAGTATTTGTGATCCTCAAAATCAATCTGAATTGAGAGAAAGTAATTTTTTTCAACATTTTCTTCATTACTTTTAATATTCAATTATCATCTTTAGTTTCAACAGTATGTTGAATGTTACTAAATTTCGCACCTCATTGATTTTGTTGGGTGTGAAGTGTTTCCCAGCGGTGACAGAGTTCTTTTTCTGATTGAAAATCAACATTTATGTCATATCATTAAACAAAAAATTTTGTTATCAATCAATCAAATCCTTTTTATAGTCCGTTTTCCTTTACCAAGGTTTGGGCTTTTTGAAAGTTCTATCTCGAAGTCGGCCTATCCATTCAGAGCGATAAAATGGCTTCTTGCATGTATCTAAATCCAACTTTCGCACCTGAGAAATCCAACCCACGCTACGCTCTACATGTCCAAACCACCTCATCCTGCTTGTTCGAAGAACTACCTCAACATCCCGAATGCCAAGTTTTGAAAGGAGTGAGTGAGAAAAAACGTTATCATTTGTTTTAATGTTGCACATCCAGCGAATCATGGCAAGATCATTTCGTCTGGGGCGGTTCAATGTGGAAACTGTTACGGGCTATGTTTCAGCAGCATGTAACATAGCTCTTCTGACACAGATTGAATAGACACGGCCTCTGGTCAATAATGATAAATGACGATTAGCAAGAAGTGGAAGAAGTTGGCGAAATTTAGCCCAGGCACACTTACAACGTGTTATTGAAGCAAGCTCACATCCACCACCTGCAGATAACAAAATAGCAGAACTCTGGGACAACTTCCAGTTTTTCATCACCAATCATCACTTCCTTCACTAATCTCCCATCAACAGGCCATGCTGTACCAAAGCAACGAGCGCATCGGAACTTAAGATCCGAAGTTAGAGGGCCTTTTATGCCGCTGCATTTCTCGTGTCCCCATTGCCTGCAGCCTCCAAACTGAATAGCATTTCTACCCACACCTGCTTGGCATACACCACAAGGATACTTCCCAGATTTTCTCAACACATCAAGGTTCGAACCAGAAACCATAAGCTTTGTCTTACCCATATTCACCCTCAATCCCTTTTTCTCCATCTCCGATCTCCAGGTTCTTCACTAATAGTTCATCCATGGACTGAGCACTCACCATTAAATCGTCAGCATACAAGATTTCCCAAGGGCAACCTGTACGTAACTCCATAAATAAAGCTTCCAGCACAATAACAAAAAGTAAAGGACTAAGAACAGAACCTTGATGGACACCTACCCGAACATCAAACGAGTTGCTATACTCATCACCAACTCTCACTTCCTTGTACATGGATTGTACAATTCTCACAAGCCATTCATTAATTTTCAATTTACGCATACTCCACCAAATCACTTCTCGTGGCACTCTGTCAAAGGCTTTCTCCAAATCAATGAATGCTAAGTAGAGGGGCTTACCAGCAACCAGATGCTTTTCCTGTAACTGACGGAGGATAAATATGGCATCAGTTGTACCCCGACCTTGCATAAAACCACATTGCATATCATTAATCACCACTCTCTGTCTGATAAAACCTTCCACTACGCGCTCCAAAACCTTCATAACCTGATCAATTGACTTCAAACCCCTGTTAGACCTGTTTAAAGCATCACCTTCACCCTTATATACACTGACTATGTGACTTTCCTGCCACTCAGACGGTATATGGTTCTCAAAGGTGATGTCTTCAATGAGATCTCGAATCATACTAGCACCACTTGAACCTGTGGCCTTGAGCATCTCAGCAACAATACCTGAAGGACCCGCTGCTTTCCCAAGGCTCATCTTATTAATGGCCTTTCTAACCATTGCTGTAGTGATAGGTTCGCTGGGACCTTCCACGGGATAGACTTCGGACAAACCACCTGGATTCCATAAAAACTCCACATTGAGAAGGTGCATATAATGCTCTTTCCATGCTTTTTTTGGAATCAACATCCAGAGACATATGGCCATTATTATTTCTCACCGGTTTATCCCCAATGACGTCCTGGTTCTCTCGCCGCATTTGCTTAGCCAGTCGATATATCTCAACAGATCTGGGATTGATTTTTTTGAACGCAATCTTCTCAGCATCAGTTTTGGCTCTGTGTACAGCAAGGTTGGATGCACGTTTAAACGCCTGATAAGCATCTCTGTCTCCTCCTGCTTTCCATACTTTGAAACATTTGCGTTTGTGGGACACAGCTTGCTGCACCTTGTCATTCCACCACCAAGTCTGCCTCTTTCAGGTATGTTTTGCAGAGACTCCACAAACCTGCTTTGTAGCATTAATCAAATTGTTTTTCAGGTACTTCTAACGTTTATCCAAAGTTTTACCAGTTTTATTTTCTTGGGTTAATGCATTGAAAAATTTAGAAAATTCAACTTGATTTCCAAAGTCTTTTAGTTTCCAGACTTTTATACGAGGAACAAACCTTCTTTTGGGGTGGGCATGAGTAAAAACCTTGAAGTCACCAACCACCAGTCTATGCTGTGTTGCACACTCCTCCCTAAAAATGACTTTCACATTAGATACCATTTTTCTAAAACTTCTCTTATGCAATATGTAGTCAATTTGGGTTTTACAATCTCCTGACTGGTATGTAACCAGATGTTCAAATTTCTTCTTGAACCAGGAGTTACCAACAACCAGCTCATTGGCAACAGCAAATTCCAGCAGTCTTTCACCTTCATGGTTTCTTTTTCCCAAAGCCTGTCCACCATGCACATCCTCAAAAGCAGTAGAGTGTGATCCTATATGGCCATTCCAGTCTCCACTTATGATTAGCTGGTATGTTATGTTAGTATTGAAAAAATTATGTCCAAATAAATAACGCCTTTATTATAAAATATAGAACAATCAAGAACAAATTCACGAGCAAAATTACCATTGCAAAAGTTTGAGCGTTCTTTTCCATGATAAGTTCATCGACCATGCTCTGTAAACACATGCTGATCAAAATCGCCTGGATCCGTTCAAATACACTATTCAGAACTTGTAAACATAAATCAAACAAAATAACTTAAATTTTATATATAGTAATTTATCATTGAATTTTATATAATTTCTTCGCAATATGAAGAATTTTTTAAAAACACTCATTTAAGCATTAGCTAAAATTTTCGATAATTCGTTAACATATAATGTCTATAAAAACTGAGTAATTTATCATGAATTGCCTTAAAAAGTGATAATATTTTGGAAAAATTTAATAAAATAGAAGCTTAAAATTACATTTTTTTAAAGACATAAATTATCAATGTTTTTTTAATTTTTTTGAACGAGAAAGTTGGGTGGGATGGTGAATGTGGACGTAGTTAATTGCACAGTGAAACCATTTTCTATGAACGAAGTGGACAAAGGGCTGGAGATCACGAAGAATGGCAAGACCAGTGGGCCAACTGGAATTGTCAAGAAGCATCTAGCTGCTTCTCCATATGGTAAAAAAGTTGTCGGCCCGTATAACTCAGAGGTAGAGCATAAGGCTAATTATCTAAAGTTACTGGGCTCTATCTCGCGTGAACCGACAATTAGCAACTATTTCACAGTGTAATTTCGCTACATAAAATTTAAGCAAGCGCTTAGATCTATAAGGAAAGGAACTTTATAAATACCCCATTACATAAGAAGTTAAAATGCAAATAGCAAACGAAATCCTCGATCGAAAGGATATGTCTCATGACTGGAGTAAAGTTTTTCCCATTTATAAAAAGAAAAGTTACTATAATAGCTATCGAGGCGTGAAGCATTCAGAAAAATGGCAAAAAAGTTGTTTGAAAAAAGTAAAGAATAGTGATACTTGACCAAATGCAATATGATGGCAGAAGCAGTGGACGCTTTTTTATTCTCGGAAGAATGCAGGAAAGCTACCTTTAAAAGAATAAGAAGTTTTTTATCAAGTTTGTTGATTTGGAGAAAGCTTTCGATTGGGTGCCAAGGCAAGTAAGTGAATGGGCATTGAGTCCCGGAAAAGCTGGTTCAGACAGTGTCGTTTATGAACAAAAGAACAAAAACGCGGGTTCAGGTTGGAGATAAACACTCGGAAGAATTTGAAGTTAGTGTAGGTGTCCATCAAATATCGGAGCTCTTACCCTTTTGTGTGCATAGTACTAGATATGCAATCTGAAAACGGAAGAAAAGGTGCTCTATATGAACTGCTGTATGAAAATGACTTGGTCTTGATGGCGGGAATCGAAAAAGAGCTGGAAGCGAAATTCATTTATTGGAAAACAGCCTTTGATGGGAAAGGTTCGAAAGTTAATCTTGATAAAACAAAGCTTATGGAGGACGGTAGGGTTGAAAACGGTTATTGTTTTATCAAAGGTTTACCACATGCGGTGTATGTAGTGAAAGAGCTAGAATGGTGTGTGTAGTGTGAGAAGTGAGTTCACGCATGGTATGCCAAGGTAGAGAGTTTCTTTGAGAATGGATGGAACTTGGAATGTAGGGCTTATATGAATAGTATAATTGAGACAATAATGTTACAGATGGTTGTTTGAACCCCTTTCACTGTCAGTCTCGAATCCGTCTTTTGAGGCCCTAGTAGGAACATATGTTTTTGACAGCATACTTCTGATACGAACCCTTTAATAGATCCCCACCGCGAGAAGGTCAGAGTTGGACTTGAAAAAATCAAATAAAATTGAACATAACGGTCGTTTTTAGTAGAAATTTGACAATTGGGTTATGGAAAAGAAATTTCGAGTGTTGTAAGCACAACCTGTTTGCTTATAACATTGATCCATTTGAGGCAGTCCTTGTCTATTAAATATTCCATCGACAACTCTAGCATATCCGCTCCTTTGTTTTTCGACTGTACATCAATAGTAGTGCAAATTTTTATACAAGTTTTCTATAAAAATGTATATATCAAATATAAAATAAATAAGAAAGGTAGACCAAAAAAGACATGGCTTTAGTAAGCCTTACAAGAATATTGAACTAACAATGGATGAAATTCTCCAGCAACGTATCCTTGTCACTTTGAACTTGATGTCCCTCTCGTTGTTCTGTCAGGTTTACGCTTTCAAATTAAAATCACTAAAGGAACTTTCTTATCGTAAACGCTCCATGAATTTTATACTCAGAATTTTATTTAAATGAAGCTTAAATAAAAAAAAACTATATGAATAAAACATAAAAACAACGCAGCTACCTCATAAATGAACCTCACTTCACTGCCACCCATTGAAACAATCACTGGAGTGTTAGCAGATGGAAAATCTGTGTAGGACTTCTCTGTGAAAATGTGCCCGTAATATGGTAACGTCCAAGCCATCTTCATGAACTACAAATCAAATAATTAAATTTTATATTTGAGTAAAACATTCACAACATTTTGAAAAAATATTGGAATATTTGAGAATTAATATTAAAATAGAAAAAAATAATGAAAATTTTAAGGCTTCGAATTCATATATTTAAATTTGATATTTAACCAAACTATATGGAATATAAAAAACTAAAGAATGATTTAGTGACAAAAACCTTTTTTTTATATCCCTGGTTCAGAAGGCTTTTAAGTTGCTCTTTTTCTTCTTTGTTGCATTTTATCCATCCATTCTGCAAGTCAGTTTGAGTCTGCAAATTTTTATTATACTTCGCTCCATATTACGATAATTACCTCTTTTATTGAAATATGACTCAAAAAATTTGATAGAAACTAACCAGAGAGACGAGAATGTTGAGTGTTGCCTTATCATTGATGAGTTCCTTATCGTTATCCACATTCCAATATCTGCGATGGGGGTATTTTTAAAACATATATAAGCAATGCAAATTCAATTAAAAAAATTTAAATTTTTATATGGTTTCATCAATATATAACCATGTTCACTGTGAATCTAATCATTGGATAATTGAATCTCAAGTCTAGAAAAATTTACAAAATATGCTTCAGTTAGTTTATATTATCAAAAATTTTACTTTATCAAGTGCTGCTGAATTCATATGACGAACTAACTTATAGAAAATCATAGATTTTTGTTTGTCCTGGGCATGACGTTAAACTGCATCCAAGTGGTCCTGGGCATGACGTTAAACTGCACCGAAGACAGCGTCTCCAAATTGAGACTGCTTTCCTGTTATAACCTGGATAACAGTAGACTTCGGTAACAGGTATCGACAAACTGATATCCTAATATCGTTGTCATTTGGTTTGGCGGAGGATCATTCTTTATTGACAACGGCAAGGCAAACTGCCCAAGTGTCGGAACGGCGGTTCTTGAAACCCGATAGTTTCAAGTTGGACGTTAGCTTGGGCTGGCAGTTCTATGAAAACTTTGTCCCAACTAAAAATGGCTTTCAAAAAATATCTTTAGACTAAGAGTAGTGCCAGTACCCATATGCGTACTGGTAATGCTTCGGGCTTGCTGACTCCCGGGTGTGGAATGCAGGATCCGGTTCAGGCGAATCAAGTGAGCACCTGAAAACGACGTTCAGAGTAGATTCTTTGAATGTGGGTAGTTTGAAGAGCAGAGGCAGTGAGGTAGTAGAGACTATGTTTCGGAGAAGAGTGAACATTTGTGCGATCTAAGAACATAGATGAGCTGGTGGCACCGAGTCAAATCAATCCTGGTTTTTGAAGGACAAGAATTCAGCCTATAAGATTTATTGGTGTGGCAATGAGTCCGGTCTCGGTGGTGCTGGATTTCTTTTAGCAGAAAAATGGACACAATGTTTTTGAAGTTCATCGTGTCTCAGACAAGATTCTAAGTCTTGTTCTTAGGGGGTCTGTGTTCACCTTTGTTTCGGTCTATGCCCCACAAGTTGGTCGTCCGAATGAGGAAAAAACATTTTTTTATGATTAGTTGCAGAAACTTATCTCAAAAGTACCATCTTCTGAGATTCTCATCCTATTGGGTGATCGGAATGGGCATGTTGGTGAAAAAGCTGATGGTTTTGAGGACGTGAATGGTGGTTTTGGTTATGACACCCGTAACTCTGAAGGTGAGCGGATTCTAACATTTTCAATGGCCAACAATCTTTTTGTCGCCAACGCTTGTTTTATGAAAAGGGAGTCCCATCTTGTGACCTATAACTCCGGCGGTTCCAAGATTGACTTCATTCTTTATCGAAAAACTTTCAAAAGTATGGTAAAGAATGTCAAAGTCATTCCTGGAGAGAAATGTGCATTGCAACACCATCTGTGGTCTGTGATCTTGTTCACACTATACGAAGGAGTGTGAAGCGGAAGTTTAAGCCTTGTCTTCGAACCTGGAAACTCCGAGATCCAGCAGTTGCAAAAGAGTTTGCCATTTCTTCAAACGCCAAGTTAACAGCGGCTCAAGTCATGAATTTTCCAAACGTGGAGGAAATTTGGGCTCATCTCAAAAAGTCTTCTCTTGAAACCTCTTCAGAGGTCTCTGAACCACCAGTGGAAACGCCAAACATGGTGGTGGAGCGCCAGTGTAGATGATGCTGTGAATGAAAAAAGGAACCGTTATAAGGCTTTTAAAAAAGCTTCAAATTCAAGGGGCTTTTTAATGAAGCTAACATAGCTAAAGAAGCTTATAACGAATCTAAAAGTGTTGCTAAGCGTTTTGTTTGGTTGACAAAAAGCGAAGCGGAAAGGGATGCATTTTCTGCTATTACATCCGGCCGTAATGAAATATATAACTTGGCCAGACAGATGGACAGTCATAACCGTGATGTAATAGGTTATAAATGTGTCAAAAATAATGCTGGTGAATTCACTTTAAATGATGCCCAAAAAATGAATGCCTGGGTTGAAAATCCTAAAAGGCTATCAAATTTTTAGTTCGATTGGTCTAGCGAGTCTCTTTCTTTAGTTTCACCACCGATCCTTGGCCCTTCTCTTTCTCTCACACTGTCACAGGTTAGTGATGCTATTAAGAAAATTAAGTGTCGCAAAACAGCAAGACCTTCTGGCATAGTGGCCGAAATGTTAAAGACGTCTGGTTCTGTAGGTTTAGAAGTGTTGGCCCGCCTCATCAAATCAGTTATTGCTGAAGGTGTTGTTCCTGCTGATTGGCATGATAGCATCATTGTAAACCTCTACAAAGGTAAGGGGGATGCTTTGGACCTAGGAAATTATAGAGGCCTCAAGCTGACAGATCATGTGATGAAGCTTGTTGAGCATGTCTTAGAGCGACAAATCAGGAAGATGGTGGATATTGATGAGATGCAGTTTGGCTTCGTTTCTGGTAGAAGCGCCACTGATGCAGTTTTTATTGTTCGTCAGTTGCAGGAAAAATATCTAGCCATCAAAAAACCACTTTTTTTTGTTTTCGTCGATTTAGAGAAGGCATTTGATCGAGTTCCGCGCAAAGTGATTTGGTGGGCAATGAGAAAGCTCGCGATTGAAGAATGGGCTATTCGTGTAGTTCAGAGCATGTATATTGGAGCAAAAAGTCGAGTACGTATTAATAACCAGCTCAGTGATGAGTTTGGTGTAAATGTTGGTGTACATCAAGGATCTTTATTGAGTCCTTTACTTTTTATTCTTGTTTTGAAAGCTTTGTCTAGAGAGTAAAGAACCGGTGTTCTTTAGGAACTTTTATATGCTGATGACCTGGTTTTGATCTCTGAATCGCTAGACGATTGTATATCCAATTTTAAAAAATGGAAACTGGAAATAGAAAGTAAAGGATTGCGGGTGAACTCCAAAAAAACAAAATTCATATTACTCCGTTCTGAAAACTTGATGGATTCTGGAGCTTTTTCTTGTAGTGTATGCCCCAAAGGTGTTGGCGTCAACTCAGTTTTTTGTTCGACATGCTCTCATTGGGTCCACAAAAGATGTAGTGGTTTGACTGGAAGGCTGAAGGATCAGGCTTACGTATGTCCTCGCTGTCTCAATTTAGCGCCACCTTTGGATTATAGGCCTGTCAAGGAAATTATTGTTGGTAATGCCACAATGGATGTAGAACCGATGTTTTGCTACCTTGGTGATATGTTGTGTGCAGATGGAGGTTGTGAACTGGCAGTTATCACCAGATGTTCAAGAAAATTTAAAAAACTGTTGCCCATATTGACCTCTAAACACATCACCTTGGAACTTCGTGGCAAATTATACACAGCTTGTGTGCGTTCTGCCTTGTTATATGGCAAGGAAAACTGGGCTCCAACAGTTGCTGTTTTGCAAAGGCTACAGCGCAACGATAGGTCTATGATCCGCTAGATATGTGGCGTTAAGCCAAATGATAGAAGTCTATCATCAGTTTTCCTCAAAAAACTCAAAATTCTAGACATAAGGACGCTGCTACAGAGCCGTCGTCTTCGTTGGTATGGTCACGTGAGACGTTCGTCCATGTGTATCAAAGACATGCTCGAACTTCCTCTGCCTGAAGGTCATTCGCGTGGTAGACCAGCAAAAACTTGGCTGAGTTGTGTTGAAAAGGATATGGAATCCTATGGCCTGGAAAATGCGGATCCACTCAAATAGAGCTGAGTGGAAAAAGTGTATTAGCCGGCTGCTGTATACCACAGCTACTGGGACGCCTACAGCAGTATAATCTAATATGGATATTATTATTATTATTTTATTATACGAAACTATTGAAATAATAAACGGCAACAGAAATGAGTCACGCACGTCTTTCTCAGGCTGATGGACACACTGCCTTGTGCTACCTTGGTGTGCTTGAGTGATATGTATGGAGACTCAAAACCTTGCAACCTTCTGATTACTGGTGTGTTGTTGTTGTTTTAATTAATGTGAACTGAGTGGAATTCATAAAGTATATTTGAAATGAAGTTCATGGAGTTTGAGGAATTAAAACTATTGAGTCTAATTTAAAAAAACTTCATTTATTTTTATTTTTGAATCAGTATTAAAAAATAAAGAAAAATGTAAAAAAATGTGAATAACTTTTGAATTGCTCGTCCGCTTCATAATGAACAAGAAACAGGCTGAAGAAAGGTCTATATGCTTTTGGCAAGTCTATTTTGTTGACTACTTCCTGTTTAGATTTTAAAATGTTAAGTTAAGTTTGAAATAATTAAAACTATGAAAAACTTTAAATATAAAAAAAAATTCATCTAGTTTACATTTGGAGATGTATAAATGATTATAAAATGAATGATAATAAATATGCTTAAAATATACATTGAAACACAACTAGAAGTATATTATGCTCTTAGTTGGAGTGGATTATGTTTATTCTTGTAATTTTCCACACCATAAGCATAATTGTACACTTAAAATTTTTAATTGTCTCATTTCAGTGTATTCATAAGCTTCTAAGTTAAAATATTTTTTTGATCACATCACAGCTTTTAAATAAACTAGTAAATTCAAAAAACGAATCTATGAAACAGTTTCATTTTGAAATTTATTTTTATAAAAATACTGGAATTTTAATAAAGATTTTTACTTTATTTTAATTAGAATTTTCATCAAGCTCATTAATTATTGTATCAACCAATAAAGTAATGCTGGATTTACACTGATAAAATGAGTAAAATTATCTGAATCAAATAACAATGGTGAAGAACCTGATATACTAGCATGGTTTGTTGGGTGGATCCTATCAAAACAACAACATTTGGTGAGCCTGGCACCAACACCTCCAACTCAACTCTTTGGTCCTCTTCTTGTTGACTTTCCTAAGATGATGAAAAAAAAACAAATAGTTGAAATATTAAATTGGTTGTATGTGAACCTTTTGAGCATTCAGGAAAAATTTTATGAAAATATCACTGGACACAATTTCTGGAATCTGACTAACTATGAATGAAAAATAAAATATTGTGAAGTGAATGATAATATTGAAATTTTGAATAAAATACTAACTGTTTTGAATATATTTTTCTAATTCAATTCTTCTATTCTTTTTTTGTGTGAGAGACAAAGACAAAAGTTTTTTTGAAGGAAACGTTGACAAAATGGCATTGTCAAATTCTTTTTTCAACTTATAAATAAACAGAAAATGTTATATACTAAAAATTTACAAAATGCTTGTAATAGATTTATGAAACTTACTTTGGTATTAAAATTATGGAGCTGTGAATATCTGAATGAGCAGTGATAAACTCCATTTATTTGAAGATTATATATCTGAATGAAAAATTTCATAAATTTCGGTTGGTGCCTTATTTATTTATAAGCTATTTGTTCATGAATTGAACGACAATTTGAAAACCAACTGTGAATGTTTCTTTCGAATCAGTCAAATCTTCAGATGTAGGAATTGAAAAATGCATTTTGAATGTTTCATTTGAAAATATTAATTTAAGTAATAATTTTAAAAAGGTTTTGTTGGTAGGTGGGCATTTAAAAGAGAATCGAAGTTTGTATTTGTAGTAACTTTAGTAGTTTGTTTGTTATTGTTTTAATTGAAGTTTCAAATTAATATGAGTTTAATTGATGTTTCATTTTAAAAAAATATCTTATCATAGAAAAGTTATAAAAATTTTAATAATTTTGCTTTTAATCAGAAAACTCATTTCTTTCAAAAACTATTTACACAACTATTGTTATTAAAATTGAGATTAAAAATAATTTAGCTCATGTTATTATGAGTATTCTTATATTTAGCAAAATGTTCATGGGATTAAAACATGTTAATTTGTTATACTAAACTAAATTCTTTCACTCACATCAATGCATTAAAACCTCGTAAGAAAATCTGATTGAAGAAAGTTATAAAACTTTATATCATGTAATGTAATGTAATGCAGTATTTATAAAGCGCTTTTCCTCATAGATCAAAGCGCTCGCTACAAATTTAATGTAGCGAAAACACACTGTGGAACAGTGTGCTAACTGTCGGCCCACGCGGGATTGAACGCGGTAACTTTAGATAATTAATCTAATGCTCAACCATTGAGCTGTAGGGGCCGACAATCATCATCATTCGTATCATAGTTTTCGGCTATAAGCAGGTTTCTTCAAGAAGCTGTTTCCTACTTTTCTGCCTTTCTTTTCATTACCTCAAAATCCTCTTCCATCACATCATTCAGCACTTTTGTTCTCAATCTTCTTTAAAGGCGTTTTTCTTTTTTTTTTGTTCTCTCAAAGCAATTTTCATTTGATTCTATATGGTAGGATGTTGTCTATCCTTCTGGATTTTTCCATTTATATATTCCATTTATTTTTATTTTGATTAGTCAGGCTTTGAACTTCTCTTGTCGGCCCGCATAGCTTAGCTGGTAGAGCGTTAGACTAGTTATCTAAATTAACCGGGTTCGATTCTGCGCGGGCCGAAAATTATACAAAAAAAACCCTAACGAAACACTAATATAGGGCGACTGAAAGTCGATATAAAAAAAATAAACTTCTCTTTTGGTCAGCTTGTTGGTCCACTTAACTTTTTCCATTCTTTTTTTTCAAATCCAAATTTTTATATCTTCCAATCTTCTCCTGGGACGTTTCTGCTAGATACGTCGCCATACTCTCCATCTGGGTCTTGACCAGCTTCTTGATCGCTTGTCTGAGTTCACCTGTTAAAATTAGTTTTAAAGTATTGAATACATTTTCAGCTATTCCAATCCGTACTCTATTGTCATTTTCGGTTTAAACATTTTTTGCAAGATATTCTCCCACTTACTTGAAATCTTTAACTTGTTCAAGTATGACTCAAGCTAAGGTTATACAAACAAAATTCATAAATTTTTTGACATAGCTTCGAAAATTCGTTTAATGGTTCTTTACTTGAAGTGTGTAGAAATTCTGCAGATAGGCCATCACATCCTCGGCTTGCTGTTCACCATCCTTTTCATTGCCAACTTTACTTCGCTGGTAATAAGCAAGGGTTTTAGACAACCTCTATCAACACGTGATTCATTTCCCATTTATAAGCTAGCCGGTTTGTTTTTAGTATTTAAAAGAAGCTAAATGTGAATTTTCCATCTTTCCTTCATGGTCTTCTGTTCGGTTAGCAAACCACCGTTTTTCTTCAAAATAGCAACCATCTCTTTTTCACTACTTTTGCTCATAAAGCTAGAACTTCAACTTCTTGCTAAATGAGACCTAGTTGCCCTCTCCTTCCTAGCATATTAATTTTGAAACATCGATCCCTGAACTTAATTTCTTATGCTTTTTCATTCTTTCTTTTGATCTCGTTGTTCAGTCTTCGGTACATGCGTCTTCCTTTTTCAGTTGCTTTTCCTTTTCACCCCCTCTCTCGCAAAAAAATTGATTGCAACGTTTAATGAAGCAGTTTTTTCTATTCCATTTTGAGATTCTGTTTTAAGCACAGACAAGTCGTTTTTTTAACAGGTTATTTTTTTCATTTACAAGATATAGCGCTTTGTGAAACATAATCATTACGTTACAGAAAACCCAATTCGTAGCTATTTATGCATACATATGTAAGAAAATATCGTGTACATAAGGTCAATAGTAGTCGATTAAGACGTCAATGAGTCTATGAGCTCGTAAAACAAATTCGGACACACATAGGCGACCACACTTCGAAAACTCAACATAAGAGCTTTTTTTTCAGTTTGGATATTTTTGAGTTATTTAAGCAAACCCAACGCTTTAATGGAAAGCTAATTTTCATCCGTTTCGGTTTGTGGTATGTTTTGAAACTTCATGAAAAAATGTTTCACGCAGCTGAAAAAACTTTTGAACAATTTTTCTAATGCTTTAATGAAAATATTTTTGAGTAGAAAAAAGGTTTTGGAGTTCGTATGACAACTTATAGTTTAATAGAGAGTAATAATTCATTTACTTTGAGAAGCTTGAAAAAAATAACAGCTGAAAAAACTTTTGAACAATTTTTCTAATGCTTTAATGAAAATATTTTTGAGTAGAAAAAAGGTTTTGGAGTTCGTATGACAACTTATAGTTTAATAGAGAGTAATAATTCATTTACTTTGAGAAGCTTGAAAAAAATAACATTTTCATTTCATGCATTATAGACTGGCGAATTTTGAAATAATTATTCTCAATAAACTGCTGCAGAATAATTGTCTATGGTGTAAGTTAGAATCTCGATATGACTTTTTTGAAAATTTAAAGAAACTGAATTAAGTATTTCATCATAGTCTATCTAAAAATAGTTTTATAAATATCTATGTTATAAAACATAAATTCACATTTAAACGTTTCATAATTGAATTCATAAGTTCTTTAAAAGGCTCAACAAATAATTTTAATGATTCCGTTCTGTTATTTCTTATTGAATTTTATTTCAAAATGTTTTATATTCTAAAGGTTTTTGAAAGACGTAAAAACAAATTTAAATGCATCAGCTTTTTTGTCTTGTTATTATGCACCGCAAGCATTATTGTGCTTAATTATTTTTCCCGGTTGAACAAAGTTTCTCTTGAAAATGTAAAATCGGATACTCCAGCATTTGTTTCTTTACTCGCTAAAAAGAATTCTAGTTTAATAAGCTTTAATAAAAACGACCTCGACAAACGAATTAAATTTGATACTAGCCATGACGTCTTCATTTTTGTACATATTCAAAAAACAGGAGGTTCCACTTTTGGACGGCATTTAGTTGGTGATTCTAATTTTCAAGATGCAACTTGTCATTGTGCAAAAACTGAAAAAAGATGCCATTGTAAAAATGCTAAAAGTTTTCAATGGGTTATGAGTCGTTACTCAACAGGTTGGGTTTGTGGCCTACATGCTGATTGGACAGAATTGCAAGTGTGTGCACCTAAATACCTTAACCATGAAGATGGCTTAATCAGAGATAGACGGTTACAAATCTGTTCATTTAAAATTTCAAACTTTACAAAATTTCCAAAAAACTAAAACAGACTTCTATATATGACAATTCTTCGAGAGCCTGTAAACCGATATTTGAGTGAATGGAGACATGTTTCTCGAGGCAGCACATGGGCAACTGCCCCCTTGAGGTGCAATGGCAGAAAAGCCACCAGACAGGAAGTACCTTTCTGCTATGAAGGTAATTTATTTCATGATTTTTTCAACCCATGAATGAAACTAAGTGATAAAGGATCATGACTTTAAATTATGTAGTCTTAAAATTCTGATTTTTTTTAAACATGAGATTGTCTGAATTTTGAAGTTTAGAAAAAAATACTTAAAAAATCTAATCAGAGTTTTTTATGAGTTAGTTAACACTTGGAAAACAAAACTATTCTTCCAGATATGACAAAATGATTTTTCTATTCATTAAATTGCAAACTTTGCAACTAAAATTTTATATCTTACCCTCATTATAAAAATTTCATTAAATCTTACATTTCATTATTGAAAGTAAATTTTTTGGACATTTTGAAAAAAGCCCACAAACTTATCTCTTATTTCATATAATAAACTGTGGAATGTTTCACAGTAGATTCAGCTTGGTCATCATTAATCAGCCTTTGCCATCAATAAAGCTTAATTTTCAAGTCTTATTTTAACCCATTTTTCTCTAAAAACGAAAATTTTTTTAACTTGAAAAGGAACACTTAATTCTAAATAAAATGGTCAATATTATTGGCTTTAACACAGAAATTGGTTGAAATGCTGGTAAGAAACAAAAATAAAATGCTGAGACGAATGGTTGACATGAAGTATAGCAGGCAATGAGGTAATCCTTTGGTGGAAATGTGTGGCGTACCACGGTTGGAGATCAGACTTAGGAGTCAAAGATTGAACTGGTTTGGTTATATATTGAAAAAGCCAAAGGACAGTTTGACACTGAGGGTGTACAATATGAACCTCGAGGGACGTAAACCAGTCTGTAGGCCAAAGAAGACCTGGAAGAAATGTGTGGAAAAAGATTTAGAAATACTGGGGCTAGAAGAGAGCCAGGCTTTCGAAAGAGATTTATGGAAACTTAAAATTTCGTCACACCTCTCTTGAAAAGGGAAATTCGACGCAAAACGATGATGATAATTAGATGTTTTAATAATTTAACATCAAACATCACTCAAAAAATTTTTAAAATCTAATATGGTTTCATGTGCATTATTGAAGGCTTTGGGAGTCAGCCAAGCCCGAAGCATTACCATTACGCATATGGGTACTGGCACTACTTTCAGTGTAAAAATATTTTTTGAAAGCCATTTTTAGTTGGGACAAAGTTTTCATAGAACTGCCAGCCCAAGCTAACGTCCAACTTGAAATTATTGGATTTTAAGAACCACCGTTCTCACACTTGGGCAGTTTGCCTTGCCGTTGTCAATGAAGAAGGATCTTCCGCCAAGCCAACTGACAACGATACCAGGATATCAGTTTGTCGATACCTGCTACCGAAGTCTACTGTTATCCAGGTTATAACAGAAAAGCAGTCTTAATTTGGAGACGCTGATTTTGGTGCAGTTTAACGTCATGCTCAGGATCACTTGGGTGCAGTTCAACGTCATGCCCAGGACCATTTGAAAAGGATATGGAATTCTATGGCCTGAAAAATGCGGTTCCACTCAATAAAGCTGAGTGGAGAAAGTGTACTAGCCGACTGCTGTATACCCCAGCTACTGGGACACCTACAGCAGTATAATCTAATACGGATATTATTTGGTGGCTCACTACATTTTGAAACTTTCTATTTAAATTTTAAATTCATCTTAGTGTCTAGATCGCCTAATGTATGTGACATATTGATGAGTATTGAAATCAATTGGCTTTTATTTTTATAAAGATATTCAAATACATTTCTAACAACTTTAAAAAATTAGTGTCCTTTTCCTATTATTCACTATAGTAATTAATAAATATTTTTATTTATTTCAATTTTTTCGACTAAAATGTTTTAAAATAATTTCTTTCAATGTTATAAACTTTTTCTAGTAATGGTGTCATAGTGATATTTCGTTTGAAATACAAATATTCTCTAAATAAACATCGGAACAGTTATGTATTGTTTATCATGAAACAAGTAGCATTATAATGTTTACCACGAAAAGACTTGGTAATTAAATATATTGATTAAAGATCAATGCATGCATTATGAAGTTGAAATCCACCCACAATGGCTCTCACAACTAACATTCGATGTTCCATTTCATTATTCCTACTGTTTTACAAAAAATTATTCAGACAACAAATGTAATAAGAATCAAAGAGCCTCCAATCACCACTAAGATTTTCATTGACAAATTCTAGCAACATAAAAGTTTCAGGAAAATAAAAATTGTAGCCAATATGAAACCACTTGAGACGATTTTAATGATAACGTTTATCCTGCAAAGAAGGAGAGTGGTGTCGCGACTTCAATTATTAATCCCTTTATTATACAATTCAAATCCTACCTGTTATATTTTTTTAATTCATAAATTTTTATTCATCTTTTACTTTACATCAAGTGTTCGATTTTTCGAATAATACCCTTCTTAGCGCTATTTAATCTGCATCGCCATGAGCATTCAACCGCTTTAATTTATTCTCTTGATGAGATCAAGCTTAAGAAGTCTCAGACGTATCATTTTACGTCAAAATTCTTCTATTTTATGAATCCAGACTCAAACGTTTTTGCTCAGTTCTAGCATACAAAATGTTTGGATGATAAGAAACCTTGAATAAAAACTTGTCTTAAGCTTCTCACATTCACCATTGAAATGATGACAGTTACAGTTTATACTGAAAATTATTTGAACACTAAAGGCAATTTTATTAAGTACAAAGCTTTTCATTAACAAAGTAACATTATCAAGTACGTCAAAATTCAAAGCTTTGTACTTAATAAAGTTACCTTTAGTGTTCAAATAATTTTTAGTATTTTGGCTAAAGAAGATTATTATTTAGTTACAGTTTACATTATGTGAAACATTGCAATTACTTTTTCGTTAACAATGCTTACATTAAAACTCATTTTTCTTAATAAATTTATATAGTTTTTATTTGAATGCATGAATTTTTATTTTGAATGAATTAACCTTTGTCATGTGTGTTGCGTGTAAATACGTACTTTATGAAAATGTTGCGATAATAAAATGCCTGCCTGTTTTATAATGATTAACTGATCATATATTTCCATTTTAAATCCTCGTTTATTTCCACTGTTTTTATTTGAAAAAGTTATTTTGAATATTACATATTTATTTTACGAACTATTTATTTTATTTATTTATTAAATTAAAATTAATCATCATTTAACTTTTCAGAGACATCTCATTTATATTTTCAACAATTTCATTTAAGAAATTTGATTAAAATTCAAGATAACATTTTTTCACTTTATTCCATATATACATTTATATAGCGCTCTTCAACAGTACAATAAAATACAATTATACACTAAAATTACGATTAAGGTTAATATGGCATTAACTTCAAGAGTTTCTAGGCCAAAACAGTACTTAAACTGTGTAAAATGCGCTTAAAACACGAATATATTCAAAAATTTTACTGTGTAAGCACACTGATAAAATGAAATTTACGAAGTGATTTCAAATATTGTGGTAATTATACAAAATTTTAGTTTTTGAAATATGAACGTTTCTGTTTCCTCCAATCACCAGGCAAGAATTGGAAAAACGTGACATTAGAGGAGTTCATATCTTGCCCCCACAACTTGGCTCACAACAGGCAGACCAGGATGCTAGCCGACCTCACCCTCGTCGACTGTTACAAAAGGTTTATGCTTGCTTTTGTGTGCAATCTTTATGAGAGTGTGTTTTTCAATTATTCAAATAATATAAATTGAAAGCTTTTTCCCAATGTGTTTACTTTGAAATTTTTCGACATTTTACATTTACATCGATAAATAATTTTTTGATATGAATATTTTAAAGACCAGATCCGTCTGAAGAGGTTCATTGGAAGAATGTTTTACTGCAGAGTGCCATGCGCAACCTCAAAAGCATGCCTTTCTTTGGACTCACAGAATATCAAGCCGAAACTCAGTGACTGTTTTGTTTCTATTATTTTCTTTCAAAACATTTAAAATAGATAAATATTTTTATTTTTTTTATATGAATTCAGGTTATTGTTCGAGTTCACCTTTGGTTTAAAATTCAATACAAATTTCACACAAAGCACTGATACTCACGCCAGCAAAATAAACCTAACATCTTCAAGTTCAACACTTCTACGACAAAGAATCGACCTGGACCTTCAATTGTATGATTCTGCAAAAAGGCTTTTTCTGGAAAGAGTTAATTATGTAAAAATTCATTCTAAAGAATCCGAAAATGAAAACGTTTTGAATTACAACACAAACAATAACCCGGCGAGCTCTTTCATGGAGGGTGGAAGTGTTTCGGCGTTTCAGTTCTCCCATGCTTACCATCAGGACTCCAGTGAGAGGAAACAAAACAGTGGAACTAAGGGTTTGCTTCCTGATGGTCACATGGTGTCTGATGCTGCATCAAACCGCCAAATAACTGAAAAAAACTTATCTCTTACTTATAATGATGATAATTATAATGATAATAATAGCGAAGATGAACACTATGATGACGATGATAATGACGTTGCGAAAAAAGCATCTTTTTCCACGACAAAATCTTCTGTGTTTGAACAATATAATCTTCAAGAGCTTGACCCTTCTCAGAAAGATAAATATGGTACATACATTTATTTCTAGTAGTAGTAGTGGTAGTAGTAGTAGAAGTACTTTTACTACTAATAATCTACAACTTTGTTGTTGTTGTTCGTCGATTCTTTTTAAAATATGACCATAGCAACAAGATTAAAAAAAAACAAAATAAAATTGAAATAAAATTAATTAGTGAAAATTGCATATATAAAGCAAGTCTTTATTATTACATAAGCATCCACAAATGACTGAACAATCCAATCAGCGTGAGAAAACTTCTTCCGCAAGTTAGACACCAGTTAGTGGGAAGTTTGTTTGGTAGACTTTTTCTAATTGCGTTTGATTCGCTTCTTTTTTTAAGCGCTTAACTGTGTTTCCTTTAGAAAAAAGTGCACCATTGTGGATTTTTTAAGCCAAAAAGCCTGTCAAAATTAGCTTTTTCCCTTCGTTAAGACGTCTATGTTGAAGTCTTTCAGATGCGTTTTCAAGGAGTCTTTATAGCGTTTGCGTGGAGCTCCAACTTTTCCTTGACCCTTTTTGAGTCGGCCGTAAATGATTTTTTTTTTTGGAATTTTTGAGTCTGCCATACGAGAAACATGACCAGCCCATCGCATCTGTGCCTTACGAATCATCGTAACAACACTGGAAAGATTTGCTCTTTCTAGAACATCAGTATTAGAAATCATATCATTCCAGCGTATGTTAAGAATTCTGCGAAGACATTGAGTTAGGTACTGTTGGAGTTGTTTTACGTGGCTGAGTATGGCTAGAACAGGCTATTTTTGGAGCATCTCTTCTAGCTCCGTCTTCAGGCAAGGAGGCAAGCAGAGCTATTCTAAAGAAGGCTGCTTGGTCGCTTAGGGGTCTGGCGAACTTTTCTGCTGTTCTAGATTCAGAGAAGAACTCCCATATGGTTAAAGCCGTCTGTATGCAGGTTTGAAACTACAGCTTCCAGTGTTTCCCTACCTGCTGCTTCTCCTCCTTCCCAACGCCACAAGGCTTGAAAAGTTAGTGGTCTTGTTGCCATGACCTGCGCTGAAATGAGATTTAAGTGAAGAAGGCTTGCGCAACACCAGCCTTACTCTATCGACTTGAAAAGCCCGAGCCAGCGAGAAGACATGGTCAAGACAGCTGGAGACTAATCTGGATGCTGGAGCTGCCGGAGAGACATGCTAATGCATCATTGAACTGCTTAAGGGGCTTTTCCTGATTTATGTTCGGGTTTTCTTCTTTAGCCTTTATTCTTAACGAAGAGCTAACCTGCAAGGCAATGGGATTACAAAGCTGATGATCTCGTTTGGTCACCGTTGAATAATTTCTAGCGCGGACGAAACTTGTGAAAATAATGCAATCTACAACTACTGATATCAATAATACTAGTATATAGCTTCAAATTTTTTTTCATCATCTAAGAGAACAATGATGTTGAAAAGGGCAGTATTGTCATAATTAAATGGAGCAATAATTTCGAATAAGATGCATGACTCATACATTGAAATTGATTAATATAACCACTAATACTTGTTTCAGAAGACACATAAAAACCCGAACCCTGAATACTGCACTCACATTTGTATTGTTAGCCGTTTGTTTTGTATTCATGTATTTTTGAAGTATAACACTCGACTCGATAAACTTTTATGAATTTTTAAATGAGTTTCAGTTTTAAACTGCATATTTATGTTGTAGTCTATGAAATTATAATCCAATAAATGCAAATATATGAATTTCTACCAAGATCCACTTCATTTTCTTCTTCAATCACATTTATTTTTCCATAAATTCATTGTTTTTTTATTGATATTAAATTACCTTTGAAGTATTATATGTTTTGCAAGTATTTTTTATCAATTTTAGAAATATTTTTTCATGTATTCTGGGTAAGGAGTTTACTGCAATTCACAGGATTTTTTGTCTTGTCACAAAAGTCTTTGCAACATTAAAAAATAATTTTCAATTCTTTTCAACGTTGAATCATGCCAATAGTCATTGAATGGTTTGTGTATAAAATCAAGATACGATTTCTTTTCATGAAATTGCTTTGAAAAGTGCTTAAATCCTTTTGGGTTTTCTTCCAAACGTGAAATTTTTTCATTTATACTTCAATCTTGAACACCTGGAAAAAGTTATTTAATGTTGTTTTTTGTCTAATTAAGGTTTTTCATGTCTCATCAGGTGTTTTCGTTTAAAATTCTGTAGTAAGCCTTTGTGTTATTTAACATATGTGCAAAAATTTTAATTTTATGAATTAATGTTATTTAAGCTATTTAAAAAAAATAAACCAACTAAGGTCTGATGTCTTCAAAAATATTTTATTCGTTGTACTATGATGAAAGTAAACATTAAATTAATTAAAGTTATTTTGAATGTGAGATTTTAAAATTTTACACCTTTATACCAGTTGAAATTAGCATGAGCTATGCGAACATGTGAGCCAAATGCATACAGGCACATCGCGATCACGCAAAACGTATTAAATAGCTTTAGGCACCAATCATAGAACTCCAAAAAAATTGTGAAAGTACTGAAATAATCATTTTTAAAAGTTTTATGAAAAAAAATTTACATTTATCAAATAACAAAGCTTTTTGTACAATCCGTGAATATTTAAACATTATGATGCATGAATATTTTCAAGAAAAAAAAACAAACATTTTTCAAAGCCTATGATTGGTCCATTTAAAATAGCTTTTTGCTGCTTGGAACTTCTCTACAAATGCATTTGCAGATAAACAATGGGGTGCAATTGCACCACAAACTTTTTAAAGAAATTTTTTCATAACAAAAATTTAATTGTTATCAATTCTCAAGGTTTAAAAAGCCTTAAAAACAAGATTAACCTGATAAAAAAATTTTACTGTAATTTTTCATTACAATCATGTTCCTGTATTTTCAAAGACGAAGTGAAATTTAAGACAACATAAACAAAACGCATGACTGAAGAAGGCTACAATAAAAGTTTGGCTTAAATAATGGAAAAATGTCTGAACAAATAATATTAATTGCCATTGATAAGCAAATTTAAAATCCATCGACAAAATAACTAAATAAAATTATTCTGCGAAAGTACAAAAATAATGAAAAAATGGTAAAAAAACAAAATAATTTAATATTTCTATTTTAACCCAACTGATTTGAGTTATTAAAGTTGTGCATAGTTATAACATCTTAAGATTTTAATCTCCCTTTCGCCAGATTTATGAAGTTTTTCAAAATTGTTTTTCAACCTACGTTAATCCACTATTTAGCACAGTGAAGCAAGATAAGATTCGTAAAAACAAGTATTTTTATTAACAAGAAATCGCTATTTTAAACCATATTTTGTTCAATTTCGCAACTTGAGACTATATAGCACAATGGTTGACTAATTATCTAAAGTTACCGGGTTCGATCCCGCGTGGGCCGACATTTAGCACCTGCTCCACAGTGTTTTCGCTACATTAAATGTGTAACAGGTGCTTTGACCTATAAGGAAAAGTTCTTTATAAATACCGTATTACATTACATTAAATTAGGAACATGTAAAGAAAAATATCTAAACTTTTTCTCGTTTCAGTATCTTCGTGATAAAAATGGTCATTATTTGGTCAATCTCCTAAAAGTATATATTTTTCTCAAATTAAAGTTTTCAATGAAAAGCATAAATATTTTATTTCTCGAAGTTTTTTATTCTTACTCAACAATTATCCTTTACCAATTAAATGAGGGGGTTTTTTTTATAACTGATCAAACAATCCATTGGCATAGACATTTTTCTAACTTCTATTTTAATGCTGAAATACTGAAAGTTCTAGAATCAGAAAGGAGACATTCTCAATTCTGAAGTACTCACCGTTTCTTATGCACATAGTTTCAAAAATTTTAAGGTGAGAATTGACCTTAACCATATGTGCCCATATAAATGATTTTGTCGTATCAATGGACAAACAGCATACTAGATCTGATTTTTAGTAGTTTTTCAGAATTACTCTTAAAAACCTCTGTTGAAAAAAAATCTCCAAAAATTTTATATATTTTTTGTCACATATGCTGTTCCATAACAGAAGCGGTTTCAACCAATCATGGACGACAGTTTGACTGGCTGAAGTTGGTGGTAGTTTAATATTCTCAAATATATTACAGCGTATTTTGATCATTCCTTTTATGAGAGTGATGATGAATGAAAACAAACATATATGCTGATTTTGAAATTGTCGATATGATTATAAACCCATTATTTTAATATATGAGACATTCTTATAAGACTTATAGCTTCCATCATATTGGAATCTGTGTTCATTTGAATTATTGCTTATGAAAAAAATTTGAATTTGATGTTTTTATTTTTAATAAATTTAATTTTCAAAAATAAAAAAAAGTTTCTGCAATAATTTAATCTAACTAACTACTGTCACCAAGGCCTTCTGATTTTAGCTAACTTCATGTACCAACTGACAAAAAACAAAAAATCATAAATGTACAAAAGAATTTATTTAGCTGTTAACATAATTATAAAAATCAATAACTAAAAGCAAGTGCAAAATTGAAATTAAATAGATAAAAATACCAAAATAACTTTAAGTAGAAAAACATGATTTGAAATTTCTAAAAAAAATTATGTGTAATCAAATTAAATTATATGTACAAATACATTGTAAATTCTTCAAAATCAACTATCAACAGTTTTTTGAACTTTAAGATGTAAGCCATTGCCTCTGAGCTTTTGAAGTTTTTTTGAGATCAAAACTTTTTTAACGTATTCGTTTATGAAAGTTTTCACTCTGGCACTATTCAAGTCACTTTTACTACCCATTATCTGTTATTGAAAATTTGTTTCTTAATATCTTTATCAATGATGCCACTTTAAAGAAATAAGTAATAAAATCTTCTTACCATTGTTGAATAAAAAATAATAGATCATGTATCTTAGAAACAATGAAGGGTTATGAACCTTGGGGACTGCTCGTCTCATAATGCTTTTATATTCCTCTTTGTTGATCAAATTCTTAACGAAATGGGGCCTCAAAGCTATTTTAACTTCCTCAACAACCTGCTCTATTTTCCTTCCCTGCAATCCATCAAATTTTATAAGTATTCATTATTTATTTACTTGCTATTGATACAGATGAAAAAACAAAATGTTTAACTAACGGTTCAAATATGAAGTATCATGAATATAACTAAAAAAGTTCTAAAATTGTTATCAAATGTTACTTACTTTGACTCCCTTGGATTTTGAATTGCTTTTATGCCTGCTTCTGTGGTGTTTATTGTTGGATTCTTTTTTAGTTGTTTTGGCTGTCTCAAGCACTTTTTTGAGGTCATTCATGTGGATGCCGAGGGTGCTAGAGAGGTCTAGAGACTTTGCCAAAGAAATTAAATAGTCAGATTTGATATTTTCAGAAGCTTTAGTAGGTGGATTTTCTGATTTGAGTTTTTGAACAAGATGGTTTAGATTTGGTTGATCAGAGATGTTTTTGATAATTTCATTGGCAAGTTCATCTTTCATATCATCCTGCCCAGTATCTACACTACTTGAATTCGTATTTTGTTCAATATTTGGGCTAATATTACTAGTCACTCCTATAAACTCATCAAAAAGATTGTTTGCAAAGTTATCATCAACACTACCTTCACTAGTGCTTGAATATGGACTATATACATCAGAATCAAGTCTTACAACACTTGTGTTCATTATCTCAATACCATCATTAGTAACTTGCCCATTGCACATTTGATTTTTTAGAAATGAATTATCAAGGTTACTATTTGATTGTTTTGTGAATGTGTTGCTTTTTGGGGGTGGAGGAGGTGGAGGAAATTGATCACTGATATCTTTATTCAAAAGAGTTTTTGGATGGTGCTCTGTCACAGAGACATGTGATGTAAACTGGCTTGAAGACTTAATCGAAAATGATTGTCCATTATTAACAACAGGAATATTATTTGAAGTTTGATTAAATGATGTTGGTGGTGGTTGGTGGAAGTTGTTGATGGAAATTGGAAACTGTGGTGGTTGAAGGTGAATGTTGGTTTGGAGTTGGTATGTTTGTGGAGGTAGTTGGGGGTTCGAAGGAATTTCATTTCGGATGAGTGGATATGTGACAAAGGGTGGTTGCAAATGATTATTTGAGTGTATAAAGTTCACAGATTGCTCAGGGTTGGGATTAGTTGAATATTGAGCAATGATTGGCTTCAAAGCAGGTTGATTCATGAAGTTTTTTTGAATAAATGTTTGTGGAATGAAAGAGGTTTGATACTGAAAAAAATGAGAATTTTGAGATGCAGGAAAAAAACCAGGTGGAGGTTTCTTTAAATCAGGCAGGTCAATGGGGTTAGGCAAACTGACATTGAAGTTATTTTGTGGGGTTATATGAGATGAAATATAAGCTGATTTTTGTTTTTCTTCAAAATTAGACTCAAGTAATGTATTTAATTGCACTTTATTTGAAAATTGTTTGTTTATTTGAGATACATCAAAACTTGTATTACTTAGTTTCATATATTCACTTTGTTTTGCATTATCATTGGTTGATTTATTGTTTTGATTACTGATTATTTCATCTGTTTGATGTTTGACCAACTTGTTTTTTTCTTTTTGCAAATCAAATTTAAAATCATCAGAATTAACTGAAGTTTTTACTATTTTATGTTTTGTAATATTTTTATCCAGATCATTATCAAGTTTGTGGTGATGTTTGTATGTATGAAATATCTCTCTTGAGTGTCTTGATCTGGATCTATAATCAGTGTGTCTTTTGTGATCTTTTGCATTTTTTCTTTTTGAAAAAGATCTTTTTCTTGAGTTAGAATGGCTTGAACACTTATCATATTTATTTTTTTTATGGTTAGAATGACTTCTTTTGTATTTTGATCTTTCCTTAGATCTTCTTGAAGACATTTTTGATTTATATTCATCATCTCTTGATCTTGAATGTTTTTTATATTCTGAAAAATGTTTTCTTTTTTTTGAATAAGATTTTCTATCCTTACAATCAACTTTTTTATGTTTTGATTTTTTTTCATACTTCTCCTTATTTTCTCCAACGTATCTAGACCTTAGCAAATCTTCATCTTTTTTTGAAAACTTTGGTTTATTCTCATTTTCATAATTTTTTTCAGAATGAAATTGTTTAACTGAATACGTTTCGGCAGAACTCAAACCACTATATACTGAGTTTTCATACTTTGAGTAATCCATTTAAAAAATTAGCTTCCAAATATTTGATGCAAATGTATTAATTATTTTTTTTTCTTATAGTTTCTACAATATTCATTTCACTTTTACAATTAGGCATCAAAAAAGTCTAAATTTAGAAAAACGACAGTTTCTTTCATACTTAAATCAATTTTTAACTACTCAGTAAGAGTGGACAATATTTTTAATTCTGTAAAATTCTTAAAATGAAAGAATATTTTTCAGAATTTATTATTCTATAAAAATAAAAAGATCAAATATCATTGAAAAAAATTGTTTTTGAACAAGTGTAGAAATTGTTTTTAGAAACAGAAAGATGATCTTGAAAATTGTGTTTACAGTTTTTGACAGATAATAGAGGAAGCTTCCATATAGCAGCATAATGTTTATCAGCCAGAGGTCCATCATGGACATAACACAATGGAGGTATCAGAGAGAAAGGGGGAAGCTCTAAATTAATTTTTCGGAACCTTCCAGGGTTTTCATCTGATATATGCAATTCTATATTTGCTTCAACATTTGGAAATGTGGTCGTGACTAAATAAGAGCTTTTGCTTTTTGAAATCAGGCTCAAAACTCTGAAATTATTTTTTATTTCGTTTTTTCGATAAACATAACCGATATAATAATTTTCATTACCTCAAAACATCGTGGTTGTACCAATGTTGAAAAACCATTCTAGCAATGATAATATCATAAAAAGCCAATTTTTTCGTTTCTACAATATCTTCCACATAAAATTTCCATGACTTGCTTTTAAAATTTTCTAAATGATGTTTTATCAATTCTGGCACAACTTCCAAACCTGTGAACTCGACATCATTTCTTGTTTTTAAAAATCTACTCATCCAGACCATATCTCCACAAGCTATATCCAAAACACGGACTGTTGTTTTGTTTGTTCTCATTTTGATATTGTTGATTAGAGAATGAAGCAGTCCAACGACTTCTTGTGACCAACCGATTGTGGATCCTTGTCCTATAATGAAAGATATACCCATTATTTTTAAAAAAATGAACTGTTAAGGTTGCAAAATCAACCATTCAACCTGAGGCCGACATCCCTTTGATACTTGTATCCCAGTCTCTGCCCCATGCTCTTGAATTGAAAACATTTTTGAACGATTCCAAACGTTCTTTTTTTGTTTCTTTCGGTACCGTTTTTTTGTTTTTCAGGTACATTTCTTTTAGTTGTTGGCTTTCGAAAGATGTTAGATTGATTTTTCCTGTAACATCACCGGTGATACAGTTTCTTACCAACTTATTGTTTTCAAAATTGTTACTGACTCTATTAGGCAACTCGTCGCTTTCTGTCATTTTGTGTCGTTTAAGCTCTTCTTCATACTTTGGTAACACTGTTGTTGATGGTTTTGTTATTCTTCCTTTTTTTTCCCTCAAAAATTCTCGCTGTAAGCATTCTTCAGATTTTTTAATTTCTTCTTCGAGAGTAAACTTGTATTCTTTTTGCACTGCGAAACACTCTTCTACAGAAAGTTGTTTTATTGAGAGGTTGATAAGATAAAAATTCAAAATTATGCTGCATAAAAGTAATATTTTGCACAAATGCAGAAAAGGATCCATTCAGTAACGAAAGAAAAAATAATTTCAATTTTGCTTTTAATCTAACAAGTTTCACCTGAATCTATGGTGTATTCATTTGTATGGAGTACAATTAGAAAACTAAATAGAATTGAAGCATTCGAATTATTGTCAAAGTGGAAAATAATTTGAAAAAAGTTTTCAAAAACTTGTTTTTTTGGTGTGTTTTGTAAATAATATTTATTCATTATTTACGCCACTTCTTGTTTTTTTAAAGATCCAGTTAGATTTACACACTTAGTTTTCAAGATTCGTAGTCCATGGTTTTCTAAAACCAAAGCATAGCTGATCCTCCAAATAAATGAAAGTTGCACCTTAATTGATTAAAAAGTCTATAAAAAGCTTAGAAGATCAGAATTATTTCAGAGTTTACTTCAAATTTTAATGTTGAGTTTTTCACTTAAACAACATTATACTTTTTTTTGCTTGAAATAAATTAAAACTCAAGCTCAATTGTTGAATAAAAAGATTTGATAAGTAATTCTTTATAAGTTTGAAGTTATTTCAAAAAATTCAAATTAAAATAAGGATGTTTCTAGAAAACTATATTTTTCTTTAAATAACGTCTTAGTTATGTAGAACTACGTATCTATCTAGAAGGCAACAACTGTATTTCAGCGAACGTGTCAAAAGCCCCATTTTTACTCTTTCTTTCAAACTCGAGTACAAATACATTTTTAAAATGTTCAAACTTACCAAAAGCAATGGCTGTGTTTCAAATGATGTTAATATACCTATTTGAAAAATTAAAGTTAACAATTTTTATTTTAAACCACAAAGAATTTAGATATAAGATACAACCAAGAAGCTGATGATCATATGTTGAATCGAAAAGCTTTGTGAACTTAAACAAAAAGTTTTACAGCTAAGGTTTCCTTATTTTACAAAAGTATAAGAGCTCGTCAAATTCAAAAATCAAACGCTATTTAGGATGCTTTCACCCCCTGACAAGCCAGTCCATGTGCATGATACAAACTTTTGGTTCTTTTAAGTTTTGTTGATCACTTATTAATTTTAGTTTTAAATTTGAAATAAATAAATTTTTCAATTATTTAAAAACAAAATGTATAAATCTTTCCACCGTGTTTAAAAGCTCAATTCTCAAAACTATCTTTCTATTCAAGTTAATCCAGTTTATACACTTATAATGCAATTAAAAATTGAAGACAGAATATTGATATAGTCTGAAAAAACAATTTTCACCAAGATAATATGCCTTCTATATTAATCTACCTCTGATCTTTATTCACTCTCTCACATTAAATAATAAATTAATAAGTGGAACAAAAAAATAATGCTTAAAAATTGAAAAGTATAAATACATCTGCTTCAAATCCTACGTAGGATGCTTGTTTCTACTGTTCTCTCATTAATGTTTAATTACTCTCGAGTCCATAAGAACATAACTAATATTTCAAGCAATTACATCTTTCTATGTTTCAGATACTTATTATTCATTAAAAATTTCGAAGTGGAAAGCATATAAAGTTGAACATAAAGATTGGCTTTTTTAGCTGCAAGGCTTAGTTGCATCATCATATATCTAATCGATCATCTTTGACTGCTGAAAAAGTATTAAAAAGTCTAGTTTTTAAACATGAAAAACATAATAAAAAATACTTACTACAAAATCCGACTTAATTTTCAATTTAAAAACTACCAAATAAATTGGAGTGGTTTTGAAAATAATTATAAAATTGAAAAGTATTAAGAAACAAAACCTTTTGATTCGACATTTGTGAAACTGGAAAGGGATTTGATGCATCAAATGAGCAACCGCTGTATAATAACTCACAACTTCTCTTCTTTTTATCTTTTTTCATATTCAATAATTTCTTTTTTAAAAAATAGTCTTTCAATTAATTAATAGATAACAAATAATATTGGTTTAAAAAAATTTAACATTGATTTAAAACTATTTATTGAATAAAAAGCAAAATGGAAACAATTAATAATATTTTCAAAGCTCAAGGCCATCCAAAGGCGCCTCAAAAATTTATTAATCTCTTCATTTATCAAAGCAGCCTCTGACAACAACTTCTTGATCATGAAAGATTTTTTTTCATAAATGCTTGATATTGTAGGTTGAACTTTCAATGGATGAAAGTTTATTGAAATATCAGCATGGAAGTTAAAAACTTTCTATAATGGTTTTTAAAAAAAAAATTTAAATAAAGAAAAAATTTTAATCTCATGGTTAACTATTGAATTATGAATATATGCATGAAAAGCAAAACAAAAATACATAGAGTTAAAAATACATGTCAGAATGTGTTAAACAACACAAAATGCTGAAAAAACCTTATCACTCATTTAATTTTTTATATATCTTATAATGAAATTTAAAAAGATTTTAAATAAATTCATAGACTTCATTAAAACTTAACGGGTCGAAAAACGTTCCAAAACATAAGATTTGCAAACAATACATGCAAAATACATAGGATTGTGAGCAAACAATACTTGCAAAATACAAAAGATTGTAAGCAAACATAAACATTCAAAGCATACAAAATCAATAAAAACACATTAACGAATACTAACAAACACACCCATTCTTTCATATAGAAGTACACACACAAACACACAAACGAACATATATTACCCAAAGCGACCAGCTGTTAAACGCCAATCACTACCTAGCTCCCCCTTCATTATCCAAGGCACATATGATACTCTTGCTTCATTTGATTGGCATCCGCGTCTGCTCTTATCCATCAACCTCCATTACCTTTTTCTACTTTTATACTATTTCCTTATATACTTTCATTTATAATGCTTATGTTTTAAAGGGGTTTCTCTGTGTGCTCGAATTTTATCTTTTTTCATATTGTTTTTCATCTGAACTTTAAACTAAACATTCAAGAACGATTAAAATACTTTGTATACAGATGGATTGAAAATGATGTGTTTCAAGGGATGGAGTAATGGTTTGAAGGCTTGAAGTTCTTATAATTAATTTTAGCTTGTCTGTTCAGCTCTATCATACCATCTTGTAACGCCAAATTTAAATTATTTTTTCTCTGCAAATTTTTCCTTTTTCACCGTTTGAATTTGTTTTCGTGGTAAAATAACCACCAATATTCTTTATATTCTACAATGTGATACTGATATATATATATTGAAAACACCAAAGTACTCTTAACTACTTACTCACTCCAAACTATATTTAGAAATGATTGAAACAATTAATATTTTTAATTTTCATGACAGAGAGAGGGCTAAGAATAGACATAAAACCTTTTAAATAATTCTATTATTACTATCTTTTATTCATAGATGAAACTCAAATAATCGAAATATCTGTTTCAGCAGACTGGATGAATTATAAAAAAGCAGTGCATAAGGCCACCATCATTCACCATCAAAACTCCCAAATACCCAAAAAGGCTCGGCACATATTGAGACTGAAAGCAACAGACACACACATATATTTCACTCATCTCTTTCACTCCGTTTCTGCTGCGCACCATGGTTAATTATGAAGATAAATCTCATCAGTTTGCCTGACAACAAATTTTTCCATTTTAAGTAATTAAACCATATATTTTTCTATTTTAATCTTGAATGTAATAAATATTACACTTTCACTTTCATACTGTTGTTTCCTTGGGATATTAATCATATTTCTGTGAATAGATTACAAGATGAGAAGATAATTAAAGATAAGCGTAATAAAAAGGTTGGCTGGATGTAATACTCAACCATGGGAATGTTCGCATTTCACAAACATCATTAAGAGGCTTTATTCAAGTTACCTTTTAATTTTGTGTGAAATAATTTAATAAGAAGCATCATTAGGTCTTTAAACTCTGTAGAAACAAGCTTTCATGGAATATTGTTTCATTCTATCTCTACATCTTATTTACTTTGAATAAGATTTTCAAGGTTTAAATTTTTTATAAATTTAAATTTTTAATAATAAATATTTGAACAGAATGATTAAGATGACTTATTCACACATCTCTTATACATACATGAGACTAGTATTATGTTTATATATAAAGGTTAACGCTCAAAAATCACCTATGAAAACTTTCATGATTTGGAGTTTAGGTTGCAAAATATGTTTATGCAAAACGACAAAAACGAAATCTGAATTGAATTGATAATTTTGTAAATATATGTTACAAAGCATTAAAACTTGATTGAAATAGACTATAAAATCGAATGTTTGAAAAAGTTTGAAGTATCAAAAACTGGGTTTGATTTTGGTCAGTTTTTATTTGATATTTAGAAATGGCTCAAAATATAAATGGTGATAACAGCACAAAAAAGCCTCCTTATTCCTATGTAGCTTTGATTGCCATGGCCATCAAGGACTCCAAAGAGAAAAGACTCACTCTCAATGCCATTTATCAATACATTATCAAAAAATTTCCTTATTTTGAACGCAACCGTAAAGGCTGGCAAAATAGTATTCGACATAATTTAAGCCTGAATGAATGTTTTGTGAAAGTGCCAAGAGATGGCGGTGGTGAGAGAAAAGGAAACTTTTGGGCTCTGGATGAGTCGATAAAATTTGAAGACATGTTTGAGAAGGGCAACTTCAGAAGGCGTCGGAGAATGAAAAGACCCTTGAGGCCCCCTGTGTCCTTCCAACAAAAGTTTTACCTCTCCAGGTTCTCAACACCGGAGTGTGTTCATCTCTACAATTCTGGCTTCACAAACAATGAAAACTGCTTCAACTACAACTATTTGTCTCACCCTTCATATAACTCAAATTTTTTTCAAAACAAAACCGATCTAGTCAAGAAGCTTCCTCAAGAAAATGCACCGTTTGAGTGGCATGGAAACTCTAACAATTACTTCCAGAATATTCCTTTTAAAAGTGATATTCACAAACCCCCATATTTTCAAACGACCTCAACTCCAGATAAACCTCCGATTTTAAACCACTTCAACCCCCTCGAACACAGCCCTCAGCTCGACCATTTGAATTCACAAAGTTATTTCAATTTCTACTACGACAAGAACCACGTCAACAATCCATGGACAGAAAAATATAACCGTTATGTTATTGAAAACAAATGATAAATCTTTTATTTTAATGAACTTTCGCTTTGCCTTCAATTAATTGAGATAGGCCAAAGAAGTCTTCCTAAAAACCTATCGTCACAATTCTTAATGTAAATAATATTCAATTGAAAATTGTAATTTTTGAATGTTTTAGAAACAAATACTCTTGAATTATTTTTCTCGAACACAAAGTTTTTATTAACGTCAGCAGCATAATACAGAATCTCCATGCATTCAAAACGATGGTGCATTAAACGCTTAATTAATACTCATCAGTTAATTCAAACTTAACTGTGAAAAAAAAAATTCTCAAAAATGATTTTAAATGCTTAAATATTTCGACAATAAATTCATTTTTAAACTAAAAATTTATTTTTTTTGGAAAGGGTTTGAAAATACTAGTTTTAATGATATGTTAAAAAGTTTGTTTCAGTCATTGACAATGACGCAAAATTGTTTGCAAAGCTAAATTAAAAATTTTCAAAATAGTTTTCGATATTAAATTAAACACTCGCCAGGTGTCCACCAACAGAAGTTTGTGAAGAAAAAATCACTTGAAAAAGAAAAAATTTGATTTTGAAAAACACTGCATGCGTGCTTAAAATAATTTTCAAAAAATGCTTTTTTATTGAAAAATTGAACCAATACTGTATTTAATGAATGTAACTTATTTTCATTATGTACACTAAATTTAACTAATGCTTCATCCAGGATTAGAGTATATAAAAAGTTCAATAGTAATAGCTACACGTGTCCACGCATCCTCATTAGATGCGTTTCATGACTCGTAGATGACTTTTCGTGGACGGAAAATTTTTTTAAATTTTTTCAAAGTTACAACATAAAAATATTTTATTTTTCTTTAATGCTAGAGCCTAGCGTGAAACCATTCGCTCCGTACAGTGGTGTTTCTTAAAAAACAAGTTAGATACAAAAGTGCTGCGGGTTTTATTTTGAAGTTGACCTTTTCTAGATACATGATCCGACAAAACCTAACGGGCGTATCTCTCCGGATTTATCTGTAGAGGTTTATTATTTAGCTTTTTTCTTTACCTTCGATCCGTATATCTCAGTTGGTAGACCATAAGACCAATTATCTAAAGTCACCGGATTTGATCCCGTGTTGGGCCGAGAATTAGCATCTGCTCTTCAGGGCGTTTACGCTACATTAAATTTGTAGCGAGCGCTTTGATCTACAAATAAAATTCGCTTCATAAACCCAAAATGTTGGCCTCCTACTAGTCAGAGCTAATTATATGCATAAACAATTAAATTAAAATATATTAAAAATAAAAAAGCAAATAAATAAAAATAAAATAATATATTAAATAAATGATTTAAAAAAATGATTTAAAAATCAAATGAAATAAATTACTTTGAAATGAAATTTCTGCTATTATTGTAAAAAAATAATTTAGTTATTCCAGTAATTGTTGGCAGCAAGGGTTAAAATGATGGGCGTCTTGACTTTTCTCAAACCTGGTGGTATGCACTGTTTGCATAAATGACATAAAAAAAATTTTGAGAATTTAAAATAAAATTGAAAAATATTTCCATGGAGTTAGCAGCTCGGTTGTAAAGATATATATTCCAACAACTTTTTCGTGATGTATATTTCAGCATTTAATGAAGGTCTCTGAGCCCTTATATAAAGTTCTTATACACTTTTTTCTCTCACGTTGCTAGAAGCTTTATCTTCCACCATCCAGAAAAACTGGTGGCTGAGATTGGAAGCAAGGTGCTTTGAAGGTTCTGACATACCGCTAAGAGACTTAAGCTTTTTCTTTCTAACCACTGAGTTTCTTTTAGTTTCACTAACGTACTCACTATCATAAGAGCACACTTCTTCGTGAGTGATGTAGTGGAAATTATTATTATTATTATTAAGATTTTTATAGCGCACAGTTATCAATTCAAGATTGCTTTAGAGGCGCTCAAGGTTTGTAAGAGATTATGACTGGGGATGTTTATGGTATAAGTGAGTTTTCAAAAGTTTGCGAAAGTTCATGAGAAAAAGCGATGAGTGCAAGTTAGAAGGAAGTGAATTCCACAGACGTGGAGCCTGGTGAGAAAAATAGCGACTAGTAAACAAGCCTGAAAAAACAGGTTGATGAAGCTGGAGACCAGAGTGCAAGGATCTGAGTGGTTGACGTGTGTGTCTGATTGACAAAAGATCAAAAAGATAAGCAGGTTGTTCAAGCTTAAAGTGCATGCAATGAGCCAAAGTAATTTAAACTTGCATCTTTGGGAGACAGGCAGCCAGTGCAAACGATCAAGATAGTCGCTGGAAGAGCTGAAATAATCAGCTTGAAGAACCGTCTTGGCCGCGTGTTTTTGGAAGGCTTGAAGTTTGCATAAAAGATAGTTTGGCTGCCCGCAAAAAAGAGAATTACAGTAGTCCAACCTGGAAGGAACTAGTGAGATAAAGAAGGCATTAGCAGTGGAAAGAGGTAAGAATTTGCGTACTTGTTTTATGGCATAGATATAAAAATTGGAAGATTGGATTATTTGAGAAATTAAGTAAGCAAAGTTCAAATTTGAATCTAAGGTGACACCTAAGATTTTGAGCTTGGAAGATATAGGAAGTGTGGTGCCGTCGAGAGTTACCACAGAAAGGAGATTGTATTTTGCTAAAAGACGAGAGCTGCCGACAAACATCACCTCACTCTTAGTAGGGTTTAGTTTCAGTTGGCTTTGGGAAAACCAGGAGTTTAGAGCGGAAAGACAACTGGATAATTTAAAGAGAGTGGTGCTAGGATCTGGGTGAGAAACTCCGGTGAAAAGAAAGATGTCATTAGCGAACTGGTGAAAAAGCAAGTCGTGCTGTACAATAATGCTACACATGGGTGATGTAAAAAGAGAAGAGGATTGGTACCAGAACGGAGCCCTGCGGCACGCCTGAGTTGAGTGATGTAGGAGAAGAGAAATTGTCCATTTTAACGAACTGAGAACTTTGAAAAAGGTAAGAGCGAAACCAAGAAAAAGCGAGATCAGGAATATTGAAGTCTCTATTCAAAATATCAAGTAAGATATTGTGATCGAGAGTGTCAAAAGCAGCAGAAAGGTCTAGCGAAACCAAAACGGCCGCATGTCCAGTAGCGCAGATGTTGTGAAGACTGTCAGTGATGCGTAAGAGTGTGGTTTCTGTTGAGTGGTGCTTGCGATATGCTGGTTGGAATGAATTAAAATTAGGAGATGATGAAAAGTGAGAAGTTATTCTAGAATGAACGAGTCTTTCGATAATTTTTGAAATGGTGCTCAAGTTAGAAATAGGGCGGTAGTTCGAAGGAATGGTAGGGTCCAAATTGCCTTTCTTAAGCAAAAGGAGAACTTGTGCTGTTTTAAAGGAGGTGGGGAATATTGCTTGTGAAAAAGAAAAGTTGGTAAGTTTGGAAATTATTGGAGCAAAAAGGTGAGAAAAGCCTTTTAAGGTGGATGTGGGGATTAAGTCTAATGGAGAAGGTTTGTTGGGTAAAGAGCGAATTAGCCTACTCACTTCTTCAATACTGACAAATGAGAAATAAGAAAGTGGTGTTCGATTATCTGGTAGAATAGGGTCTGTGCAGCGCAAAATGGACGTTGGCAAAGATTTGTGAATAAGAGCGATTTTCTCTTTAAAAAAGCTACTAAAGGTATTCACAAAATTGATAGCTTCTGAAGAGCTGCCAAGGGGAGAAGGAAAAGATCTATGTAGGATGGAGTTGGCAGTTTTCCAAAAAACTTTCGAGTTTGGTTTGACAGATGCAAGCATGTTGTTAAAATAATCAGCACGGGATTTAAAGATGAGAGCGCGAGCAGTCTTCCGAGATTCCTTGAGGGCAGCAAAAAGACTGGCTGGAACAGGCTTGGATGACCTTGACAATAAGGAAATTTTTCTCTCAAGTTTTCGTCTTTTTCTTTTGGCGGCAATGGTGTCAGTGGATAGCTTGTGATGGGAGTGACTGCTGGGGCGAAAGATGTGGGTGCGAAAAGGGCATGGTGGTCGATAAGTGATTGAAAAGAGTTGTTCATTGTTGTAAGAAACTCTTTAACTGGAACATCAGAAAGGTTAGTTAGTGTATTATGGATATGTCTCAGATCTTTCTCGAAGACAGCATCATCAAAGTTTTCAAAAGAGCGGGAAATTACAATGCGAGGGGGAAGGGGAGAAGGAGCGAGGTTGAGACTGCATAAAATAAGATAGTGATCGGAGTCAAAAGTTTCTCTGCCGATTTCTTGTATGAGGTGACTGTTAGGTTTTGGAGTAATGATGAGGTCAAGGATGTTACCAAGTCTGTGGGGTGGGAAGTCTATATGCTGGACCAGCTCGAGTTCACGTAAAAGAGCACTAAGCGGGTTGTCATGCGACGTACAATTTGGGGTGTTGAAATCACCAGCCAATATAAAATTTGAAGAAAGAAAATAAAGGAAATAGAGATGAGACGTGAGCTCACCGATAAAATTGCCGGTGTTTGGAGGACGGTAGATCATCGATAGAAACAAACAGTGTGACGAAAAAGACACTTTGGCTGTCAATAATTCAAAAGAAGAGTGAGACAGGGATTTAATGGAATCCAATCTAATGGAGTTTTTGGAAATTACAGAAATACCTCCACCTCGTTTACCAATGGGTCGGTGTGAGTGCAAGACATGAAAGCCATAAGGCACAATGTCATATTTTGTGACATTTTTTGCGTTTTCAGGAATTCAAGTTTACGTCAAAGCAATAATGTCAAGTTTAAGAGAAAGGATAGTATCGAGTTTAATAGAAGATTTACTACGAGTAGACATAGGATTAAGAAGAGCGAATTTAGTAGACAAAGGTACATTGTGGACTTTAGGATGAGAGGCTGACCGTCGTTCCCAAGCCGTACGTCCCATCTTGAGTCGCACTTGTTGTCTATAAAGAAGACAAGAGGAGGATGTTGTGACGTGGTCATGGCAGAAGCGCTTTGATTTAAAGCAGGGAACACAAAAGGAAGGAGAGGTTTTAGGGCAGTTGTCAGACGAATGGTCTTTGCCACAGTGCTCACATACTCTAGGATTTTGGCACTTAGATATGTTATGACCATAAGTCTGACAATTCAGACATCTTGTTGGATGGATGCGAGAGTGGAAAGGGAATCTACCAAAAGGGAGATGTACATTCTTGGACTTGTTCAGCATGGAGAAAACATTGCTTGGAGCTTGGATAAGCCAGTCACGAGTAGAAGGGTTTCGTGCGTTGGGCCTGTGCTTAAAGGCACGGAAAGCGCTGAAATCAACAGATGGAAAAAAAAGATTGAAAGAAATTTTAAGTTCCTCATTAGCAACCCATGTCGGTAGACCCAAGACGGTGATTGTTGGATTCAAAAAAACTGGGTCGTGGAGGCGTATGTTGGGAAGAGAAGAAAGGAAAAGTTTGGCATTCTTGAGTGAATCAGCAGAGTCAGCTTCCCAGACAATAGCATCAGTAGACTCTCAAACATGCTTAGGAAAAGATTTAAAGGCTTGTTGTGAAAAGTTGATGGACGAAACCAATCTTCTGCACAATTCACTAGAAGTCTCACTTGTGGTTGAGATAACTTTGGTGGAATATTTAATAATGGGTGGGGTTTTTTTAATAGAAGGGATTTTATGTTGGATGGGGAGGAGTGAGTGTGAAATTTTGTTAGTGGATGGATGAGAGAGGGTGTGCATGTTTTTTGATTTGACAATAGTGCTGTAAGTAGGTTGAGATGAGTTAGTAGTAAGAATAGATGTGGTTGAATTGGTTGGTGTGAATGATTCTAGGAAAATTAATGATGGAAAGTTATTAATTGAACTAAGAGATGAAGTGGTTGTAGAAGCAGAAAGTAAAGAGGTTAAAGATGTCTTGCTTGTAGATGAAGTTGAAGAAGTTGTTGAAGCTGAGGTTGATGAAGATGAAGTAGTAATAGGAGATGAACTAGTCGAAGAGGTGGCTGAAGATGAACTAGTCGAAGAAGTGGTTGGAGATGAACTAGTTGAAGAGAGGGTTGAAGATGAACTAGTTGAAATGAATCATTCTGTTTTTATATAGATACATATTTGAAATGAAAAAGTTGAAAAAATATTAACTGAATAGTTTAATTTAAGTTTGGTCGACTAATGTGACTTAATTGCGCAGCCAGCCAAGCACTTCTAGAAAATTTAAATTTTGAATAAACTTTAATAACTCAGTTATATTCTTTTCTCCAAAAAATGTCTTCCTTAGTGATGATTAAAAGAGAAACACTGGTACTAACTTTTATCATGAACTTGAGGTGTGCACCACAATGGCATAAGTATGCAAGAGTAGCTTTTAATACGCTATAGTTTATTTTTACTTAAGAACAAGGCTTTTTGGATTTGAGAAATTTATATCGTTGTTTTAATTTATTTATATGGTATTCAAAAACCATAGAACATGATACAAGTTGAATAATTAAAATTAAAAATTCAAAAAACGTCGAATTTAATTTTAAAACGCAAAAAAAATTAATTCTTTTTTGTTGTAATTGTAATATCTTTTCTCGATATCGTTTAATATTCCAACAAATAGAGTTTGAGTTAATTATTTTAAAAAATGTTTCAGAGTTTTTTATTAATAGTTTTCAAAAAGTTTCAAAAATAGCTTTGCTGTTTGCTATTTCCATCATTTTCAACCAAAACTCACTGAGTGGGTTTACTGCCTGACATGATGTGTTGAATTTTGGATAAAAAACTTGAAGCTTTTGAAATTAAAATTTTATTCACAATATAATTATTTTTGTAAACAATTTTAGTTGAAAAAGTAAAATTTCATAATAGCTAAAAATTTTGACCAAGCATGATTCCCTAATGGAATATTTATTCTCATTCAGTACTTTTCCCCTCCTCTTTGAGCTTATAAATGACATATTGATTTTTAAAATATATTTTATAAGACAGAAATTTACATGATGATCAGTTTTACGACCTGTTTTTTCTACACATCAGAGAAACAAAAGTACTCCGGAAACGACTACTAGTTGCACAATAAAGCACAAAATTTACTGCATTGTTAACTAAAGCTATAATATCCATCAAATCACCCAAAGGTTCATAATACAGCTTGTAATAACGAGCATCCAACCCACAAAAAAGTGCCAAGAGACCTTGAGGCAATTCAGTGATGAGAAACAGAACTAAAACAGCACACAACATTCTTGTCATGCGTTGGTGGTCCCTTTGTCGTTGGTGTCTCTGCCTTGAGGAAGTTACAAGTGGTTGACCATTTGTGGAGTTTTGAGGGTTTTGATGTTGATTTTTATTTACAGAAATTGTTTTTTTGAAGCTAGCTTGAAACGTGTGTTCTTTATCGGTAATTCTTTTCGAACACAATTTTTCATGATTTTGAAAAATAATACTTAGTTCATTCTTATAGGCTGGTGTTATTTTTATTTTTTGCTTATTTAGATTAGCCGGTAAGGATTTACTTTTATTGAAAGATTCGCAAACAAAATTGTATTTTATGACACATTTCTTTGGATTATCTTTTTTATCGCTTGTATCAGAACTGTAATTATCAAAAAGATGAAAACTCGATTGTGCTTTTTTCAAAGATTTTATGCATGGGAGGGTTTGAAAGATTTCTAATTTAGGTTGTTGATGTAAGTGTAAGTTAATTAGAGAACATTCGTTAGTTTTTTGTGTGATGGTGATGTGACGACGCTTTGGAAACTTTTGATGAGACTCTTCTTTTTGGCCATTTTTTTGTGCCATTTTCAGTTGCTCATTTCCAAAAAGCTTTACGCTCTGCTGTTTAATCAAACATTCGTTTTTGATGGATTTTTTCACATGAGACTTCTTGAAAATGAAAAGGAAACGAGAAGATCGTGACTGAAGGTGTGGAAATTTGCTCATTTTCATTCTTCTGGATTGGATTTTTTTTACTTCACGTAACAACATTAAGCCAAAGATACTCATAAGAAGACAAGGAATCAATTTAACAATCAGAGCATGGAACCAGAAGTTGAGAATTGTGAGCCAGTGGTCTTTTTCTTCAACTACAAAAATCCAAGTGTTATTTTTTGTGGTCTGATTTGTAAACTGTTTCTTCGTTACTTTTAGAGAAGCATAGTTAGGTGTTAGTACTAGAATGGATCCAAACACCACACACAAAATTGAGATTCTGTGGAAGTGGAAAAATGATGTTATACTTTTTTCAAAGAGCATACAAAAACAAAGCTTTGAGGTAATACAAAAAACCTTAATGGATTTCCTTTGAATTTCATATATTAACCCTTCCCACCTTACAAAAAAAATAATTTTTCTCTAAAAAAATTTATTTCTCTAATAAACCACCGATATGATGATGATGGCATTTAAGCATTCATTCAGCATGTCTTAAACTTTTACTCATCGAGTGAAGTTATTTCTGTGCACACATGACACACGCAGTCACTGTGACATATGGGATAATTAGAGGCATAATTAACAAAAAATGAAACCTAATTGAAATTAAAAATAAAACACTATTTACAAACCAATAAACGATCAAAAATTTTGAAAAAGATGAATTTGTGTTGTAAACTGCTTTTTGCATCTCCCCAATCCATTCAGACTTTTTTTATTGCTCATTATTTTTTGTTTCCATACTTTAGATGCAATTATTTTTGCAATTTCGCATTGATTAAGATGCTTGTCTGAAGTGCCCTTTAAAGTAGAAAAATGCAGCCTATTGCAAGTTACACAGTTTTTATACATTGGACGTAATGTAATGTAATGCGGTATTTATAAAGCGCTTTTTCTTATGGATCAAAGCGCTTGCTACAAATTAAATGTAACGAAAACACACTGTGGAACAGGTGCTAATTGTCGGCCCACGCGGGATTGAACCTGGTAACTTTAGATAATTTATATAATGCTCAACCATTGAGCTATAGGCGACGTAAGATGGATTTTGAAACATCGGCGTTTTCTACTTGATTTCTTTTTTTAATGTGTGACATGCTTAGAGGAGACTTATTTCTCGCATGTCATGCTTCTGTGCTTGTCCATCAAGTCTTCAACATTACAAAACATCGCTCTTAAACATTTTTCTACTGAAAATTTGTAAACATAAATGCTTTAATATTGTTTGCATGCTATCGCCGTGTTTGAAACAAACAAAAGAATTTGTTTTCTCAACAAGTACATTCAATAACTTTTGAGATGTTTTTGTGTTTTCAACATTTTACAGTTTTTTTGATTTATATTCAACAAATTGAATTTGAAATTAAAAGTTAAAAGTAAAAATGACTATAAAAAACAAAAACAAAAATCATATTTATAACTTTTTTCTGAGTTGTTACGTTATTTTCTCCAAAGTTGCAAAAGCATTATAACCATTTTAGTTAAAAAAAGATATAAGAAGGCAAGTCTATTTCTACAGCATATCACAAGAAATTGTATCCCAAAATTTTGTCGAATATTAACTGCTGAGTGTATATTGAAAATTAAATTTCCGTATTTTAATTATTTTTATATTATGTGTTAAAGTGAAAATTGGGTACTATTTTAAATTTAATTCTTTGAATAAATTTTTATTTTCAATTTTTCACGAAGAATTTTTGATACATTTATTTAAAAAAAACTAAAATTTTCGATAAAGACAACGTTATCATAAATTTTTAGTCAAAGTCTAATGATTTATGCTAAGGTTGTACTTATCGAAAATTTTAGTTTTTTTTAAATAAATGTATCAAAAATTCTTCGTGAAAAATTGAAAATAAAAATTTATTTAAATAATATAAAAAAAAAAGATACATAAGATGTCTCTAAAAAATTTAATTCTTATTCTTCATCATTTATAACCTCATTTCAACTCACCAAAAGCTTCGTGTAGCTTCGTTAAGAAGATTTGAACTGGTTTTATCATTATATTATTTTTTTTAATTCTCTTCAACGAACAACAATTTCAAAGTCACTGATAAAAGGCTCACGTTTATGGTAGATTATGCTTCTGCGAGTGAAAACTGAAAGGGATTCTGGGAATTATGTCCATTTAAAGCAACTTCTGATGTTGATAATGAGAGTACAAAATTTTCTCATACTTTTAAGAATAGCAACATCAACAAAAAAAGGTGTGAATGAACTTTTCAAAAAACGCCATAAAAAATGACCAAAAATACTAGTCATGTACATCTCGAGTTGCCAAAATCGCCACTTATGTTTTGGAGATAAACAGAAATTTCGAAAAAGGTTTATCAGCTTTGCGAAAATTCATAAATTTTTATTAAATTTAAACCAAAAGATTTCAAAAAATTTATTTACGAGAACATGGAAAAAAAGCTTTTCGAACATAAGTGAAATTCGTTTGTTGCAGGGGCCTTCAAGTTAATGTACATGGGATCCACGCAACCATTAAGTGCCCCCACGGGTGCTCGAAGGTCAAACTCGTTGTCTTAATTTCGAGTTAAAAGTTCTATCATGACTTTTCTTATAACTTATGTTGCTAAAAAACGAGACTTCGTATTATAATGAAAAAATAGATTATTTATCGATAAAAAGGTGTATTTTAACATCTCTGAGCGTGCTTTTGCACACGTTTTCAGAATCTCTATGGCTTGAGTTTTTGTGTTTAAATTTTGTGAACCATTCAAACGATAATTCAAATTGCCTAAAAACTCAGTATGAATAGATAAAACTGTTTAGAAAATTTTTTCAAAGTATGATAATTTTTTGAGTAGACCATTTTAAATTTTTTTGAAGCATTGCTATTTATTATTTAAATGATTTCCAGCATTAAATATTTGAAAACTCCCCGAAACTTGTTAAACATTCAAAAGAAGCATACGATTTGAAACATTTCCAATAGAAATTTGAAGAAATTTTCTAGATAGACTTGGTTTTACTTATGCTGAGTTTGTGAGCATGGCGCTGTTGCAATGGTTGAAACGCCTTCATCTGTTCCAAAATATCTAATTTATTTTATTATCTTCCTTTTCTCATCAAACATTTTTTGTCACATCATGTTATAGAACCTTCCATTAAATTTTGAAAACTTGGTTTTTTTGACACTTGAAGAAATATATGGGGCGATATGTCATTACCATGTCATTCGCCTGTCTAGCTGTCCAAGATTAAAAGAAAAATTAAGGATAAACAAGTAGGAACAAAACAGCCATTTAAAAATACTTTTTTGAAAAACTGGTGTACCAAAAATCTCATCAGCTCAATGACTACTGGTCGTAATAGACTGTGAAGTTTTATTTTTAGTTTTTAGTGCAAAAATTTTTATACTTTTGTTTTTTTTTTAAATTATACGTTCAATAATAATTTTATCATTAAGTTTCAAATAAAAAGTTCATTATTGACTACTTCAAGGTGTTTATTCATGCACTGGTTAGTTTTGAGTAGTCAAGTGAGGTGGTCACTGGGGTTAGATGTCTCTGATGACCACTTGCAATATTTTACTTTTGCTTATTTAAAGATTGATGTTTCTAAGAAAATTAGGTTTTCAAAAAACGTTTTGTTTTATTAGATGACTGATAGTATTTGTGGCGCATTGCAATCTAAGCCACCACAACACCCATCGTTTTTGCATTTTTGAAAGGTATAAATACTGAATATTGTAAAAAATATTCAAAAAAACAACTTTTACTTTTTAAAAATTTCTTTAATTAAAACCACTCTAATTAAAAAAAAAAACAGTTTTGTTGAATTTGCAGACCCTATAGTTGAAAAGCTAACTCGCAATCGTTTCGAAAACGATTCAAATTCTGAAGTAACATAAACTGAAAAACTAGTGAGATCCCATAGAAACTGCAGAAAACATAATACAAGATCCGTGGTTTTTTTAATCAACGACCACCTAGACGAAGCTGTCAGACAAAGATTTATTTGTTCTGTATACAAAGCAGTATTGAAGGCAAGGACTCGGAGTTGAATTTTGCCGGCGTTGTGAAAATTGCCATGAAAATTAGAGACATAACAAGTGTAGCTGAAGAAGCCGTGTATGTTTTCAAACCGCGATCAGTTCTTAAAGTAAACATCACAAAAAGAAACATTAAAAGCAGCCTGCCATCACAACCACGATTTCGGTTACATGTAAAATACATCACACGGTTAGTGGATGCGTTCAAAAAGTTAAGTGCCATTGTTGTGGTGAAACTGCACACTTGTATAAAAAAAAATGACTACTGGAACTTGACACTGCTACTTATGAAAACTTTGTCTTTTGCTAGTTTGATAGAAAAATGGAAAACCAAGCCTAAATAAAATAAGATTTCAGTATAAATTTGCTAGTGCTAGAAATGTATGTATGTAATGAGTGATGTTCAAAGACTGTAAAGAGGAAAATTATTTCAGACATTGTCGTCAAGATTCCAAATTTTAAATGCTACGACAAAACGCTATCGAGGTGCTGGAAATTTCGGTATACAGTGTTTTAAGACCAAAAAGTTTACCCAGTTATGTTTGAATAAAAGCTTCAAACGCTAAAAATTTCCAACAAAATCTATGCTGAATTTCAGTAAAACCGTTAAAACATGTGCAAAAATCCGAGAGGTTTGGACACAAGTAGACACAGTTAAAAAAACATGACGATTTAAAATTAAGATGTTGTAAGAATGATAAAACTCAAAAAAACGAAATACATTCTATTTGAAACAGCACTGTGACAAGGACCTTCTTTGGGTACCATTAGTTGTGCAAAAACTGATAGGTACTAGCTGTCTCAATTTGAAAGTCCTCTATCCCGCACCAGTGTGGAAATGACTTTGGGAACAGAGGTACTCATGTTACAGTTTTTGAGAATGGTATTGAATCTTAAAATTTGCAATTTTTTTCAAATCACTGGTTGACCATGAGGTGGTGAACTTGCCCAAGACGGACGTGCGGAGAAAGCTTAAACCCAAGAATAAAGAACATTTTTTATACTGCAGACAGCAATCTACCCCGATCTACATTGAAAAAACAATAAAAAATATTCCCCATGAATCAATGCACAAAAGTTTTTTTGGAGAGTTATTGTAGACTTATTAATTAATAGTGCGTTTCACAGAACATTTCTGAGTTTCTGAAGTTTCACAGTAATAAGCCTTCTTAAGTTATGTAGTATTTTCGTTATACGGAACATTTTTTCATGGCTATATAAGCAGTACCGCACTGGGGTTGAATTAATTTTGACAAAAACGTTTTTTGAAAAAAGATACATTTCTTTCAGCTGAATGAAATTTATCACAGTTTGTTCTCGCGTTCATTCTTCAAAAGTGTATTATCGAAAAAATGACCGCATAGGAGTAATGAGCTGAAGTATTTCAGAATGAAACTAGTATAAAGAAGAATATATTTTTCAGAGTATAATGTTTTGAAACCAATATTTATTCATTCTTTTCTCAAAGCTTTAACATTGAACAATAAAAGTTTTATTAGACCTTCAATTATTTTCGGCAATAATAAAGCTATTTGAAAATTTCCATGAATATCGGTTTATTCACCACCAGAACTTCCTGGATTATCAGAAATATCAAAATTTATTTTGGATGGTTCATGATAAATTTATAAAATTTCTTTCCCCATGTGAGAACATATTTTTCTATTTGAATTTATGGGAAAATGTTAGGGAACTTCACAAACTTGTCACTGAATTTTTGCTAATTTATTTTGCTTCTGCCAAAAATTCAAAAAGTTTTCAAAAATAATAATTCAGAGCTGTCTCTTATGTTACTGGAGATTAAATGAAAACATCTATAATGAAATACATCATTAAAATGGATCAGCAGCTTGATCACTATCCATTACTTTTTCTAACATTTTAAATATACTGAAAAAATCCAAAGTTTCAACGAAAAATTCAATTTAACACGAAATTTGGAATTAAAAGTGTTTGGGATAATATTGCTATTTCAAAAAGTCAAATCGAATAAGGATTCTAAACAAATAACGTTTGTTTAGATTTGATTGAAATTGTAATACTGAAAAAAAAACTTCTACAACAGAAATTTAAACTTGATAACTAAGAATCAGAATATTTAAAAACTTTCAAAACATTCTGAAATTCAAAGTGAAACAATCACGCCATTGCACTCACTCACTTGCTAAGAGTCATGTTTTGATTATCCTGCATGTTCTTCGGATTGGTCGGTCTTGACAATGACATTTTCACTTGTACGTAACGAAATATGGCTAAAACGACAGCAATCCAAATAGATATGGTGTGTGTTGTGACACTGATATGGGCGTAAAATAGACAAAAGTATGACCAAGCTTTAGTATTTTTTTCCAAAGAATCTAAAGGGCCATAAAAACAATAATAATGCAACGCAAAGGGAACATAGATCAGCATTGTCAACAGGTCACTAATGGCAAGAGTGGTTAACATTGTAGATGTGCCAGAAGACATTTTCTTTCTTGTCAAAACCAGCACCACTAAGACACTGCACACGGAGCCCACCACACACACTCCGATGCTGACATAACCATGAAGAGGGGCGTATAAAAACTGAAGGCGTTTTAATAATAATGAAACGTTGTTTTCGTTTTGCAGAGTTTTCTTCATGGAAAGTACCGTTGAGAGCCATCAAAGGAACAATCTTTTTTGCTTACACAACCTATGTAAAGAAATAAATTTTAAATAAAAAATTCAAATAAAGTAAGAAATCTTTTGAATTTTGCGCAAGAGTACCGCCCACACACACTATCATGTCTCAACCGCAGACACTATAACAACGGGGAACTAACTGACGACTGATTGATTTGTCTTATAAGAATCACAAAGAAATGCAGTTTCTGTTAAATTTTGCCAAAAAAATTTAGTTTCTTTTTTAACATTCCAAGAGAATTGATTTTGAAAATATTTTTGAAAACACACGTTTTGATAAAATATAAAAATAACTTTTTAAATAATTCTTAAAAGAATTTATTTTAAGAAACATTTCAATACGAGCTTTTAATTCAAAAGCTTCCAAAAAACGCAAAATAACAAAATGAAATTCTTCGAATCGGCAATTAATAATTCTGTGAGTTTGATTAAACAAAAATGAAACGCATGCATTTGAAAAAATTCTTGCGAGCACAGAATCAAAGCGGAATGTAGGAAAATAAACTAACATTCAAAAAATGATTTGTGTTGAATAAACATACAATTATTTTTTCGTGTTTTTTAAAAAAAATTTTGCCTTATATTTTTTCTTTGAAAAACAAAATTTTTCATTTATATTTAATGTTTCAGAGATGAAAGAATATTTTGAAACTAGTAGTAGCTGTTTAAAATGTATTTTTACATATGGTTGTGTAATGAGATTTTTTATATAACAAATAATGAAAAAAAAGCAATCCACTCGCGTAAGAAAACGCCTCTCCAAACGGACAGTTTCTTCATGTCATATATTGGTTTATCAAAAAATTTTTCACAAGCTTTATCAAATTAAATGAACTTGGTGGCTAATTAGTTTTTGATTAATTTTCACATATTCAACTTTTTCAACTTCGATAAAGTATCCCAATCAATGTATCATTTCAGAGACATCGTATGTATTTTTTATACTATTTTTCAACAAAAACATAAAATGTGAAAAATTTTCTGATACATTCATTGAAAAACAAAAGCTGGAATTTTGGAATAGTAAAGCAGATAAAGAATACGTATGCAATAAATGATGAATCCGGAAACACCCTAACAAAGAAAGAAGATGTCACCACTATATGGTTTAACTATTGCAGTTCCCTTTACAATACCGACCTCAATATCAATGGGACTCTTTTAGTGCATGCACAGATCAAACTAGAAACATATTGAGATCAGAAGTAGAGGAAGCAATTAAACATCTGAAAGACAACAAATCACCAGAAATAGAAAAGATTTTTGCAGAACTAATCAAATGTGCAGGAAATAAAATGACCGACTTTATGCATCACATATGCAATAGAATACTACACGCAAAGAAATGGCCAATGTAATGGACAAAATCAATCTTGATCCCTATGCCAAAGAAAGGTAGCTGAAAAGAATGTGCCAACTATAGAACGGTAAGTCTGATAAGCCACACAAGAAAAATAATGGTACGGATTATTTTGAGAAGACTTTCTTCACAGATCGAACCTTTTCTGGCAGAAGAACAAGCGGGCTTCCGAAAAGGTAGAAGCACAGTAGAACAAATATTCAGTTTGCGTGGGATATTTGAGAAAATGTCAGAATACCAAAAAGAGATTCATCATAACTTTGTTGATTTCAAAAAGGCTTTCGATAGAGTTTGGTAACAAGCATTGTGAAAGATCATTAGAAAACACAACTTTGACGATGACCTTAGCTCAGTGATTGAGGCTCTATACGAAGACTCAAAAAGTGCAGTTCTCGTGGACACTACGCTAACTAATTGGTTTCCAACTACAGTCAGAGTGAGTCAAGGATGCTTACTGTCCCCTTCAACTTATTCCTAGAAGAAATCATGACTAATGCATTAGACAATTTCACACCCTCATTAAAAATCGGAAGACGAGGAATATCCAACTTAAGATTTGCAGACGACATAGACTTAATTGAATATAATTTCAAAACACTAGTAAGTTTATTGTTGGCTTTTGGAAAATATCATTAATAGACTTAATTTCCAAGAACAAAGAAAAACTTGATGAATTAACTAGATGATTAGACAAGGCAGCAAGCGATATGGGTATGACCATCAGCACCGAAAAAAGCAAAATTCTAGTCACAAGAGAACAGAAAAAACAGCATGATGCAGTAAATCCAGAAAACAAAATCATCCGAGTGCAAGAAACACAACTGGAAAAATCCAGAAATTCAGATACTTGGGAGCAATTGTCACGGTCAGAAAATGAAATAAGAGCTAGAATAGCGCTTGGCTTCAAAACATTCTCAAAACTCAACATCATATGAAAAGATAAGCAAATAAGTCTGAAATCGAAGATTTGATTCCTGAAGGCTATAATCACTTCAACTGTTTTGTATGGTGCAGAATCATGGATAATGACATCAGCTATGGAAAAAAAATCGCTGCGTTTGAAATGAAAATTTTTTGACGCTTACTTAAAATCCCGTACACAGCTCACGTAACCAATGCTGAAGTTGAAGCTCGTAGTAAAAATCAAGTAGGAAAAACGGAAGAACTATTGACGACTGTGAAAAAAAAGAAGTTATAATGGTTCGGCCATTTCTGTAGGCACAGTGGTACTCTCTCTCACACCATACTTGAGGGGTACGTTGAAGGCAAGCGCAAACAAGGCAGGCCGAGATCGAAATGGATGAGTAATGTTACCCAATGGACAGGCCTAAGTGCGATGGAAGCAAGTACGAAGGCAAAAGACAGAAAGACATGAAGAAAGATTGTCTATACGTCATCAAGGGTGCTTCCACGATCTGATAAGGAACTGAGAAGAAGAAGAATAGCCTTACTACAGAACATTAGCTAAAGTTTTATCGAAAATTCTAGCTTTTGTTTCTCAATAAATATATTAGAAAATTTCTTGATGTTTTTTTAAAATATCCCAGTTAATATTTTATTGTTATATATATTTGCTCCTCTCGATGATAATGAAAAATTTTATTCAACCCTACATTGCGAACATTCAGACGTCAACAGGTTCTTAATGTCGAAGATGGAGTCTGACTCACACAACACTGTCGTTCTTGCATTCATTGTCTCCAAGATTCAACTTGTGTACCTTTTTTCCAAACTCTTTCTTCATCCATCATTACCAAACTATTAACTTCTAAAAACAAATGGTCCGCTTTGTTCTCAAGGGCTCTTTAGCAGACAACTATTTTATGTCTGATGAACTTTCACTGATAGACTTTTTAAAAGAAAAATTTCATTTTCAATGAAGCTTAATGAAAAAACAACTTTAAATCATTAAGGTTGGAGAATCTAGCTTTATCTAAAATAACAGGAAAAATATTTATGCCGTGAATCGTAAACCCATTTTCTCTCAAGCTCAATCAAATAGTTTTTTCAAAGCTCACCAATAAGTCTTATGAACGCCTTACAACTTTAAACGACTCTAAATGACTCCAGCACAGACCACCTTTCTTTTAATGGCGAGCTATAATCGTTTGAATAATACTGGCAGAAATAATTAATTGTGAAAAAAATAACAAAAAAAATTTGAGAGTTGTCTGCCGGAAAGATATATTTGAAAAAATCAAAATTTTTGGATGCATAATTAAAAATAATTTCATATTGAAATAAGAAATACTAAAAGGTCTATTCAATTTTTATGAATAGCCATTATAATAAATCAAAAATATAAATAAATCTACTCATATCTCATATAATTCTACTTTATGTATTTGTACTACCATATGAAAAAACATGAATTGTATAGATACAAAATCCAATTTTTTTAAATTTTATAAAATGAAATTAAGAGAAAATTAATGAAAATTAAAAATTGGAAAAATTAGTTCGCAAAAGTGATAAATAAAAAGATATATGAATTCTCTATTGATCGAGAAGCTTTTCACAAGCTCAACGAACATCATCAAATACAATACTTGATAGTTTGAGTTATACTTACGAAAATCTTCGACTCGCAGACCGGAGTATAACCCATTAACGCCCAGCGTAGTCTGTAGACTACAACATCTTTAAAATGAACTCAAAAAAATAATTTTTTTATTTTTTTTTGTTTTGTTCATAGAACAATCATATTTTAACTCTGATAAATTTTTTAAAAATTTTACGCCGTTTTTTGTGTAAATATTTCAGTTTGAAACAGGTAACTTTGAGCAAAAATTTCAAAATTATGTATACTCCACAAAAAACGCTTTTAAATAAGATAAAATCTTGTTTTCAATTCTGAAAGAATTTTTTTTTTCATTTTTGTTGAAATAGTTTCAAAGAAAATTATAAATTAAATAAAAATTAAGCGAACTATAAAAGATTAAAAGTTAATAGTCTGGAGAGGACGCTGGCAGCAATACATGGCAGTTTCCAGACGTCTGTTGGCCAAAATAAAGCGTAATTGAAATTTAAGATTCTTTATGATGACAGCGTACATTGGCTGAGTGACACTTGTAGTGTTTGATAGCAAAAAAGCCAATTCCACATAGCTCATTTTTATGAAAGGGTGAGCTGGGCAATTGTCCACAAGAAGGGCTATGTGTCAGCCTTCAAGTCGCATCGTAGTTTTCTCATCCAATCTTCAAATAATGCTCTTGTCATCCATGCTTTTTTGTTCGGATTGTTTTCCACCGGTCCAGTGACATTTTTGAAGGCACATAGTCTCTTGTTCTTGCCAATGACAAATAAAGGCAATTTATTTGACCCATCTATATTGGCACCCACCAATACATTAATTCTAGTTTTTGGCTGTTTTGTCCCATGGTAAGTCTTCTCTGCAAAACCAAGAGAGTTCTCTGGAAGAAGCTTCTGTAAAAACCTGTTTCATCTGCATTATAAATTTCAGATGGCCTGTACCACTGCAAAATTCCATTTAACTTGCCCTTTTTCCAATGACGCAAAACCTCAGTATCCACTCCGCCTGAATCATCATGTACACGGACAATGTCATATCTCTTTTTAAACTTGTTAATCCATGAGGCAGATAGTGGTGGGATGTCATCTGGGTAGCTTTTTAAGCGAAACTTGTTAGCTTGTTGTAAAAGCATACATCTATCAATTCGAAGATCTGGTCGTAAAGACATTTGTCTAGACTAAAGAATCATTGCTTTGTCAACATCAGGATGATTCACAGTACGAGCTCTTCTAACGGCAGTTGCTCTGGCATCTGGACTGACACACTCTGCTTCAATTTTCTCTCGGTTCTTCATGATGTCACTCAAGGTGCTTGTACTCAAACTAAAATGTGCAGTAATATCTTTCAGCTTCATTGATTTTTTGGCATCTACATAATTGATTATCTGCAACTTCTTCTCGTATGTTTTAGTCTGTATTGTTCTTTTGATTGTTGTTTTTTTAGCCATACTGATGTTTTAAACGAGTCTCGACTAAGTGCCGCCATGCAGCCATAGCATAGAGCAAAAAGTCAAAAAATTAAATTTTTTTTTAAATTGGCTAAAGAAGAAACAAAACATTGAAAATATTGAATAAATAAAATTTGAGACAAAAAATTCTAAAAACTGAAACTTTGAACGTCCGACTTAAGCAGGGTTAGATGCACAGAAATCTACGTAAATGTACTAATTTTGTCTAGTATAGACGAAAATCCGACTTGTAGAATCCGACTTATGAGCAGGTTTTCAATTTAAATTAATAGACGTTCCATAAATTTAGTCCGAAATAAACGTATTTCCGACTTATACGAATCCGAAATAAGCGAGGTTTACTGTACAATTAGCACCTGTTCCAGTGTGTTTTTGCTACATTAAACTTGTAGCAAGCGCTTTGATCTATAAGGAAAAGCGCTTTATAAATATCGCATTACATTACATTACATGGAAAACCTATTGGCTTTGGATATAAGATATGGTCATTGTGCACATCAACAGGATACTTGGTGCTTTTTATTTCATATCGAGGTGCGAAATCAACTCCACTAAGTCACCAAAATGCTTATGGTTTAGGGGCTTCTATGGTTTTGGAAATGGTATCGGTTTTACCGTAAGGACCATCATATGATTTCGATCGATTCAATACTAGTTTACCCCTTTAAGATAAGCTTACACAATAAGGCCACTTTGGTACAGGCACTATAAAATTAAACAGACTTGAAAATTGCCCTTTAGATTTAAAAATTTTGAAAAAAGATAAAAGAGGTGCAATGACCATGGTTACCACCTATAATATATCTGTTGTAGCATGGAAAAATACTAAGGTAGTAACTTTGGCATCTATGCCTATTCAATACACCCCACTTCGATTGTTAGCAGGGTTGCAAAAATAAATTTTAAAAGAAGAAGAATTAATGTTGAATGTCCAAAAGTGGTATCCATGTACAATTCGTATATGGAAGAAGTTGATTGGTTCGATCAAAATATACATGCCCAGAAAATCTCTTTTAGGGGTAAAAAATGGTGGTTCCCACTGTTTGCTCTTAGTATAGATGCTTCGTGCCAAAATGCGTGGAATTTATACAAATATATCAGCGGAAAAAATACTACGTATTGCGAATATCGACGCAAAATTGTTCAATACTATCTAGAAAAATATGGAGCTCTTGCCAAAATAAGTGTGCAATGTGGCTCAAAAGAAAGAGTCACGCCATTTGTAAGAAAAGACAATTTTCTGGAGCATATAAAGGAATAATGTGATCAAGAGAGATGCTCACATTGTAAAATACAAAAAAATAAGATGTAAAACATGGGAAGTCCCACTACATACAAAATGTTGGTATGATTTTTATGCCAAATGAACGATAATTATGTCTTTATTATGTTTTTTGTAAATTTTTTGAATTAAAAATTTGACCATATTGGTTTTTTAGGCCGTTTTCAGTTTTAAAACAAAAATATATATAATATTAAAACTATTATAATTGGAGCTACATTACGCGCGAGCCAGTGTCCTCTTTAGAGAACACCTCTGTAACTTATTAAACAATTGCTCGAAAAACTTTTTCAAATTGTACATTAAAAAAATTTTTTTTTATAGTTTCTAACTAATTAGCTAAAGTTACCGGGTTCAATCCCGCGTGGGCCGGCTATTAGCACCTGTTCCACAGTGTGTTTTCGCTACATTAAATTTGTAGCAAGCACTTTGATCTGTAAGAAAAAATGCTTTTTAAATACCGTGTTACCTTACATTGCATTACTTGAGTTATTAGCCTCTAAGTTTGGTACCTCGTTTTATACTTCAGTTGTCAAAAGTATTTTGTTTATTAGCGGAGTATTGAATTAAAAAAGTTAAAATTTTTTTAAAATAAAATTAGAAAAATTTATTGATAGAAATTCAAAGTTTTTGTGAGTTTTTTATTTATGGAAAACATTATTCAAGTTTTCAAACTTAATAATCAAACACATGAAAATCCAAAACTGGACTCCCAAACCCCCCAATTTCACAGGTGTTTTCCAAACTTTCACGAGTTAATTCAATATCGGAAATTTTTTAATTAATTGTTGTCACGAATATTTAGAAAATTTTGGTGAAACCTCTAAAGCTTTGGGAAATTAGTTTAAAAGTTTCATAAGTAAAAAGCCAGATTAATTAAATACTATGAAACTGTCGATAATTAAACCAAAATGGAAAAACGAGTATACAAATTCAGCTTTTGGAAATAAGAAAATTATAATAATACTAAAAATAGTTCAATTTATAGAGTTTCTTTAAAAATAACAAAGGGCTAAATAAGATTTCAAATATGTGAATTTCAAGAAAAATACAAATAGATAACTTCATCGATAAACGTACATCTATCTGCATCTTTGATGACAATCCTCAAAACCATATAAGCTTTTACGTCACTAGAAGTACATTTTTATAATATTTTTTGTCGTAAAAGATAAATTTATTAATGCTTATAAATTCATCTTCATTTTATAAAGGCCTTCATTATCTTTTTCACCACCGAAGGATTATAAGTTTTCTTGTTATTTCTCTGAGCAAAAGAATAGTTGTACAGATAATCTTGTAAACGTAGTTTCAAAGTTGACAAACATCATTTATTTCAAACCTAAGCTATAAAGTTCGAAATACGAGATTGCCAAATAATTTTAAATATTTTAAATGCAAATTTTTTGCCATTTCTAACTTAATTACAGAAAGTTAGAAATAAAATTATACTTTTTCAACCAGAAAAACATTGTGATTCGACTGTAAATTTAAGAGCACAGCATGCAAAATTGAGTTAACAAGCATTCTGCAAAGGATGCTAAAATGAATTTTAGATTTATTTTCTAGATATTATTTATAAATTTGTTTTCATTGCTTTTAAAATATAAAAAAACTAGATTTAGTCTTTTTTTTATTATTTTTTCTAGTGGCTAATAAATAAACTGAATTCAAAAAGAATAAAAATTCATACGTGAATACTGGAAAGAAGTTTTTAAAAGTTGAAAATTTCTTTAATATTTTTTCTTGAAACGTTTTTAATCTATTTCTGCATGTTTTTAAGCAGTGTGTTGAAGATTAGTTTCTAATTGAAGATGTTAGAATTTTTATTGGACATAATGAAGTTTCATTCAGTCAAATTATGAAGAACATGCATGTAAGACTCCATGAAGATTCAACTGTATGAACAAATCAATCGAAATCCATTCCTGCTTTTAATCAATCCTACAAGATGTTAGACGAACTTACTTTCGAAAATCTAGACAGATTAAGGGCTCATATTTTTTTAGTTTCAACAGCTTATTGCTTTCGATGGTGTAACACTTTTCGTATATATAATATTAAATAAAATTTTTAAACCAAATAAAACTAAAATTACTAAACATTGGGATGTTTTATTTGAAAACTACAGTTTTCTTTTGTATATGTAACATCATCAAGTACTTGTATATTTGCTTTTAAATATTTCAAAGTGTTCACTTAGATTTATCACTTATGAGATTTGTGTTTGATCTTTTTATTTATAGTGTCTCGTTCTTTTTTTACTAAAATAATTCTATCTCTGATTATAATACATTTTTGAGAAAATTATTTACAGGCACATTTTTCTTTTTCATGATTTTTGATATTGTTTTTATTATTTGAAGAATTTTATATAGCGGTTTTTACGGAAATTTAAAGCCATAATATATTCTCAGCAAGTGAATGAAACTTTAAGGCAAGAACAGGAAATGATGAAAAGATTATCAAAGTGTGATTCTTTCTAAAGAATTTATAAACCCTAACATAACAATAATATAAAATATGTTGAATTAAAATTATTTGAAAAGAATGTGCAACTACCTGAAATGGAACAACACCAACTTCGATAGCTTTCCTCTCCTATATATCCGGCCTACGTGGTGTATACCTGGCATTTATATGACAGCAATCCTTTTATAGGAAGGAATATATCTTCGTATTTAGCAATTTGGTGATTTAAAAAAATGGGTGCTTTAGTTATATATGAAATATAATGGAAGCTTTTGAAAAGCTCCAGTGGTTTTTCACTAGGTAATGAAAAATTGATTTTAGTGAAAAATAAATATTCTTTTTTTTTGTTTAAACTATTTTTTAACAGTGAAATACTTTAAAATTCTGAGTACTATTGGAGTTAATGGTGAGAGAGTTTTAAAAATTTGAAATTATGAATATTTTATAAAGATATTTTTTAGCTACTGAGTCAAAGTAGTTTATCAAATTTTTCAATTTTACAAAGAAATAATTTTTAGCGTAATTTAGTTTCTTTATTTTTATAAGCTCCGCTATGTTTTGAGCTGCTGTTTTAAAGCTGAAAACTAGTTTCAAATAATTGGTTGAAACAGAAACACTAAAATTTTACCATTTCGCTCATTTTTCTTCTACCTGCTCACTCAAACGACATTTTGATGGACAGAGCGTTGTTTTATTGTACTTTTTTTTGTTTCATAGTATTTTGATGCTGTGTGTTATGAAAATGCTGTTTATCAATGTTCCCTTGAGCGATTCATCTGAGTAGAAGGGCTTGGGAGGTCGTCGTGGAAGCGCTAAGCATTCCGAATAAACAAAGATGCTAAAATCAATTACTTACAACAAAACTTTGTTTTTGAATATGCAACCGTAGCATAAGCCCCTCGAATCAAATTTTGTTAACAAAAAAAGGTGGTTGATGTTCAAGAGCTGTCATTTCATACTCTTGCATGTAGAGACTTAATTCGTTGCTTTAATTCATAAAAAGTTTTTTTAGAGGTTATTAAGGTTTTCAATTGCTTAGATTTCGTGACATTCTACGTTACATGCCAAGCAGGAAGGTTGCAGTAGATTTGTGTTGTGAGTGTTGTTAACTTGTTTTGTGTCTGTTGTTAACTTGTGACTGAGGTTAGAGATGAAATTTTTTGGTTTGTTTATATACAAGCTACAGAAACTTATGGTCACCTTTTAAAAATTTTCCACGTTTATAAAACTTCAAACGTACAAAATTTGAATAATAACGGATTACTGAGAATTAAGACATATGCAAATAAATAAATACGAGAGCATGACTAATTGCAATAGATTGAATGACTCCGAAAAGGACCCAAACAAATGATATTATTGCGAATAAGTGCACTTATACAGTGCTCAAGAGACCAGTTGATTTGTGGTTGTGTGCAGTGTCATCTTGCTATTGTCATGTTCCGACATCAATATGGTTTCAGTTGCATTGAAAAAAAATTTCATTTATAAATATCTTTATTATTGCTTTACTGCTAATTATTTTTGTTTTTGTTTTTGATAACTCGTAAAAATTCAATCTGAATGCTTATCGACTTCATCACCTTCTTTGTTCTGGGTTGATTGATGCATTCAGGCTTCTAATGGAGGTGCCTAATTGATTGGTCACCCTTAGTTGTTTCACTATTCATCAACTGAGTGATGCTTTGCTTCACTGCCTTGAAAAGATTTCAGTCGCACTAGACCAACTTTAGAAATTATTTTTTGGTTTTCTTTTTTTTTAGTATAAGTTTGTTATAATTTAGTTAAAGAATACAAGAAGTTTCAAGTTTTTACGATTTCATTTTTTTCATGTTTAAGGCAAAAGTTATTGCATTCAAAAAATTTGTTTTTCAAATATATAAGCAAAAAAAAGTAATTCAATTTTTTATTTTAAATTTACTTTCATAGAAAAATTAGTTTTTTTTGCATCGGAAACTGATTCACACGGGTTTAAGTTACCCACTAACCGTTCTAGCTACCCGGAACTGAAAAAACAATTAGGAATGTGATTATAAAAACATAAATTTCAAAAACTTTTGAGCCAATTTATTAATATACATATATAAAAACAGAAAAAATTTCTTTATAAAAAATCATTTTTGCTATCCTCTTAAGACCTCGATATATTAACTTGTTCATTTCTTTTTTTGGTTTTGAAGCAAAAAGATCTTTGATACATTATTTTACAAGAATGAAATTCTCCCATGTTCAATACCAAATTATAACTTTTACATCGATCACTCGTTTGCTTTTCTTCAACGTCATCTGTGAGTTTCTTTTGAACCTTATTGAAAACATCCATTTCAATCCACTAGTAGAAAAAAAAATTTTGTTCGTAAATGAAATATATTGATTTTTAGAAAGTAAAAAAAAAAGAAAAATTTTTTATTTAAAAGAGCAAGTTAGATTTGATTGGCCAAAAAAGAACTCGGTCATACAACCGGGAATCAAGGGTGATTCAACATGGAGACAACTGAAAACACTGGCCTGTAAAGCTTCATTTCTTTTCAAACTTCTTTGTGCCATTTCTAAGTATGAAAAATACTGGCAAACTTTTTAGCGTTATTCTTTGTTTGAAACACATAATTTTTCAATGTTATTTGAAGTTTCCCAACCACTGCAACCGTACGAAAAGTATTCAGCACATAGTATATTTTTTTCCTATATCATACTTGAGTTTCATTTTTATTTAGGGTTTAGATTTTTCATTGCAAACTTATTATCGTTGTTTTTCAATGAAGCAATATTACTTCTTGGTATCTTCATTCTTTTTTATTCAGTTCTATTGATATCAGCACGTCTTCAGATTCATTTATAGTTAATTTGATGCTCTAGTAACGGATTATTGCACCTATTTCATCTTGATGTTGTTTGTAGAGATGAGATTCACATCGGCATGGAAAAGTAGGTATCTGATAGGTGAATGAGATATATCTTTAACGTGAGCATCTGAGTATACAGCAAACAGAACCGAGCTTTTTAATATTTAAAAAATAATATTTTAAACTTTGTTTATATTGAAATTTTATTCAAATGCGGAACAGTTTCTTCAAACGTGCATCGAGTGGACAAATGGCTATGACCAAAGCTGAAAGTTTTATAATAGGATGTTTAAAATTGTTTTCCACTTAAAGTGATTTGCTCAAGTTATTTTAGTCAATTCTCAAAAACTGAACGATTGCTATTACTTGAATTTATACACAACTTGGAATAGGTGTTGGCATTTTAAGATAATTACTCTAGTGCTTGACCAACTCAGCTGTATGGCAGCCATAAAAAGCTCGAAAAGTAAGCAAATATAATTTTAAAAGACTAAAATAGGTTCGAATTATTATCGAAGGGTAATAAAAAGGACACTAAATTATTAGGAGAGTTTTTCATCTGTTAAAATAATGATTATAAATAAACTTTAGTTCATATTAATATACAGGACCTTAAGTTTTTTGTAACGAAAAACATCAAATATGAGAAATTTTTAATACATTTATTGAAGAAAAATACATACGATGTCTCTGAAAAGGGCCTTAAGTTATTTTTATGAATATGACAGCACAAAAAAGTGCTAATTAAAATGAGCTGAAACGAGTATTAATTGCAAATTTTAAAATTTGAAGATTGTTAAAAATTTTTGATGAAGTCTTGGACTTTGAGCAGCACATTTATTGTTCGATATATCATCTTTATGGCTTGCAAGCACCTTTGCTAGTGATTTGTTTAACGGTAAAAGTTATTTGACTTTATAATTAAATTTGAATACTTAAAATAAAAAGTATCACGTTGATGTCTCATGATTGAAAAGTTTCAAAAATTAATAGAACTCAGCTGAAATCATTTTTTTTCCCATCATATGAACTCATTTTTTAAACTTTTGAAAAATGAAGTGCAAAAAACTCAAATAACTTGGCGTTTTCATCTCATGAATTAACTTCTACATTTAATTTAGAAAATATTAATTGTTTATATGTTATATATTAACTTTTACCTAAATTTATAAAACTCAACAAAAAGCCTGATTGACGGTTTAAAAATCACTAAAACAAACACTTGAAAACTTCAAGAGTGAATTTGTGCAGTTTCGTCAAAAACCTTTGTTTCGTATTATGTAAAAAAAATTATTCTTAATGATTATAAATTGCAGCAAATTTTTAAAATTATTTTGCAAGTAATAATTTTTTTAAGGCATGAACATTTAAAACTTAACTAGTGGCTTTAGCTTGCTTGGAAAAACTATCAGCCTAAGAACCGCTGGAGTGTAAATGACACCTTTTAATAGGCCATATGAAAGAATAAAAATGAAAGAATTATTATATAAACTTAGCCCTGATCAAATAAATGTTTATAACTGATTAGTATTATTTGCGCATGACAAGCAACAACCTTGCGCCATAAAATATCTGTTTGAAATATTGACTTTTTTACATGAGAAACTCATTACTTTTAAAAGAAGTAGGTTAGAAAAAATGTGAAGGCCCTTTTAACATGTATTGATTCTACTGTAAATACGCAAAAAAAATTTCATTAATGTATTGAACTTCTTAAAAAATTTGAAGGGTGTTGATTAAGTGTATACCCAAACGAGAAGTCGAACCATACAAATCACCATGCCTTCAAAATTTAATCACTTTCAAATGTTCTTATATGAAATTGTTTGCCAAGATACTGATTGCTAAAATGTTAAGTATTATATTATGAAAAGTCAATGCAAAGACCAGTTAGTTTGTTTAATTTTTAGCCAAGTGCTGTTTATTTTAGGCTTTTTATTTCATAATATGCATTTGAATTATAACTTCACATGACAGTTCGAACTTTTATGTTTTATGATCTGTTATCAATGGTATTTTATATCAAACTTCCAAACCGCTTACTTTTGAAAGTGTTAGAAGAGAATTTCATTTTTAATTTTCGCAGTTTGCTTTGTCTTTTAATCTTTGAAATTCGAAACATGTTAGAAAACTGAGTATTTATCTTATATATTTTGCAAGGTTTTAAACAATAATCAAAAATTCATACAATAACTACGAAATTTGAAGTTACCATATTTGTACTGATAACTACTACGAAATTTGAACAAACCTAAAAATACAAGTTAATAATCTAAAAATTATATTTTCCCACATAACTGTTATGAGAAATAGTGAAGTTTATTATATGACTAATAAAAACCCAAAAATAACTATTCGTATAAAATCTATGTATAAATATGGGCTAGATAGACAGATCCGTGGGTATCATTTCAGGAGACTCACGAAGATTAAAGTGAATTAATATAATTTCATATAAACGTTCCATTTGAAGAAATTTGAAAACGCTAGATTATCCCAATAAAAAAGATTAATCAAATGTTAATATTTTTATTTTATTAGTAATATTGTTATTATTTTGCTTATTGACAACCTTATTGATTAGTTATACCTTGGTGCACCTGCTTTCAACCCTACGACTTATTTATATTTCAAGCAGCTGAATGTTTCATATTTTTTGCATTCTTTTTAAACGAATGTGTAATAATTACTTGGTCGAATATGTTGAAGTTTAATGTACAAAACATAGCGAGCTTAATTGATTATTTTAAGTTTAAAATGGAAAAATTCAATTAATACTTGATTTCTAAATAGCGCAATAATTCAGTGTAAGTATGGTTATTAATTTGAAAAATTCACGCTGTTTCATGATCAATATTAATAAACATCATTATCATAATAGTTAAAAAGAAACACCTTAGTTGCTTCTATATTTAGTTTTATTTCTCTCTAAATTATAATAAGACTCAATCAGTTGTTTTTAAATAAAGATACAAGAAAACTTAATTACACATGTCTTCGCTAATTGTAGAGTAATGCAGATACATGGTCTATAAATAACAGTTAGGCCATTATAAAGAGATTATTTTAACAGATTATACCCAGTTCTCACCAGGTAGGTCTATTTTATGATTTTAACTGATTCCTATAAATAAGGTATAAAATATTTAATGACAATGAATGTATAATTGAAATTCCTCAAACTGAAGTTATTTTGAGGGTTGGATATTTTTAAACTTTATAGCTTGACGAATTGTTTGCAGGAAGTTTTTAATTTCAATTAAAAATGAACTTAATAGTCCATAAACAAATTTGACTTAAACGTAACAAAATAAACAATTTACAGAGGTTTTATCATGTTTTTGAAGAGTTTAACAAACGCTCTTTCTCGACCAACTTGCAGAAATGTTGGCAATTTGTTTGCGGGCAAGATGGGCGCTTCTGTCGGAAATTTAAGCAGGTGAGAGTTGAATAAAAAAAAACAAATCTAGTGCAATCAAAATACTAAATTATCTAAAAATAGAAATAAACTACATTAAACACTTTATTAACTGGAAATTTTCGATATGCCTCGAATATCATCATCAGGTGATTGAACTCCCCTTTGGATTTAAGCATGCTTAATGCAATTTTTTCAATTTAAGCTAAATTATATTTCAAAAATACAATTTTAATAAAAAATACTTTAGTTTCAAAAATGAATGAAATTTAAGTAAGAAGTGTTTTGAGGTGATGAACAATGAGCGTTTAACAAGTACAAATGTTTTGTTGACAAAAGTATTGTTATCAAATGTTCTTTATAATGTGGAAACTTTATAAGAAGCATTTAAACTTCATTCAACGATTTCTATTTAGTTGTCTGTGAGTCGATTCAAAAACACCTTATGGTGATAATGTTCATAATCGATCTTTAATAAAACTATACAAAGCAGTGCGATTCAAGTCTACTTTTGTTTTACTAAGCTGCCACACTAATTATATTTTGTTTGTAATACATGTTAAAATTTCAAGCGATGGAACGCTTGCATGCAAAATTTATCAGTCAGTGCCTGAAATGAGAATATGAGAGCCTTCATAAAACTTGCAAAACCTTCCAAAAGGTTTAATGTTTTCAAACATTACACTAAAATTTTAAAAACATCTTATGCATCTTTTTAATTCAATTTTCTTGATTTTTTTCATAGAATGAAGAAGATTTTAGATAAATTTATTTTTCACAAAAAAACTGAAATTTTCGACAAATTTAACTTTTTCATGATTCATTAGTATATTATTTCAAAAATTGAGAATCACATCTGCTATTAAGCTTATCTGTATATTTATAACAATGTGGATCGATAAAACGAGGTCAAAATCATAGTTTTATGAAAAAAAAAGACTTACGAAATAAGTTTATCTATATTGATTATAAATCATTTTTAAATTAAATTTTCAAGATATCTTGAGAACTTTGTTTTAGAGATTAGATAAATATTGCACAGATAAGACAACTCATGACAATCTTAATGGGTAAATCTATTTACTCAAACTCGTTTAAAATTTAAATATTATGCGCCAAAAAAAGTTGATTTTTTGAGGTTTTTCGAGATTTTAATAAAATAATGTTATTTTAAAGCTTCTTTCATTTTGTTTGAAGCGGCCTGTTGTTTGTTGCAAAAAAGTGCAATAAATTGCACTAAAATTAATTTCATTCTTTCCAAAAAAATTTTTTAAAATAACATTAATCATCACATTTTATTAATCAAATAAAATTAATTTTTGCAAGTTTAGCATCATAAAAGCTTGTTTTGAAAATGTTGGAAAAGTAACGTTTGAAAAATCAATCAACTGTCAAAAATGAGCAACTTATGAGTTATTTTTGTGAGTTGAATATTATTTGAAATTAAACAATTATTGTAAAAAAGTTCTCATAAGAAATTTTTCTTACTAATGAATTAGCAAAATAAAAAATGGTGAAGTAAAGAATTAAAGCTTAAGTACAGAAAATGTATCTTAAGTTAATTACACAGTGACTTTTTAGAACATCTTAATCTTCAAATACTGAGTACAACTTTAAAAAAGACTTATGAACTTTGATATGATTATTAACTTTTCAGAGACATCTTATGTCTTTTTTTATATAGGAGTTATCTATAAAATATCAATTTTTTGAATTGTAATACATAAATTCGAACTTTAGCTATAATTTCCCGTAAGTATGACCTTATCTAGTCTAATGCTCTACCAGCTGAGCTATAGCAGAGCGCCTCTGAACGATGCGTAAGAGACGCTATATAAGTAATTCATTATTATTATCATTATTACGGGCCGAAAATTATATACACAAGGAGTAGCGCTCTGTGAAACATCTGTTGAGCTAACGAAACCCAAATATGGGCCGACTGAAAGTCGATCTAAAAAAAATGGCCTTATCATAAAACATTAGCATTTTAACTAATACCGAAAACTATAACTTAAGTATAAAAAATGTATTAAAATTCTTCAAATTGATGTTTTATAGATAAGTTCAGTAAAATTATCCATAAAACATCAATTTGAAGAATTTTGATACATTTATTGAAACTTAACTTATAATTATCAGTAAGTATGGTCTTACAATAGAACATGATAATGTTTTATGGTAAAACCATAATTACTGATAATTATAACTTAAGTTTCAATAAATGTATTAAAACTCATCAAATTGATGTTTTATAGATAATATGATTCTTAATTAATTCCTCTTCATCACGAGACTACCTCAGTCATAAGATAATACATTAAAATTCTTCAAAATCAGTTTAGATTTTTTAAGATTATATGTAGATCACTATAAAATTTAAAGTCCAAACAGTTAAAAAAAATGAAAATTATTTTTTCGTTTAAACTCTACAATACATTTTTTTAAAAAAGCTATCATTTTTGATAAGTGTATCGTAATTATTATTGCACACACCCTGAATTCACCTTAAAAAACGTTTGACTACTACACTAGAAACTGAAAATTTTTAGTTAAGATTTATATTTATAGATTTCCATTATCATGATTATTATTGTAGGATGCTTCATACATAAGGTATTGATCAACACGAGCATCAATGTTTAAACGTGCGTTTTAGTTTGGTTTCAGGTTGAAAAATTTAATAAATTTACATATTCAGCTTTGTAAAAATGCTGACTTTAAGAATCTTTTGGAAGTTTGGTGACTAATTAAGTAAACATGCCTTAAAAATGACTGAACATTGAATAAGCCGCTAGTTTAAGATATACTAAGGATAAAAAGTTAATAAATATGATTATAACAAAATGATGTCATATGAAAAAGAATAAAGTGATTCAAACTGGCTTTTATTTTGAATTTCAACCACAACCTTTCAAGGTCTCTAACATACAACAAAGCCACTCTACAAGAGTTTCTAAAGCTGCCTCAGCCCAACGATAGAGTATTAATAACATATGTATGGATAGATGGAACTGGTTTGACTATGAGAGCCAAGGATATGATTGTCAAAAAAGAACCAACAAGGCCTGAGGGTAAGATCAAACGTTAAAAAACGCATATAAAACTATTAAGTCATTAAAATTTTTTTGACTGCAACAGACTGTCCAAAGTGGGCGTTTGACGGCTCAAGCACAGGCCAGGCTGAAGGACACAACTCCGACGTTTTCCTGCACCCAGTGGCATTATACAAAGATCCTTTTAGAGTAAATGCCAACAAAATTGTGCTTTGTGAAACATACAACAGTGACGGAGACCCTACAGGTACAAGTGTCAAAACTTCGATTTCAAACTAATATCAATACATATCCTTGAACCAATAGCGACAAATGCTAGAAAGAAATGTGCCGAAGTGATGAAAAAAGTAGAAGCCCATAAGCCGTGGTTCGGTATTGAGCAGGAATACACACTCTTTGGCAAGGACAGAAGGCTTCTGGGTTGGCCTACCGATGGAGTCTTGCCACCACAAGGTTTAGTCAGAAATTTATTTATTTAATTTTCCTGCTCTGTAATGTAGGTAAAAAACATACCTCACGTTTATCATCACTTGGTTAGGCTTTGGTCTTAGAAGGTTTTTTTTGCTAACAAAAAAGTTGCCTAAAGAAACTAGCTTGAAGAAAACAGATTGCTATAACTATTCGTGTGAGGTTCTATGAGAAATAATTATTTTGAAAAAATAATGAGTAACTCTAAGGAGTTTGTGTATGACAGAGAGTGATGTTCAGGTTCGTAAGCTGAAAAGGTAACAGCCCTACCAGCTGGCAAGCCTAAAAGCTAAGACGCTAATCGGTGCTTTTTACTGCCATGCTCAGAACGCGCCACAACAAGGTCATTTTGTCTCAAAAAATTTTTTTTAGTAGTCTAGTTGTTTCATTTGTTTCATACTCAAGTTTATGAAGTTAAGATGTTTTTCAACTCATGGAAAATAGATTTTAATATTTTTTAGTTTCAAAGAATTGGGTATGACTTTAAATTACACCCGATAGTTACATTTTGATACTCTTATAACAGTAATCAAACAGTAGATATTAACAGATTAATATTTCATCATTTTCAGTTGATAGATAATCTTGTTTGACAACAGCAAAGCAATATTTCAAAAATTGTATCGAATTATACTGTTGTACATATTCCAGTAGCTGTGGTTGACAGCAAACTACCAAGATTAATTTATATAAAAAGTCATTTGCTTCTGATAACTTTTCATAGACTGCCAGTTGGACTAGCGTCCTACTCAAAATTGCTGGATTAATTCCCACACGGGCAGTTTATCTTTGTCAAAAAATGATCATCAGTTAGACTAAATGACAACAATACCAGAATATTAGTTTGTCGATATCTGCTATCATAGTCTACTCTTATTTAGGTTCAACGAAGAAGCACTCTTAAATTTCGAGCGCTAAGTTGGTGGAGTTTTATGTCAGCTGCTCGAACCAAATTGTCAAAAGCAAATTGCAAAGTCTGAATTCCAATAATTTCAAGTTATATGTTTACTCTAACTGACAGTTTTCTAAATTTTGTTTTAATAAATGGCTTAATTTTAATCCCGATATCATTTGTTTATAATAGAAGTATTAAGCAACAGCTTCATACTTTAGCTGAAAAAACATGAATAATTAATTTTGGAATTCATCATAAACAGTTTATTACTAATAAAATAATATATTCAGAAACTTATTACACGAAGCTTTTCGTAAGAATATCTTACTTTATCGACTAGATAATGTAAGATATTCTTACGAAAAGCTTCATGTAATAAGTTTCTCAATAAGCCATAGTGTTTGTTTCTATTATATTCATTTCCAGTTATTTTAAGTCAATATTGAAAAACTATACGAAATAATATCAAATATACAGCAATTCAAGCTTCACATTTTCTGGTTTATATAAATTTAACCGAGGTTCAAACAGATTCACTAGTGGCAAAAATCCTCATGGACAACATTCAAAAATCGCCAATTACCATTAAAAATGAGATTGTATTCAAGAATGATTCAAACAAGTTTGCTCATCATGAAGATTTGATATAGATTAACCAGAATTATTTTAAAAAGTCAAAAACTTCACAGATTATTTATCAAGTAAATGTTATGGGAGATTGAAGATTAAAATTTGAGCTGACCTTTACACAGAAAAACAATAGTAAAACTGTGACAATATTGAAATATTCTGTTGAAACAAATTCTAAATGAGCAATGATGGAAGTCATTATAAATGCACTTCACCTCGACCTTCAGTGCTTGTGACATACAACTTGAACATATGCTCTTATTCAGTTTGAAGCAATTGTGCTGGTTGCCAAATTTGATCAAAAGTTGTTCCACCTTTGGGAATTTGATTTCTTTATATTTTTTTGAGAATTTTTATTTACCATTAGAAATCTGTAATAAAATAAAAAAAAGTTTTCAAAAAAGTATTTTAGTTAAAAGAATTTAGTTTTTTAGTCAATAAGTGTATTTTTCGATCTGAATCTTTTCTAAGACGTGGTGGTGAAAAGAAAATACATCATAAAACATACTAATGCGTTAAGGCTACAGTAAGAAGTCCAAGGTCAAATACTATCTTTTTATTTTAAAACATTGCGAATTTAGTATGAATGAATAATATATGAAATTAAGACCTAAAACTCAACCAAATTAAATTTCTGTAATGATTCTAATCAATATTAAATAGTTTTGACAGTTGTATCTTCATAGCGAAAACTTGAAATCATTTTGAAACTAACATATAAAAATGCGTTACAGGTCCCTATTATTGTGGAGTGGGGCCGAACAAAGTGTTTGGGAGAGATGTCTTAGAGGCTCACTTGAGAGCCTGTCTGTATGCTGGTCTGGACATCGGTGGCACTAACATTGAAGTCATGCCTTCCCAGTTCGAATTCCAGGTGATAATGACCTCATTTATTACCAATCTTTTTTATTATTTTTATGCTCATTGAATTTACATATAAAAAAGTTTTATTTTGTAATAGATAGGACCAACTGAAGGAGTGAAAGCAGCTGATGATTTGTGGATGGCAAGGTTTTTGTTGGAAAGAGTGGCTGAAGAGTTTGGAGTTGAAGTATCCTTCGACCCCAAACCTCTGCCAGAATGGAACGGAGCCGGAGCCCACTGCAACTTTAGTACCAAAGAGATGAGGGAGAATGGAGGAATAAAGTTAGTGATTATTTAAAAATTCTAAAACTTGAAATCTCACTCAAACAATTTTATTATAGACATATTTTGGATGCGATTGAAAAGCTAAAAGAAAAGCATGTAGAAACAATGAAACTGTATGATATACACGGAGGCGAAGATAACAAGAGAAGGCTCACAGGATTGCATGAAACATCCTCCATCAACACCTTCACTTATGGAGTTGCTGACAGGGGCGCCAGCGTTCGAATCACTGCAAAAGTAATATATATATATATGAATACAACCATATGCTTGCTAACTTGTAGAAATTTAAACATAGTATTATAATATTTATATTGAAACTCAATTTTTAAAGGTTCATAAAGAAGGAAAAGGCTTCTTAGAAGATAGGAGACCAGCTGCCAACGCCGACATGTACAAAGTAACCCAAAACCTCTGTGCCGTCACCCTGCTGTGACCTCCCTCAAAAGATTTCTTATCATTTCATCCGTTTCCCATTACTTCCTGCATTAATTCGAATTCAAAAAACCAAAAAATCATTTGAACATTTTCATATTGAAGGTATTTTTAATCGCTTTTTGTGATGTCTTTAAAGTTTTAATTTGAAGCTTTTGTTCTGCTGATGTCATGGTATTTCTTATTTAAAAAATTTTCGTAATGTGTACAATTATTTATTTCTGCAAATACTTTCAGAATGAAAAAAAAATTTATTATTTTGCGAATGTTTGCAAGCACAAAAATTATAACGCTGATAATTCAGTCATAAAACATTTTTGAGTTACGAATTTGTACGATATATCTTACCATTGTGATTATATTTTTTCTTAATATATGTTTTTTTTGTGGTTTTTTATAATTAAAAACAAAAAATATGTTGGACGCAAAATTATATATATATATATATATATATATATATGTTTTATATATGTTATATATGTTTTAAGATATAGGTAGATTGAGTTGAAAAACAATAATTCATAGCCATTGAAAATGTATCATAAGAAGTGTATTTGAAGATGGCGTTTGTAAATGAAATTTGAAACAAATTTTCCCGAAATGCCCTTTTTAGGAAGCACTGTCTTACATGAACTTTGAGCTTTCAAATTTTTCAGCCCAACCAGTACATACTTTTTACCTGTAAATTAGAGTTATTCAGATTTAGGTAGTTAGTTAGAACTTTCACCTGTATATTTTGTTGGTAAGGTAGTTATTGCTTGAGACTAGTATAATATTTTATTTCAAACTTTATTGTCTTGGATACCTGGTCAAAGACTTTTTCACAACCTGTTTTTTACTGCTTCAAAAACAATTATTGAGAAGAAAAAATATTTAAACATATTTGCCAAGTGAAATAATAAGTTGGAATTGAATTGATTGGCAGCATAGTTTCAACATAGGAACCGTCATTGAGAATTTTAATTGATTTTGAACGCTCATATTTTTTCATGAACTCAAATCATCCTGAATGAATTTTTGAAGCTCATTCGAAAAAAGTTAAAAATATAAACAATGACTAAAAACTAGCTCACTGTTGCACACTTGGAACCCTTTTAAAAAAAAAAATCTTTTCTGAATAATCAATTATTTGCTAACTGATATTTCAAATATTTGTAAGTTCAATACCCTTTGAAAATTCAAATCACCATCTCAGCACGCTATTTAAGTTTATTTTTAGATATATTACTGCAAATTGCATTAAATTCATAATAGCGCAAAAAAACAGCCTAAAACTTAAAAGTTGATAACTTTTATGATCTTAAAATGTTATATTTTGCACTCCTGCAAATTAAGCTGTTATATAACACACAAGCTGCTGATTGTGTTACAAGGTTCATACTAAATCCATGTCTATATGATTACAACCAAATAATAAAGCCTCCTCTATAAAAGGCTCAAAAGACAAAAGTTCATATTTTAGAAAAATTTGCAAAAGATTCAAGCAAATTTGGTCGTTATCTCTATATAATAATTTCCGCAATTGCATAAACGATCTACTTATCTTAACAACTGTATCCCATAACTAGCACCTCCAAATAACAAGTATTCTTTCACAAAACAATATTAATTTCAACATCTTTATAACAGAATTCTCTACTAAAATAAATATTTTAAACTAAATTTAATTTAATTAAAAGTATTTGAAATATTATTTTTGCAGAAAACAAAGATGAATTTCTACGAAAGTTCAAGGCATGACATTATTTATCATTTGGGAAGTAGTGTGTAAAGATATTTGAAAATAGAAAAAAAATTGTTAGCATTCAATTTAAACAACAACTCAATTGGCTTCGATTCCAACATAGAGTTTTAAGTTTTTCTACATATATCTGTAGATAATTTGAGTCTTTTAATAAAAGTGTTGAATAAATTACTTTTTATCAATGAATATCGATTCAAAAAAATTAACTGTCAGACGTATTTTTTTGATAAGTAGAAATCACATACGGCTGTTTTGCAGTTGACTGAACAATGCTATATTACGTCATCTACTTCGAATACTTGCCTGTATAAATATATGGAACAATCGAATAAACAAGGATGTTTCAAAATTGATTTTTTGCAATTAAATATTGAAAATAATGAAGTAATTTTATTGAATATATTTTGGAGTTGTATAATTGAGTTTTGTTTCGTTTTTAACTTGCAGAAAAGATTGGAAGAAGGTTTTGCAAAAGTTTATGGATTTGGAGATCCCTAAGAATGTAGTGCAAGTAACCTACGTATGGATCGATGGATCTGGAGAGAAACTGAGAGCGAAAGACAAAGTAATCAAGTTCGAGCCAAAATCCGCTGAAGGTTGGTTTTAAAATATTTCTATTTCTTCCAATCGCAGATTTTAAATTTTTTATAGAAAATATAATTCATGAAAATCTTTTTAAATAGAATTGAAGTAAAAATAAAATCAACTCATTTAGAGCTTGACATTTGGAACTTCGATGGATCGAGCACTGGTCAGGCTGATGGTACCAACTCTGATGTGTACTTGCATCCGATGGCTTTGTACAAAGACCCTTTCAGAGGAAACCCTCACAAGCTTGTGTTGTGTGAGACATACAGCTTCGAAGGAAAACCTACAGGTCCTTTTGGGATTTTACAAATTCAACTCATTTGACCGAAAATATTATTTCTGTTACATAATGTTGCAAATTTTTTAGCTTCGAATACAAGACGACAGTGCCTAGAAACGATGAAGAAAGTGGCTGGCTCAAAGCCGTGGTTTGGTATTGAGCAAGAATATACTCTTTTTGGCGGCGATAGAAGGCCTCTGGGATGGCCAACCGATGGTATCTTGCCTCCACAAGGTGCTCGAAATTAGCATTAATTCACTCAAATACTCTGTTTTAAATGGTACATTCATTAATTTTGAATAGCTTATTGACTCTGCATATGCTATTCAAATGTTAGGTCCTTATTATTGTGGAATTGGGCCGAAAAAGATTTTTGGTCGAGACATATTAGAAGCACATTACAGAGCTTGCCTTTTTGCTGGTATCAGAATTTGTGGAACAAATATCGAAGTTATGCCATCACAATTTGAATTTCAGGTAATAAGAAACTACAAAAGTTTTTGAGTTGATTTAATAATTTTTTGCAATTAAATAATAAAAGATTGGTCCTTGCGAGGGAATTGAAATGGGGGATGAGTTGTGGATGGCAAGATATTTGTTGGAAAGAGTAGCTGAAGAATTTGGAGTTGAGGTTTCCTTTGACCCCAAACCTCTGCCAGAGTGGAACGGAGCTGGAGCCCACTGCAATTTTAGTACCAAAGAGATGAGGGAGGGTGGAGGAATGAAGTTAGTGGAATATTGAAAATTTAATGAAGTGAATATATGTAACTTCATTAAACATTATTAATGTTAAGCACTTCAAACAATTTATTAGCTGCATCAAGTATCACAAGGTGATGACATCAAATTATTCCAAAATAATTAGTAAGTTTAGTAGTATGTAAGTGAACCATGTAGTGGCTTCTAACTGAGGTTTCAGATTCATAGGTTTCACGGAACAGTACACGTAACAAATGTTAAAATGTTCCATTAGAATATAATTAGCAGTTTTGAAAGTATTCAATTAATTCAAAGTATGTATATACAAAAATTTGACTCAAAAATTCAAAATCTAAATAAAACTAAAATTTTCAAAATTTTTATTTTTGAAAAATATTTTTTTCAAGCGAAATCATGAAAGCAATTAACAAGCTAGAGAAGAGACACGTGGATCACGTGAAGGTGTACGACCCTCATGGAGGACTCGATAATAGGAGGAGGTTGACTGGCATCCACGAAACTTCATCCATTGATGTCTTCAGCTATGGCGTGGCCGATAGAGGTTCCAGCATCAGAATCCCCAGACAAGTGAGTTTTTCAACATTTGTAAGGAAGTAGGTCTCCCAAATCCGGACATATCAGAACTTTAGCTTGTCCGGATTTTTTCTAAGTATCTCAAAGCAGACGTTTTTCAAAGTTTAATAAAAATTCAACATTCAAAAATATTATGTTCTGTTTATAGAGCACAAAAAAATGAGCTTGAATTTTGCTAACTAACAAGAATTTTGTTTCAAATCATAAGTCTACCATTGTTAAAAGCTTCTTTAAAACATTCCTATATTTCAGAAAATCCCTTGAAACTTAAACATAATTTTTCTTTGATTTTCCACGTTATACGATGTAAATGCCCATTTTATGTAACAAAGATGTTGCAAGAGTCTTACTTTTTTTACTTTTTTCCTATAAAAAATTGGGTTTTTACCATTCATTTTTCAAATTTTTCAAAACCATAATTTGGCTGAAACAACAACTTTTCTTTTGATAAAAAGTAATTTTTAACTAAATTTTGATCTTTTAGAGATCGTATGTATCTTTTTGTTTAAGAAATTTTTGGTTTTCACTTCAAAATGAGGACTTTTTAGATACATTTATTTTAAAAAAATTATAGTTCTAGATAAGTAGACCTTATCATATAACATTACTTAGTATCTTATGGTTAGACCTAACTTATCCAAAGGCATAGTTTATTTTTGAATAAATTTATCTAAAATACATCTCACTTTCAAATTCATACCAAAAAGTAAATAAGGTTTCAAAATAAAGCTATCAGTGAAGTTCTTCATGAACATCTATTGGTCTACTCAAAAAAGTTATCTTAAAAATAGTTTATTGCCTTGTTTATTTATGAATAGAACGTTTGCTTTTTGCATTCATTTTTTACAATATAATAGCTTAATTTTAGTTATCGAATTCAGTATTCATCTATAAAACAGTTGTTTATTTTATTGAAGAATCTATTTTTAGAGACATAGACGTTTTAAATATATTCAGCCTTTTGAGCACAAGTTAAATTAAATATATAGCTATGAATCCCTCCCTAAATCCTTTTTCAATATAACTGATATCTTCAATATAGTTCGAATCTGTATAAAAAAACTCTTATTAAAGAGTATTTAGTTTAATCATAATATGTAATTTCATATGAGCTGTTGGAAAACATGTATGAAACTGGCACAGGTGGCGAAAGATGGCAAGGGATATCTTGAAGACAGAAGACCCGCAGCTAATTCAGATCCTTACGTGGTCACAGAAAGAATTTGTAAAACAGTTATCCTGAACGAGTAGCCATGCGAGCTTTTTTGAAACAAAGCAAACAAATGAAATCAATTTAATTATCCTTTAGCATTGTTATGGGTTAACAGCTGATTAAATGTTTTTGCTAAAATTGATAATTTATATTTCTGAAGCTTAGCTAATATAGTTTAAGTTTTCAGTGTTTGAATTGTTTTTTAGATCACACATTTCCATGCATTTTCCACTAGCATTCAATTAACTATTTTGAAACTTTAATGTTTTCATACTTACATTTTGTAATTATTCCAATTAGTTTTCATTCATAAAACAAGCTCATTTTTTGGCTGTTTTGCAATCTTTAATTACGAGCTGAACCTAATTTTTGAAATAAATCTTTTTAAAAACAAGGGTTCGAGTTTATGCTTTAAAGTAGAAAACCACATAAACTAAAAACTTTTCAAAATAAATTCGCTAATGTGGAAGTTGATCGAATACAAAAATGACATTTAAAGAACTTAAGTTCAAAGGATATTATGCATGCGAAAAGAATCGCCACAAGTTATATTCAGGGTTTAAACTGAAGGAAGCTGATTGGATAAAAACTTTTTAAACTAAGTTTTTTATTGACTCAAAATGCAATGCAACAATAAATGTCAAACAAAAGGGCAAATCGTGTGATAACAAAAATAATTAAATTAAGTTAATTCTTAATAAGTAAGATAAGCGTCAAAAGTTGAAATAAGAATAAGTTAACGAGATAAAAAGGTTATATTTTCAAGAGTATTGTGTATGCCGTAATAAGGAAAATTTGATAAGACTAGTAGTATAGGAGGTACATTTTGATGTTTTATGCCCTAATTTTGGTAGATATCACTAGTATAATTACATTTCGATTTTATGGTTTAAAAGTTTTTTGCTCAAAAAATATCATTATTATTCATTGTGTAGATTTTATTTATTAATTATAAAAATTATTCATTAACACCAAAAAACAAGCGATAAAAAATCATGTTTGTGCCGTAGTCTTTTATGATGAACTTATTCTGTGTTTTAATGTTATAATTAAAATGATTTAATGTGAACGTCATTGAAGGAGTTTGGCGGCATGTTGTTTATGCATATTTGTACACATATACGAGAATTAGTTTCAATCTTGTCGGCCCGTATAGCTCAGTGGTTAAGCGTTAGACTAATTATCTTAAAATACCGGGTTCTATCCAGCGTGGGCCAACATTTAGCGCCTGTTCCAGCGTGTTTTCGCTACATTAAATTTGTAGCAAGTGCTTTGAACTACAAGGAAAAGCGTTTCACAAATACCAAATTACGATCTTCCTATCAAAAGTATATGTAATCGTTTGCGACCAGTGTTCCTATTATATATAGAAGTAAATATTTTTTTCAGAGTAACATTTTGTAATGTTTGAATTCCCTCATATTAGATACGTAATTGAAACCTCAACATGTTTTAAAATGATTCACACTTTAAAACATTACACAAGTTGATGAAGTAAGTGTGACTTATTCAATAATACTTTTTAGACAATCAAACCAACTTCATATCCTAGATGGTTTTTACTTGAGTAATTCATATGATTTTTTGAGTTAAAATTGATTTCGAAAAGAATATCTAAGTATTTGAAAGGTTCTTCATGTATTGGTGGCGTATTATTTATTATGAATTGCTCCAAGCTTTTTTTAAAACAAGTCAATTTCTGTATAGACCAATAGGAGGAAAGCAGGTTTGGGCCAGTTTTTTTTTATTTTGCTATTTTTCCGGCTAAGAAAACATTGTTTTGTTTTGGTTTGGTTTTTTTTTGCTGTTTTTTTATTGATATTTTTAAACTAAGTGATAGCATTAAAGTTCTTTCTTAGCAGTTGGAATCCTCAAAGATATATAAATATTAAATTTATAGAAAAATTTTTTCTTATGTTATTGTAAACTATGCTCAAACAATAGTCAGAAAATTCTGTTTTAAAAATACATATTGATTACCAATCAAATGTCACTATTAATCAACATGTTGGCCTACAATTGAGGTGAAGAAGGTATAACACAAAAAAGTTCAGAAATTATCACGGAGCTTTCCGATTTATAATAAAACCAACTGATGATGAATCGGAGAGCTTCTTAATAAATTATATTACAAATTTGTGATGTATTTTCATCACTGTTATTGATTAGTGATTTGTAAAATTGTATATGTTATTTGTTCAAACAACTTCAAGAGAATCAGTGTAAGTCTGATGAGTGCATGATCTTTAATGTTGCATTTAATATTCTTATTTTTTTGGATTGGGATCATTTTATTATATTTTAAACCTTGTGGGATATGGCCTGATTCGAAAAAAGAGTGGCGAGGCTTATGGAATATGGTGTGTTTTAGTGACAATCATTTAGAAGCTGAATCATTTATGTCGGCTGAGGTTGATTTTTATTTGGACTTCAACATATAGTAGTTTCAGGTCTATGTATGTTACAAAATTTAAAGCTACTGGCCGTGGTAGGTGACATGCTGAAATTCTATTAAAAGTTGTTGATGTGGGCTTTATTTTTTGCCCTAAATTGAAGAAAGAATTATTAAATAAGTCTGCCAATTTATGTGCTATAAATTGCATTACCATTTGTGAGTGTGTTAAACTTTATTGTCATATGATCGTTGTTTGTGATGTTATTTATCTTTTTTCTTTTGAGTTATTGTTAAGTTCTTTAACTTTTCATTAAGGCGGATTTTTTATTTGCAATATTTTTCAAAATTTTCAAAAATTTTTTTTTTGATTGTCATGTGTTTTATATAGCTTGACTTTTTCTTTAATTGATTTTTAAACTCCTGAAGCCATCCATTAATTGTTGAAGTTTTTCATTTTGGAATTATTAATTATTGAAGAAAGCTTATTGTTGTCATGATCAGAATATCAGTTTGTAACAGAAAAGCAGTCTCTAATTGGAGGGGGTAAGTTTGGTGCAAGTTAAAGTCATGCCCATGTCGAGATTGTTTAACCTATTAAACAAAATAAAACTTGCATGGTCAAAAATAATGTTATATCTTTCGTTGAAGTTAAAGAGAAGCATTACAATCTTATCTTCTTTTCCAAAAAACTCATTTTTGCACTTATGTAGTCAATTTTCATATGCTAAATACCAATTATTGAAATTAACTAAGCATGAATTGTTATTAATAATAATGTTAAATTATATACAATAAAGTAGAGGGTTTGACTTATTTGATAATTTAAAGAATTTGTTTTAGTAAAAATGTTTAAAACATTTGTAATTTTGGTTATAAACTGATGACTTATTGGTGAGTTCAAATGATTGCGTGTTTGGGTTTTGTTTATATTACAATTCAAACAGCAGATGACCCTCGTATAACCTGAATACCATATGTTGAGCTGGAAGTTGTCAACTGGAAATTTTTTATTATTAACATTATTAATTTTAAAAGTTTTCTTCTGTTTGTAGTTTTGAACATTTAAATTTATGGAAGTTTTTTTATAAAAAAGATAATTAACTGTCTACCATTTCTCAAACACAAAAAAAACAAAAATTCCAGTCAACATAACCGAAAATTTTTTTTCAAATTTTGTTTTGTTCCAGAAACTTCCATTACTTTCTTCAATGCACTACAGTAATTAATAGCCATTCACTCGTAGCTATGTTCTTTTGGCACCTTTATTTCAAACATTATTTTTCCTCCATATATGACTGAGCCATCTGCACCTACCTTCTTCTTGGCCGTTAAGAAATAGTTGTTATACAAGATATGTAATTGAAGATTTGAAATCTGCTTTCTCACGAAATACATCTATAACTGCTCAAACCAGCTCCAACAAAATTCGTTCGAAGTCCTTCATCAGTTTAATGTTTTTGCAATAGTTTGATGACATGAATTCCTGTTCAGATGGTTTTCAAAAAACAATATGGCTTCCAACTGCATTAAAAAGAGTGAAATTTAAATGCTTTTGATACTATATGTTTTGTTTTGTCAGTATGTATGTACGCAAATCAACCATTATTCGTTCCTATTTGGGGCTTTTTTTAGCACAATAGGTAGGTTTCCCGAAGCGCTACACTTTGTATACAAAAAATTTCGAAAGAGTATGTCAGTAAACAAAATTTTTTATTTTTCAATCAATTATTCGAATAAATTTTAAATATTATAAATTTGATACAATTCTCTGAAGCAACACGATCAATTTACTTGCAAGTTCGTCTTCAAAAAGCTCCGACCAGTTCAAAAATGAAGCTTGTAGGATCAAACCTATCTCAGTCTCTTTTGAAAATATAAAATATTTCACTATCAAAGTCTGATTTACTCCAATTATAAAGGATTCATTTCGTTCATTTCGAGCGTTTAATGCAAAATTTAAAAACTCATCAATTCATAAACGATATTTATCTCTACCAACCCAATTAATACAGTTACATCCGTCAAGCCCCAAATATATTTAACATACAGAAAGATAGAAACGACCAAAAAACGAAAAAAATTAATATTTATATATTAACATCTAAAAAATAAACCTACTAAAAAATTATTTTCCAATTTTAAAATTTTTTTTGAATAATAAGGCAGCTTAAAATGATGGATGCGCAGAAATAAGAGCCTTACAAATGTCCGTTTGCTTGACAAACTTTTTACCTTTAACGTTAATTCTTTTAAAATTTGTTTAGCTTTGGTAAAAATTAGAAATCCAAAAAATCTGTGAAAAGTCTGAAAGTTGGCTAATCTGTTTAATAGAAGCAGCTGTTACAAACAGGATCAACGGGCACCCTGCAATCTCATTACATGGGCTGCTAAAAATATTTTAAAACGTTTTTTTTCTAAAGAAAAATAAACTCATATTTCAAATATACATTTTTAAAGACATGTTTTTAGCAGAGAACATTTTTGAAGATGAAGTAGTTCGTTTTAAAGTTCCCCTAAACATGAATCCAAAAGCATTCTGAAAAGTGAAGCTAATGTTCCGAATTTGATTTCTCATTGAATTTAAAAACAAAATCAACTATAGAAAAAGATGTTTTAACAATAACTTTTGTGGGACTCAAAAAGAAAACTTTTTTATTCATAAAAAATACCATTGAAATTTTCTATTCAAATCTATAAACCATAACGCTACAATTTGAGAAACTTCAAAATTTCATGAGCCAATGCATTTATCGTTGACAATACTTCATAGTTTGAAAAATATAATTTCAATTTTTTATAGAAATTTGCTTATAGATTCTATAGTGAGACATAAAATCCAGAAACTTCAAAAATCCGAGATACATTTGATAAAGAATTTTAAAACTCGTGTGCAATATAGTGCTGCTTATGAAATCGCGCATTCCTAATTTTGTGAATAATTTTGAAAAGAGAAGATATCAAAAAACAACCAGTTTTAAAAAATTATGACGTTAAAACAATTATATTTTTGAAGTTCTCTAATTCCATTCACTAACCACAGACAAATAACAAATTATGATGAACCGGGCATTTCGATATGAGCAAAAACGATCGTATTATTTAGAAGCATTTTGAAAATACTATACATAGCTATCTCACTTAGGTTTTTCATAATTTTAAAGCATTTATAGGCATTGATCTAACGAGGGGTATGAAATAACGAGCATACCCTCCCAAGCACGAAAAATGGTCGTTTGTAGGTCTTGAACGCACTAAACTTGCTATATCTTTTGTAAAACACTTTTGTCAAAATTTCAATTTAGTTCAAGTGTGATCTCTAAGATGGCCATACATCACTACTGAGTTTTCGTAACAAAAACCATGATGTTGCTTGCTTGGACTATGAATTTTTTTCAATATCTTGTTAAAAGTGAAATTTTTTGGCAAAAAATTGGTTTAGAGAAAATTTGAGCATGTTTTTAAATACTTTGTAGCGTTTCAAAATCCTGTTAAAAGTCGCTCTTTTCTTTCACACCAAAAACCATTACTGATCCTTCTCCAACACAGTTTTTAACAATTTTTGGGTCATTCAAAAATTTATAATAGTAGTATTAACCTCCGAGTACATGAAGTACAATAGTCTGAATCTAAAAGTAAGGACAACAAATACAAAGTATTTATTAAATGACACGAAATTTTGTGTTTGTTGTCCTAACTTCCATGTAGTTCATTAAAATGCGATTTTTTTCAGCAAAAAAATTATTTTGACCCATTTGAACGTCCAAAAAAACTCTTTTTAGCAAAATTTTCTCTTGCTTCTTTATGGTGTGATTTCAAGTCTGCGCTTTACTTACTGCTGTTGTTGAAACTTCCCAACACTTGTTTAACTGTTAATGCCACAATAATTAAACAAACGAAGTTTCTGATTGTTTTTGACCAGCTTTCTTGTTGAGAAGCAGTTGTTACTTTATTGCGAACATCTCTTTTGGTCAACTTTTTTTCTTTCATTTGTTTTTGAAAAATTTTCATGCTAAAAATATTTGAAATGTACTGCATTTTTGAGCCTTTTGACTGCTCATTTTTCTGTTGTTTCAACGCTTCTTTTTACAAATTTCAACATTCTTGTTTTTTGACAATTTCTTTGATTTATACATAGCTTTTTGATGAAAATAAACTACAAATTTTATTGTTTTTAAAGATAATTACTGCGTTCAAAAATTACATTAATTTACTTTCAATGCTTAAACAAAAAATAAGCGAATTATTTTGAGCCGATTTTTCACTTGCGAATTTTGAATAGCTTCGTTTTGTAGTTCTCTTTTCACTAAAAGTATTCATTTTTTAAATTCTTTTGAGTGAGACTATTCAAGCAAAACTTGTTCTTGCCCAAAAGATATTTCAAATATCAGGAGTGGGTGACTTCTTACGGCGACACTATAATGTCTTAACATTGAACGCTGAATTTTGCGCTACGTTCTCTTTCATCTTTAAAACATCTGCTAAATTGGTTTTTATCTTGAAAAAATGTGAACATACATTAACCGTTGCCTTTGATAGTTGTCCTATAGAGCAAGATCATTGTCAGATTATTATTGAAGCCTCTTTAAACGCCTTAAACACGATCTCCTAATATAAAAATCATACAACATCAAATTCATAGGTTATTCCAAATTCCACACTTGGTTACTGCCATATTTGTAACCTTCATTATTCATTCAGTAGTCTGATGATGATGTCTTCCAAACCAAACACCCTTCGACTCTGAAATCTTTTACAACTTTTGAATCAACTTTTGCAAGGGTTGGGACACCTAGTTAAAATTTCTAAATAAAAAGTTACCACATAATCAAATACTTTTTTTTTTTCAAAACAATTTTAAACAATTTTACACTTCCCCATGCTTTAAAACTTTATTTTCAAATTCAAATGCCACAAGTATTTTAGGGTAATACGTTCTCAGCCAGTTATCGCGGTGATAAACTCATAGAAAATCGTTTAACATTCTGAAGTTTATCCATAAAATTGAAAAAAAATTTTAGAATAAATGAGGGTTATGAAGTTTTCATTATAAATTTGTTTGCAATTCTCACTATGACTTGAACGTGTGAATTGTTGAGGAAGAACTTTTAGAGACATCGTATGTATTTTTCTTCAATATTTTGTAACAAAAAACATCCAATAAAACGAATTTTTAATGCATTTATTGAGAATCGGAAGCTATAATTTTCGACAAGTTTAGCCTTATCATAAAATCGTAACTATGGTTATATAGTGATTATCACTATATAACCATAGTTAAAAAGTCCTCTTATTGGATGTTTTTCGTACAAGAACTTATTCTTGTTTATTTTCAAAATAATTTCATTTTGAAAATTCAGTTTTGTATAATTAAAGTTTAATGTAACGACAAATGAAATAAAATATATTTATTGACATGTAAAGTCGAAAATATAAGAGGGCTAGAGGCAAAAATAATTTGAGACACGGCTTAGTAAATGACACGGTTGAAACAGCCATAAAACATCCATTTTGTTGATAATTTATGTTTCTAGGCAATTTTCAATAATTGTGTTTGATTCAATAAAATTTTAATACGGAAAAAGTTAAATTTCGATGGAAATAAAATAAAACTATTTGGTGCAAAAATTTTATTGATGCTCACAGTGAAGCTCGAAAGAAGTGAAACATGAAAACGGTTTCAATATAAAAAGACTTCTTGCCACACGCACACCACTCCAATGAATTTGCATACATCATTAGTGATAATTAGAAAATCAACCTTTTTGAATCAAAATCATATCTGAAATAGGCTTTAAACTCAAAAATTTTTGAATTGAAATATGTTTTGAAACTCATGAATAATTCATCGTTTTGTAGCTTAAAACCAAATGTGAAAAAGCAAAAATGTAGCATGTAGAAAAAAAAAGTTTAATTAAAACTACAAAAAGGGCATAAAAATTTGAATTAAGTATTTTAGAGTAAACATTTTTTTCCCTAAAAAGAGAGAATGCAGAAGACAGAAAGGGAAGTTTATATGCCTCTGTTGCGATGGTGTAGCTCACAGTTGTTGTGTACCTTATCGTTATAACCTAAGGTATATCTACTGATGCTCAAAACAATTGTGAGTTTTTAATTCATTATTTAAATGTCGTTTTTACACTTTTTTATCTTCAAATGAAATTACTTTTTGAAAACAGCTAGTTTTAGAAGTTAATGCTGTACAAAAACCAGGCACTAAAAAATTTAAAATCTTTAAAAATTTAAATCTGAAGGTAATATAATTTCTAATGCAGTTTTTCTTGTTTTTGTCATAAAATACTTTTGAAATATCAATCTGCGCTTATTTTGGTTTCAACTTTGTAGAAAATACGTATCAAATTTGAGGAATATTTAATTGAAAGAAAAGTTTAATCATGAAAAAATTTTTTTTAAGTTTTGTTAATCCAAAATTTGTGACTAGATTTATTGTTTACTAATTACAATTAAACCGCATTTGAAATGCATGCTTCCTGCATTGCACATCAGAGGGCTTTCATTAGTTCCCAAGCCATGAATAGCCATCCTTTCAATTATACATAACTTATATCCATTAAGTTGATTTATTATTCACTTTGTGAAGTTTTCACAGAGTTATTTTCACTATGTCTTCAACTTATTCAATAAGAAATAAGATTTATTGATTCAAACTTCAAGCTGAACGATGTTTAAATATTAAACGTTGTTTGGAAGTTTTATACTCGTGCGCCCACCTCCATCGATACTATTTGGATTTCAAGACAACATCACAACTTTCTTTTGACGTGCCAATGATGATAATTCACTTTTTCAAAAAATTATGTGACATTATGGCGTCAAGTAACAGACAATTCGATGAGGCAGCATACTATGGAACTTTTTTGCGAACGGTCATGGCAGTTAACAACAAAAAAAAGTATAAAAACTCCATGGGAAAAAATCTATATTTGTTGAAAGGTTTTGAACCGTAAAGAGAGCGTACAAACCTCAAATGAAATTTTAAACAGGAGGGACAATGCACGATATATTGAAAAATGAAATTGAAAAATTAGATGAGCAGATGGATGGATGGACGGGTAAACGAATGGATGGGTGAATGGGTGGAAGGTAGATAGTGAAATGATTGGGTAAATTGATGGATAGATAAATGAATGGGTAAATGATGATGAACAATGGGTAAACGGGTGGATGAATGGATCTGTATATAGTTAGGCAAAGGAATATAAAAGTAGAAAAAGCAAAAAAAAAAAAGAAAAAGTTAGATAGATAGATAGATAGCTAGATAAATAGATAGATAGATAGATAGCTAGATAGATAGATAGATAGATAGATAGATAGATAGATAGATAGATAGATAGATAGATAGATAGATAGATAGATAGATAGATAGATAGATAGATAGATAGATAGATAGATAGATAGATAGATAGATAGATAGATAGATAGATAGATAGCTAGATAGATAGATAGATAGATAGATAGATAGATAGATAGATAGATAGCTAGATAAATAGATAGATAGATAGATAGCTAGATAGATAGATAGATAGATAGATAGATAGATAGATAGATAGATAGATAGATAGATAGATAGATAGATAGATAGATAGATAGATAGATAGATAGATAGATAGATAGATAGATAGATAGATAGATAGATAGATAGATAGATAGATAGATAGATAGATAGATAGATAGATAGATAGATAGATAGATAGATAGATAGATAGATAGATAGATAGATAGATAGATAGATAGATAGATAGATAGATAGATAGATAGATAGATAGATAGATAGATAGATAGATAGATAGATAGATAGATAGATAGATAGATAGATAGATAGATAGATAGATAGATAGATAGATAGATAGATAGATAGATAGATAGATAGATAGATAGATAGATAGATAGATAGATAGATAGATAGATAGATAGATAGATAGATAGATAGATAGATAGATAGATAGATAGATAGATAGATAGATAGATAGATAGATAGATAGATAGATAGATAGATAGATAGATAGATAGATAGATAGATAGATAGATAGATAGATAGATAGATAGATAGATAGATAGATAGATAGATAGATAGATAGATAGATAGATAGATAGATAGATAGATAGATAGATAGATAGATAGATAGATAGATAGATAGATAGATAGATAGATAGATAGATAGATAGATAGATAGATAGATAGATAGATAGATAGATAGATAGATAGATAGATAGATAGATAGATAGATAGATAGATAGATAGATAGATAGATAGATAGATAGATAGATAGATAGATAGATAGATAGATAGATAGATAGATAGATAGATAGATAGATAGATAGATAGATAGATAGATAGATAGATAGATAGATAGATAGATAGATAGATAGATAGATAGATAGATAGATAGATAGATAGATAGATAGATAGATAGATAGATAGATAGATAGATAGATAGATAGATAGATAGATAGATAGATAGATAGATAGATAGATAGATAGATAGATAGATAGATAGATAGATAGATAGATAGATAGATAGATAGATAGATAGATAGATAGATAGATAGATAGATAGATAGATAGATAGATAGATAGATAGATAGACAGACAGATATATAAATAGATAGATCTTCTTCTTCAGCTGCATTCATCCACCTCCAGGCAGGTGCAGAAAGGGTATGTGTTGCTGTTTTTTGACATTTCTTCTTATAATTCGGCATTCCTTGTTTTTTGAATTTATTACTACAGAATTGACAAATTATTGTTGCTTGAAAGTCAGTGGTGTGTGATAGTCTGATTTGATTCGCTAGACCTGTCTTTTTAAGGCAGACCTTGTTGCATTGAAGACATTTCAGATCTGTTATAGTCCCTGAGTTTTCTTTCTTGCGGTCCTTTTTGTCCTTTTCTTTATCTTCTTTGAACTGGTTTAACGCATTCAACTTAACGTTGACCTCTTTTCGCCATTGGCTTCTGTTTAGGGCTTTAGTTTTCCATGATGAAACCATATTTAGGCTTTTTAGGTCAGCATTCATAACATCATGCCATATTTGACGTTGTTTTCCATGAGGTCTTTTACCTTCTTTGAATTTACTGACTTATAATTGTTTTGGAAAACGTGTATTTTCCATTCTGTCAATATGGCCAAGCCATCTAAGTCGTCTACGTTGGAGTGTTGTTTCAACGCGTTCGATGTTTGCACGTCTTCTTAGGTCAGTATTTCTTAATTTGTAGCAAAGCGACAGACCAAGTATTGTTCGTATGCAGCGATTGATGAAGGTATTTAAACGTTGAATGTGATGATTAAGTGGGGCCCAGGATTCACATCCGTATAATAAAACAGGGAGTATCACAGCCTTGAACAGTCGGAAGTTTTTACTGTGTTTGATTGCAGGCTGGTACCACACCAGCTTATTTAAGCATCCAAAAGCTATTGATGCTTTATTGACTCGAGCGTCCACTTCTGCGTTTAGTTCTACTTCATCTGTGAGAATGGCTCCCAAATACTTGAATTGTTTCATTTCTTCTATGTTTTTCAAAAAATTGTTAATAGAAGTTTGTTTTGGGAGTTTTTTCTGTTTTGGCAATATTGTCATTCGTTTTGTTTTGTCAATGTTTATTTTCAAACCAAAAATTTTCAAATTGTTTTCTATTGTGTTCATAAGACAGTTCAATTCTTCATAGTTCGTACTAATTATAACCATGTCGTCTGCGTATAGGAGGCGTTGCTCTGTTGTACGACTATCTAGTTTACATTTGTTCTTCATTAAAGGAGCTTTGAGGTTATACATAATTTTTGCTCCAATATTCTTGTGGTTTTCTAATGCGCTATTTATAATTGCGTTTAGATATAGATTGAACAATAAAGGAGATAGTGTGTCGCCTTGTTTTACTCCTGATCTTATTGGAAATTCTTTGGAAGTTTGGCCTTCATATCTAACTACTCCTTGAGTTTCTTCATGGAAAGCTTTTATGATGTTTATGCTTTTGCTTGGCAGGTTGTATGAATGACGCAAAACCTTCCATAGTGCATTGCGATTTATGCTTTGCACAGATCAATGAAGGATAGGTATAGAGGTGTATTATACTCTTTGGCTCTTTGCATTATTATTCGTAAATTAAATAATTGGTCACTGCAACCCCTATTTGAGCAAAAGCCACATTGACTTTCGTTTAGCTGGGAGTCCAATACTGGAATAAGCCGGTTTAATATCGTTCTACTGATTATTTTGTTTGTGACGCATAAAATAGCGATCCCTCTGTAATTGTTACAATCAGATTTTTGCCCTTTTTTGAATACCGGTATGGTTATTTGATTTTTCCAGTCTCGTGGTACCACCTCTTTCTTCCATATTTGATCTGCTAGTGCTTTCATCCAACTCACCGTTGCTTCTGATGTCAGGGTTAAAATTTCTGTGCTGATTTCGTCAATTTGAGGTGCACTATTTTTTTTTAATTGTTTTAGAGCGGTTTCTATTTCTCTTTCTGATATTGGAACTGTCAATTGGTCTAGATCATATTGTATATTACTTTTTGGCAGAATGTCGTATGCATCATCGTCGATTTCGGTGTCAACATTTATCAAATTCATAAAGTGTTCATGCCATCTTTGCAATTTTTGTGTAGTTGTGACAATTTTTGTTGAACCATTTGAGCTTAATAAATATTGATGCTGATTATGACTGGGTTTGTTTATAAGTTTTAATGTTTTGAGAAGAGAACCACCTTTACCAAGTTTCATATTGATTTCGGATGTGTCTTCGGCTTCCTTGGTTTTCTCTTCCCACCACTTATTTAAGGCTCTGCGACATTCATTTTTTGTTTGTTTTTTCACATTAGTGTATTGGTTTATGAGTTTTGATGGGATTAATTCACCTCTTTGGAGCAACTGTGTTATTTGAAAATGTAACAAACTCTTTTTTTTGGTCAAATTCTTTACTTCATCTGTGACCCACTTTTTTTCAAATAGCTTTTTGCTTTTTGGGAGGAACTGCTCTGTGGTTTTTCTTAGAGAACTTTTGAAATTTTCCCAAATTTCTTCTACTGTGCCATTTTTATTTTTGGAATATAAATATTTATATATAGATAAATAGATAGATAGATAGATAGATAGATAGATAGATAGATAGATAGATAGATAGATAGATAGATAGATAGATAGATAGATAGATTGATAGATAGATAGATAGATAGATAGATAGATAGATAGATAGATAGATAGATAGATAGATAGATAGATAGATAGATAGATAGATAGATAGATAGATAGATAGATAGATAGATAGATAGATAGATAGATAGATAGATAGATAGATAGATAGATAGATAGATAGATAGATAGATAGATAGATAGATAGATAGATAGATAGATAGATAGATAGATAGATAGATAGATAGATAGATAGATAGATAGATAGATAGATAGATAGATAGATAGATAGATAGATAGATAGATAGATAGATAGATAGATAGATAGATAGATAGATAGATAGATAGATAGATAGATAGATAGATAGATAGATAGATAGATAGATAGATAGATAGATAGATAGATAGATAGATAGATAGATAGATAGAAGATAGATATATAGATATATAGATAGATAGATAGATAGATAGATAGATAGATAGATAGATAGATAGATAGATAGATAGATAGATAGATAGATAGATAGATAGATAGATAGATAGATAGATAGATAGATAGATAGATAGATAGATAGATAGATAGATAGATAGATAGATAGATAGATAGATAGATAGATAGATAGATAGATAAAGAGATAAATAAGTAGATCTATAGTGCCCCATGGCACCTGAAAACATTCTCAAAAGATTTTGTATGGAACAGGTGCTATACGGGATTGAACGGATATTTTTTCAATATTCATAGTAAGATTTCAAATTTTATAAACTTCACAAAGATGAAGCATCTCTGATTTTTGAGTAATGATGATTATTTGAGACGTACAACGTCCAGCCATTTTAATAGCAACAGTCCTTAACTTTCAAAGTTGCTGATTTCAAACTTGGATTTCCAAACACGGTTGCGAATAAAGTCTTTTCGTTTAAAAGTTCCACTTATTTAAGAAAATTGTGTTTTTGCATTTTTTAAAACTCATATTCAGAGCTTCTAATTCTAGTTCCAAAAAATTTAACTTTGAATAGTTTAGTTTTTTGATCACCTGTTTTTCCATTTTTTCCAGATTATATTGTTTTGCAAGTTTTTTTCAAGCTTGTTTGTGATGCGAATATAAGATCTTCATTGTATTTATAATGATTTATTAATCTTATTTATCATATACTAACTATTTACAAACTTTTTTAAACATATTTCAGAAAAAAACTTTGATAAACTTGTTTTTAAGTTTGTTTTGAATGAAGTAATATTTGACAGTCAAGGATTTTTAGTAGACAAAAATGTTATTTATTGAACTATCAGTAGTCATGCATAATGCAACCATTAAACCATACTAGAGACAATGAGCTCGTTCAAACAATAAGTTTTTGATACTTTAGTAATTAATACAAAAATCTTTTCAAAATACAAAAAACTATCTTATCGGTGTTCCTGAAGAAGCATTTTGAAAAGTTGTAGCGAAGCAACTGCGGAAGACCAAAAAAGCCCCTTATTAAATATTGATACCACCGGGTTTTCCCATAACTATTTTAAAAGGCATAATAAAATATTCTCAAGATAATTATTCAAATTTATTGACATTTTTTTGTAGTGTAAATCACATTCCGATGTGAATTAAAAAACAGGATTTAAAAGTGAGGGTTCACGTCCACCTATTTGGGTAAATTTTCTATCTTCATTCACAACCTAAAAAAAAAGCTAAACTCATCTTTATTGTCAAATCAATTTCAATTCAATTTGTATGGATCTCTGTTTATCAGTCATATTTAGCGCATTGAATGAAGATACTACTAAGATTCATGGTCATTAAACCGCTATTCGAAAAAAACTTTTTTTCCTTGTTTCAACATTCCAAAAGATACCTATCATTTTTTTTTATATATTCATTTCATGAGAAAATTTATAAATTTTTAATGATGATGGTTTTTCAGCAAAACGAAAACCTTCCTGCATCAATCAACTTATAAACCACTGTTTGAAAGCTAATAATTTAACCTCTTTAGACCCACTTGCAAAACAACCTAAACTTTTAATTGCACAAGCTCTTCTTTATCAAATCAGTTTCACTTTTGCATTCTATTAATCAATCTTTTTTAAACACTTAACTTTTTTTAATTAAAATTATTTTTTAAAACTTCAATAAATAATTAATTCAGCAAAACTTGACAAGGCCAAAGAATTATTTAATAAAATTTTTAAAAAAGAATTCTAGTTATAATCTAGTTAGTTGTTTGAAGTTCCAGTTTTGAGATCCGTCTTTTATTCCTGTATAAATTATTAGTAGCTACCTGATAAGTGTCATTAAATTTTGAAATATTTTCAACCTCAATACTTTATCATTGCAATCTTGAAAAAAAAAACATTTTAAGCCAATGTGCTTTAAGAATTTATATGTTTTTTAAATTTTTATGAAGATTTATTCAAGTTTTAACAGAAAATTTTTCAATGTTTTTTGTTTCCCCTTTTGGGAGACGATTTGATACGCAATTTCCACGACAATATTCCTTCAAGACATGTTATCCTTGTCTATTTCAAGTTTATTGGTTACTTTTTGATTTATTTCCTTTATAAAACATACCTTCCTACACAGGTTGTATTTTTTAGCTTTTTTCTCTCTAGAGATGACGTACAACTAACAAACCCATTTGTAAAAAGATCTTGATGAAACATCAGCAAACACTAACCAAAAGCACTCTGATTTAAATGACCATCTCAATGTAAAATCTTTCAAGATAATTTCTTCTTGGCTTATTATCTCCTTTCAAGCGCCAAATCAGCTTATTGATTGAAAACCCCTTAAAAACAAATATAAAATGATTGGTTAAACAAATATTTGAATCATAACATGTAAACATCGACTTTATGGACTTTCTTAGACGATTCAATTATCATTTGGTATTACATTTATTAAATATTCATGGAACAAGATAAGCAAATAGAAAATAAATAGAACACAAATCGAAATAGAATTATTTAAAGAGAGTTTGATAATGAATGGAATGGCGATAAAGAGTGGAATAGAAAGTTGAAAACCATCAAATATGCATTTAATGGAGCATCATCAAATGAAAGCAAGCAAGGCTAATGAAATGATTGCACTCATTATGCACAGAGGCCTCATCGATCGCCTTGTGCAAGCGGTTACTTGAGGCCTTTATTGACGCACCTTGCTACCTTTGAGCCACTTTAGAAACCTTTTTTCAATTTTTACAATCAGATTTCAAGCTTTTTTGCGAGGTGTTAATCGAAATGGATGTTTGTAAAGGAACTTGAAGATACGGTGCTTGCTTAAAGAAACATTTCACATGTAATTTTGAAAACCAAATTTCTTCTGCTGTGTTTTTTTATTTTGAGTTTATTTTTACTAAAAATTTTAATTATTATTATGATTATTTTCTCATTTCATTGAAAATTCATTTCAACATTTTATTTCAATAAAAATATTTAGATGAAAAATGCTTCCTAAAAAATGTTGACTTTTACAAGATTTTTGCATAAATTCTTTTTCATTTTGGAGTTAGTTTTTGAAAAGTAAACCATAAGAATTATATATATATTATCAATAAAATACTTTGAAATGAATCAAAAAAATATTACCACAAGATTAACACTGTGTATAAATTCAAAAGCATTTCCTTACAAGTAACTCATCGAAAACCTGAAGAAGCTTTTAAGTTTGCAAAATATCTCAAGCTTGGCAAGCACTTCTCTAATTTTTTGTATGTCTTCTATTGAGCGAAAGTGTAAAAGAATATTTGTTTCATAGAGCACTGAAAGGCATTTTCAAACACGAGCATCGTACGTTCTATTTGGTGTTTTGAGACAACAATGGACTTGGTGTAATGTTATATGTTATGAAAAAATGCTTATGACTTTTTAAAATGGCAAAGCTTAAGAAAAAATTCACTTCACAAAAAAATTGATTTATAAAGCAAAACAGTTTCAAGTCTTCTATTGTTGCTTCCAAATTGCCACTTGATTTTTAACATTCCGAAGTTCAATTAGTAACATGTATGATGTAATTTTTTGAGATTGAAATAAGAAAATATTTTAATTGAAAAATACTTGGTATTAGATGCATTGAGGTTTGACATGATGTTATGGAATGTTAGCTTGCATGAGGGTTGAAGTGAGCCTCGAACACAGGTGTTGTACTTCGAAAAATAACTAATTAAATTGTCGCTAGTTTTTTTTGACTAAGTAAAAAGCCTTTAATTTTTACATTATTGTTTAATTATTCGATAAATTAATTTCAATTATATTTACTTTTGTTTAAAAGTATTTTTTGTTCAAATGTTTTTCCAGATTTTCTAAGCAAAAAGTAATTTTTTTTCAAATTATATTTTTAGAAAATCAATAATTGCATCAGCTAGCCCGTTAAGCGCAAGTTTTAACATACTAAAAATATAAAAAAACAGTTATTTGCAAAGTTTTATTTTAGCAAAAGAAATCACATGTATTAACTTTTCATTCTTTGCATATAGTTTTCACCTGAACAATTTATTATCTTGAGCACATTCATCACACGATAAATACTGTAATAAATAATAATTGCTAGCATCTCATTAACATTTTAAAAAGGATAACAACTGAAAATGCTGCCTAAAGCTGGTGGAAGGCGAAGGTCTGTAGCCTTGTTGACTTCACTGCACGGGTCCATGAAACCTCTCCTTAACCATGGCTTCAACTCCAACATCTCCGTGGAACTCGATGAAGACCCACTCAACTGCCGCAGGGTTTAACTTTTTCATTTTTGTCTTTTTAAAGTTTATTCTGTTTGAATCCAAAAATAATCGTCAAAAGTGAATCTTTAGAAAAGTTTGATTAAATTTTGACCTGATCTTGTTATATTTATTCGAAGTGTTTATCATGCTTAATTCAAATGATTCAACAAAAGATTCAGCATAGTTGGAAGTTTTCACTATTTTTATTCAGAATTTATTTTTAAAACTTGCAAATGCTTCTTCATTTCAATAACATACGAAGCTTCATTAGGCATGCAACTGAAATTACTGAAACCATAAAAAAGCAACCTTTTGATGCCTTTGAGTTGTGAAGTTACTAAAAAACTTTAAAAAGAATAATGTTTTAAACTAACTAAAACTAATTGAAAAATATTTATTTAGTGTTTGAAAATATTTTGTGTCTACTTAAAAATAAATTGTTCACCAGAGTTCAGGGCATTTGAAGTTCTCGTACAAAAGTCGACGAAGCTCAGCCAATTCAGTGCAACAAAGCCGTTCCAACAGTGTCAGAAGCGAAAATAGATTGACTTCAAAACAAGCTGAGCTAACCAGTAGCTTTCAAAAACATGTCATACAAGCTGAAGATAATAACAAGGAAGAGAGAGATGACCTGGTGCTTCCACTTAATCACTCGAACCGCTCTCATCATCATATCACAAAACGCAGACATTCTGAATATGGGAGGTTTCTGACACCTGGAAAGGAAAAACTTCAACAATTTCAAAACAACAATCATTCTATAGACAAGGATGTTTCGGACGAAAATGAAAATATTGATAACATTCAAAACATCGAACAACCCCAAGAAAACGACGATGATGTGCAGAGTGACTCGAGGAAGTCTCCTAGTCAGAGTGTGCCCAGAAGAAGGGCGGTCGACACGTCGGACTTGCGGTCTTGTGCCCTGGTTCAAAGCAAGCTGAAAACACACCGGAGTTCTTGGAAGTCCATCGATGGCATGCCATTGTGGGTTATTAATTGTTTGAACAGTTTTGAATCTTTTTTATTCACAAAAATATTATAAATTTAATACATTATTTTTTTTAATGATATTCGAAAAGTTTATAACTCAAAAATAAAAATAATAGATTTTAAATGTTTTAAAAAAGTTTGAATTAGCAAATCTTTGAAGCAAATTTTTGCGCAAAAAGCAACTCAAGGTTGTTTCAGTTTAGACACCTAGAGCATGCATCTTTTGATTTTCAGTGTTTGAGTAGATGATACTATTCAAAAATTTTTGATAAACAACTTTTAAAATGTTATAAAACCTAAACAATAGTGTTGATACAAGATGCCAATGGAAAAGGCTACATTGGTGTTATGAATTTGAATATTCGAGTGAGAATTCAAACTTTCAAAAGATGTGTATAATAACTTTCACAATTCCAAAGTACTTTCTACAAAGTTGAAAAAATCAACAATAAAAAACTTCAAGAAATTTTTTAACTGATATTTTTCAATTTTTAGTTCCGAAGTATATAAACTTATCAGACGTAATATCCCGCTGAAGTAACTCCTCCACCTTGAAATTATTAAACATTCCAGTTTTGTATTATCGAGACCTTAGGAGGGTTGTTGAATTTTTCATAAAACTCTCACACAAAGTAATGAGTAAATCGTTTCTTATTGAAAAAAAATGATAAAAATAGAATAACAATAGTAGACTGGATGCCAGTAGTAATATCATAGGAAGCAATGTTTGTTCAGGCTGTGTGTTTTGAAGCTACGTGATTTTTTAAATGATAAGTTCAACAACATTTTAAAATCTGTTAACGAATTGTAGTCTACCACTTCCGTTTTGAGATTTCTAAAAGTTTTGAAAAGCTCATTTAATTTTTGAATTAGAAAATTTTTGAATGTATAGAATCTGTATGAAATTATATTTTTTATTTGGTTGATTCAAAGCGTACCTTAGTTGTACATTGATGAGGTAGAGTTTGTGTAAGCTAGCATACACCTGACAAAAACTTCTTTAAACAAACGCTGAGTTTCAAAGCTTGTGAAGGCAATACAATTGAACACTTGTATAATTGAAGGACAAACTTCAGTTCAAAAATTTTATTTTGAGAATAATGATGTTACAATAGGAGACTTAAGTCGTCTTATGGGTTAGTTTGATGTTTTCAATAATCCAAGTCAAACACATCTGTCTTCAAAGCTGAACATCTCAAATTGCAAAGCTCAAAAAAATATATTTCATATCAGCAATATGACAAAAAATTCAAAAATTATTTTTGTAAAAAACAGTTAATTGTATTTAGCATTAAAATTTTATTTTGTACTTTCATTTTAATATAAAAAAAACAGTATAATACTATCAATGGAAGATATGAAAAATACTTAAAATTGTTTCATTAAAAGTTAGTTCAATTGTTTTTGTGCCTCAAACGAGTCATTTTAAAAAATGTTGTGAATCTTTGGGACGAGGTTTAATATGTGCTATCATTGAACCCTGTTGACGGAACGCACGTTGCACACAGTCATACCTGGGTTGGTGTACACTCTTGTACAACATTGCACCTCACAACATCGCTCTTTCACTTAATTTCTTGTGTATGCCAGTAACTATAGTTTTAAAAAATTTCACATAAAACCTTGGCTTTTTAATTCATCTTTTACTTTTCAAGTTTTATTTTGAAAGATTTTTGGTTTATAAGTTTTAAAAAATTTTATAAATAAAGTTTAAAAAATTTATAATTTCAATATATTTTTTGAAATTTTAATATTTTTGATTAGAAGCAAATTATGGTGCAAGTGTACTTTTTTATTTTCAGTTTAAAATCAAAACTTCAAACTTTCATAACAAGCACTCAAAAACATTCAATAATTATGTGTTAAAATATGTTTTTAAACAAGTTTGAAAATCGATCACACTAAATTTTGAAAACCTAAAAAACCCCACTTGAAAAAGAAAAAATTTATAAAAATTTTGTTTTGAAAGTATTAGTAAGTGATTCTGCGGGCCCATTGATATTGGAGATGAGTATATATACACGGCATGTAGATGCGCCTATAAAATTTATGTCATGTCACTCGTTGAGCTACAAATTGAATTGGAAACTTGAACAAAAGTTTCCAAGGTCCAAACAAAAATATTCGTTGCCTTCAAAAACTTATTTTTTGTCTCAAGTCTAATGCTCAAATCACCTTTTGGTATATTTCCTTAAACTGAATATTTTTGTTTGAAAGTTTTTGCGAGTCATAATTTGGTAAACTTTATGAAATTGAACAATGTTGTGAGTTTGAAACACTTAAAACTTTTGCTCAGAATGAAACCTGCCCTAGCCCCTAGTGAGTGTGATGAAGTGACTGAAAACAACAAGGTGAACTACTTTTTAGTATGAAGAATTAATTCAAAAATTCTCATGTATCCAATTCTTAAATGATGGCATTTCATGCTTTGAATGATATTGCTCAAATCTCAAAATTATTATTATTATTCATCAAAAGCTAGATTGTTTTTTTTTGCTGTCGAGCATTATTCTTACTTATTAATAGAATGCCAGACTATTTCCACAGCGTTTCGATTGGCAAAAAACGAATGTTTTTAGATAATGATGAATGGCTATTTAGGTTTTTCAACAAAAAAAAGTAACCAAAAAGCTTGGAGTTTCCACTTTTTATCTTCATAAAAAACTATTTTCAATAATCTATACAAAACCCCACTCACTTCACGTTAACGTTGACATCATTTCAACATTCATCAAATAAAAGTCATATAAACTTGTGAATAATCGTCTTTGATGGCTGGGTTGTAGATGACAGAAGCAAGCAAGTATGAAGATCCCATGGAGTGTTCAGGAATATATGGCCGTATGGAGCGGTTGGCTGGCGATGATATGGGCGAGTGGAATCTGCTTGGAGACAACAGAAGAATCAATAAGCTGGATATGACTCCAACTGGAAAAAAAACCTGCAATCGATCTCTTTTCATTTTCAATGAAGGCAACTTCATCAGAAAATCTGCTCAAACGATCATCGAGTGGGGATATCCTTCCAACAAATATAAATATACATTTATCTATCACCATTCACACACTAAGTTCGGAGTATTTTTATTTATATTAAAACTTGGCATCACATTTGTTCAAATTTTAATAAGGACTAGCACGAAATTGATTAGGATTTAAACTTTTTCTTAACCCCGACCCATCAATGTGCCTACACGCCCTTTGAGTACATGGTCTTGCTGACCATCATCGCCAATTGCATCGTACTGGCTCTAGAAGAACACCTCCCAGACAACGACAAGACCCCTCTTAGCTTAGAACTTGTGAGTTCACGTCTCACTGTTTTGAGTTTCAAATAGATTGGTGTTTGAAATGAATCAAAAATCAATTTTTTAAGTTTTTGAGTAGGTTTTGTTATTAGTGGATATGTATGATTTTATCGAGTCAGTGCAATGTTACATTGATAACAAAAAGCTTGGTACTTTTAATAAAAACTAATATTGTTCGAAAAATTTTTATTGTATAAGTATAATTTTTCAAGTTTTCTGAAATGGCAAAAATGTGAATGTTTTGATATGTTGCTTCAACATTAAATGCTTCGTGAATTAAATGACTTAATGGTACGAGCCACAATACTGAACTGGCTTTATTGATTAATACTCTTCCTTCATTACTTAAATGAAAGACCAAATAATCTGCATCAAAGTTTATGGTCGCTATGAAAGAGACTAATCCAATATGCATTATTGAAAACGTCATGTTGAAACGAGAAAAATTTTGTGTTAATTTCCATATAGAAAAGAATTTTATCAAGTAAATTTTTTTATTTTAAAATGAATACATATTTAAAAAATTCATTATTGCAATATCTTATGCATGGAGGCGTTAAAATATTGTGAGAATAGTATTAAGCTGTTAGGAGCGTATTGAAAATGGCACTTTACAAAGCTAATATCACTGTGTGTCAACAGCTCAGCTCGTGCCTGAAATTGCCAATATATTGCTGCAAACAACTAAAAGCTTTATTAGATTTTCTAAGAACTAATGTTTATGAAAATAACTGAATCAGTCTTTTTGACTGAGTTTATTACCTAAAAATTTGCTTTGTTCAACTACATTTCATTATCTACACAATTATATTTATCACTTTTTTAAAGTCCGAGTCTTCAATCTTACTTTGAATCAAAATATTATTTTGAGCATTGAAATAAATGCATCCAAACCACTCAGGAAAAGACCGAGATATACTTCTTGATGATATTCTGCATCGAAGCGACCTTCAAAGTGGTGGCACTAGGCTTCCTGCTGCACAAGGGTGCCTATCTGAGGAATGCTTGGAACATCATGGACTTCGTTGTTGTCGTCACCGGGTGAATGCTTTTTTGTTCTTTATTGTTTGAGTTATATAAGAATTAAATCTTTCAAATTATCAAATTTGTATTAAAAATTTCAAAAAAATCGTTTAAATTAAATTTATTTTTTTTAAAAATGGAAGAAAAATTTTTATAACGAATTATTTATTGAAATTGAATTGGAATATTTTTTGGTTATAAAAGAGACTTTTTAATGTTCATGATGGTGTTGAAGAATTAGATGCCCCAGTGCCAAGAAAAAGCATTAAGCTTTGATAGTTTATGATTCCGATGAGAAACTCAACCTGCAATTTTCTTTACTTTTCGAGCAACATTTCAGCTAAGTGCTTTTCAAAACTAATTCTCAAAAGCTCGATTAAATATTTATATTTAAAAACATCTATGCGAAAAAAATCCTTTTGAAAAATTTTCAAGTTTAGAAATAATTTTTATTATAGAAAATTCGGTCTACCTAACAAATAAGATTTCTTTGATCTCATTAGGTTTCAAATTAGATTATTCATATAAGCAAAATTAAATGAGATTGTTTCGTTTGAGTTTTTGAGATTAATGAAGCCAAACCTACACGATGATTCAAGCTTCTCTGAGCTACATTTAAAATTCCTTCAATATTTAATGAAATAAAGTTGAAGTATTTTATTGTTTAGTGGAAATAATTGATCTGTGAAGATGAAATTGCGACTTCTAAGAGCAATCGACTGAATATTCTCAAATCATAAATACTACATATCAATCATCTGCAGCGTGTAGATTTGAGAAGTTAAATCTTATGGTTCTAAATATAATATTTTGATATATTGTTTTGTTCTCACTAGTAAGTTTTCATAAAATATTTATTACCAAAGTTTAGTTAAAGAAATGAGTCAAAAAGGCCTTTATGAGAAGATTTTATTTCAGAATGTATTGACTGGCCGCATCAAAAGCATTTTAGTTCCCATATAAAATTAATTTACGTTATATTTATGGCTAAAATTATGATTAAAATTTGCATATGAACTGAAAAAATCTAATGTGGTTCTGAAATTTAAAATTTTTAAAAAATGATTTTGTTTTGTAAAAACTTTTGAAAAATTAAAATTAATTTTTTTTGTTCAATAATTTTTTCTTCCGCCAATTCTTCATATTTGATTCAATGAAATGAGATTGCTTAGATTTACAAGTGTAATTTTTCATTTTTAATTGAAAATTGAAATTGAAACGTAGATATAACTGTTTATAAACTCAATACTATGATATCAGCCATGTTGCCTCAAGCGTTTGAATTGATGAAAACAGTGAAGATATTCTTCCCCCTCCACAGACTCCTGTCGCTATTCATTAAGCGGTTTGACCAGCCTTCCCTCAGGTCCTTGAGGGTTTTGAGGCCTCTGAAACTTGTCACCGGCTTCGAAAGTAATTCGCACTGCGTTTTGCAGATTTGAATGCCAAGTGTTGGGTGTTTGTAGAGTAGATTAGACACCTCGAGTAGGACGCTTGTGGCGTTTGAAAGCAGCAAACAAATCTTTGTTGTTGCTAACAAATTAGTTGGGAATGTTTGCTGTGATGTTTAAATTTTTTTTTTCGTGTCCATAGATTAGTCCGCCAAGTTGCCACTGTATTTTAGTTTGCATAATGTAACATGAATCATTAAAAAGGTTATTCAAATTTTAGTTCTTCTTAATAACGTTTTGTTTGCATATTTTAGCATGAGTTACCTTGAAAATTAAAAAATAATATTGATAAAGTACAAGAATAACCTATAAATTTTTGGAAACTGAATCAAGTTTCTTTAAAATAAGCAATTTTTGTTTAATGAAAAGTTGTTCTGGATAAAAAAGCTTACAAAAGAGGAAGAAGTCAATTGTTTCAACTTTTTATTTTCTCTCAAAAAATTTTATCATTCCAATTTCTCAAAACTAATCTAAAGAAATTTTAATTATAAAGCAAAAAATAGATGTGAGCAATTTCAGTTGAACAAATGCAGTTAAAAAATTTTATTAGTGAAACCAAAATATAAAAAAATAAAATTACTGCAAGGTTCAAACAACTTTACCCAAGCCTTGTTTTAAATGGGCGTCTGAATAATGCCTAATACGTTCAACTTCATAAAATTACATCAATATATTTGAAGTGATAGACCTAGCTGTGCGTAGTTTTGAATCTTTTAAATGAACCATAGGTTTATAGCTTTGTTTGCAGCGGGTGGTGGAGGAAGCACATTTAATTTACGAACATTGCGAGCTGTGAGGGTGCTGAGGCCATTAAAACTAGTCTCAGGGGTGCCAAGTAGGTTCTTATACTGCCGCCTTGCCACACTTTCAACTTCTTTAGTTTCCTTCATACATTCTTCAGTTGAAACTTTTGAATATGTTAGTTTGTTCGGCTTGTTAAATTGATATTTTGTTAGAAAGTTTAAATGTTTTTGAATGCTTCCATGGTAGAAACGCTACAAAATTTGTTAACATGCTTTCTTATACTTTAAAACTTTCATCTTATCTGCTTGTTAGAACTAATTTTTATTTCAAATTTTTAATTTTCTATGAAAAAAATTTGTCATGCATAGATGAGCTATTCAAGAGATACAAAACCTGGCAGGCTTACAAGTGGTGCTCAAGTCGATCCTCAAGGCCATGGCACCCCTTCTTCAAATCGGTCTGCTGGTCCTCTTTGCCATCGTCATCTTCGCTATCATCGGCTTAGAGTTCCTTTCTGGAGCCTTCCATAACACATGTCGAAATCTGGAAACAGGTTTGAAGATGAGAAAGCTACTATATAGATATCATCAGTTACAAGAGTAAATGAATTATATAATAATTTTTTAAAGGTTTTTCTCATATCCAAAGTTTATTTTAAAGTATTAAAAGCTCGATGATATAATTAAATTGATTTTAACGTTGGGATTAAAATTTCAGTATAGAATAATTTTTCAAGAAAATATAAAACTTGGAATGTACTTTGTTAAAAAATTAATTGATTTCACTTTTTTGTGGAAAAAAATTACTTTTGAAGTTGGAAAAAAGATGAAATAATAAAATTATTTTTAAAAAAATTCTAAAATAAAATAATTTTTTCGAAATATTCTCACGTGGCTGAATCCAAAGTAACCCCATCAATACACATTCAATAGATATAATTTCAACTGATTGATTGAGGCCATGCAATGGTACACAGGAGAGATAGACCTGCAAGGAGAGGAAGAGATCATACCCTGCCAAGAACCAGGCAACACCAACAGTTACTTCGGCCAGGGCTTCAACTGCGATAACAACTCTTTCTGCGGGCCCTACTGGGAGGGACCCAAACAAGGCATCATCAGCTTCGACAACATTGGATATGCCATGCTCACAGTCTTCCAATGCATCACCATGGAGGGATGGACTACAGTGCTTTACTACGTAATCAATATACTCTGTGTTGTTTGCTTCGATGGAATAGAGAAAATTGTTTCTAAATTTCTTAAAATTTGCATAACTTTTCAAATATCTTTGTAGAATAAAGTTTCAAATATAATGAACTTGGAGTTGGAATGTGAAAGTTTAATTAGAAAGGTATGGAAAAGCATTTAACATTAAATAGTATCCAAATTGGAGTTTTCTTATTTTCAATAAGTTTATAATTTTTTAGAGACATCGTATGTTTTTTATATATTGAATTGCAAACAACTTCTCCACATTATGAGAAATTTTTGAAAAACCTTTATATTTAAAAATTAGCTCAAATTTTCCATAAGTAAAACTTCATCATAACTCGTAAGCTATCCAAATTTATTAAGATTTTACTTATGGAAAATTTGAGCTAAATTACAAATAGAAGTGATTTCAAAATAGTTCTCATATTGTGAAGTTATATCAAATTGCATGAGTTTTTTATTTCGTTAAAACTTTTTGAAAACTTTTTATAAAAAATATATAAATAGTCTGAAAATTGTAATTTAATGGAATTGAATACTTTCATTTAATTACACAGTTTTATAAAGATTTATTCAACTAAAATGAAACCTTTTTCAAAATTTTGTTTTTTAAACTGCATATAACTTAATTTTCGGATTCTGTTGTGAATTTTTAAAACTTTTTCATTCAAAGTGCTTTTGAAAATGTATGAATTATAAAACAGTGAGATTATTTGAACAACAATTCCATGTTTTCCTGAAAATAATACTTAAAAACTCATGTACCATTAAACAAACCTATGTGATACATGCACAGACAGACGATGCGGTGGGTCGCAACTTTCCCGTCATCTATTACGTCTCCATCATCATCATTGGCTCTTTCTTTATGCTCAACCTTGTCCTTGGTGTCCTCAGTGGGTCAGTGCTCATTTATATACTCAGACATGTATGTGGAGTGGTCGTAAACATATGACTATTAGAAATGAATGATTGTTTTGAAATATAGCTTGGTTTGTTATATTTTTTGATATGCCTAACATATCATGGTAATTTTTACATTTTTGACTTAATATTGAAGAAATATGATGGAAAAGGGAACACAAACTTTTTATTATGATGGATTCTGCACAAGGAGATGTTTAATGAAGTTTCAAAGACAAAAACGAATAACTAAATAACATAAACTCGTTGTCTTCAAAAATGCTTTTTTCGAAGGTGATAACACGCGCTGTGTTTTCATTTTGCATTTGCTTCAAGGATTTTGGCTCGAAATTTCAAAAAGTATTGTTATTTTTAGAAAGTTACACTATAATGAATATAATCATTGGTCAGAATGTTTCGTATCAAATTTGGCACAAGATTTGATAAAAGCACTCTTTGTAGGGAGATTTTCATAATAATTGATAGATCAAAATATTACATCCAAACGTCAGTACGTTCAATTGAAAGTTTCAATTACATAAGAAAAGTTTTGATGGAAAGCAAGAGTTGCAAACTCATTATGAGATCTGCCATTGTCACGTGTATGGCGAGAAAAATGTTTTTGTTTTATTTGAATAACTACCTCAGTTATTTAAACAACTGAAAATAAATTTTATTTTATTTCTTTTATTCATGAGGCATAGACCCTGATTTAAACTTCACTTTGTTCACGTGCTCGCACAGATCACCTGTCAAGCACACAACACTACCATCAACATGCAATAATTAAAACTGCAACTTATTTTCCAGTTCAAATGTCAATATCAAAAATTCGTATTTAGAGTTTTCGAAAATAAACTACAAAAAGACACTCAAATACGTCCTGAGTGAGTATTGATTAATCTGCCATCTGAACAAGTTCAAGAATTTTATTTCCCATATTCTTCTTTTATAGCCATTCCAAATCTGCATTGAGGGCACGTTGGAAATTTTTGAAACAGTCTTCTATATCAATTTTGAAGTCAAAATACGTTTTGTCTAAATGTTCTACGCAATTCCACTCTGAGTTTATTATATTATAGATAGAAGATAAAAGCTTTTTTATGGTTTCAAGCTAAAAATTTTCAATACAGTTTTTTGAGTTTTCAACTTTATTAAAGCTTTGATGATTTATATGAACAATTTCATTTTTTTTGTAATCGCTATAACATTTTCTTGGTGCAGCTTAGAACCCGCCAAATATTTACGACGAATTTTCAAAATATTTTGGATTGAACCCATGTTTTTAAAGTAAAAAAAAATATATCATTCATTTTAATTGAATATTCAATTGAAGTTAGTAAAAATAACTTTTAGCTTTAATTGAAATCCATTGATCGAGACAATTTTTCAAAAATCTTTAAGCTTGAAGTCTAATTTGTTGATGAACGTGTAGAGGGGTTGAAGGAGAACTGTATGTGTAGTGAATAAGGAATATTTGCCCTATCTCATCAAAACATAGTTTTATATACGAGTTTTAACACGCATCTTATCTATTATTTGTGAAATATTTTTTGAAAGTGTCTGGCATGTATTTTATTTAGATGTAGCCACTGAATATTTTTTTTAATATAAAATTTTAACCATTTTATAGAAATAATACTTTCAATTCACGAGTTTTCAAACAAACAAGATCATTTGATTAGTTTTTAGTTAGAGAATTCTTGATCTTGAAACTTTCTGGGTTAAACATCACTGTAAGAAACTTCGCAGGTTATCATTATTAATTCCACATTGATAAAAATACCTCACTATTGTATCATTTTTAGTTGGCGTAATTTGATTGTTATTTAAACGTTAATTATTTACAACATTTTTAGATTATGTATCATGAGAGAAATTCTTATTTTTCTGAAGTTTTCAATACTGCTGACAAGTTCATGTCGCGGTATATCCGGATACTAAATGATGAGAGCTTAGTAAAGCCTCATTTCATGAAAAGTGAATAATTTTTTTTATTGTTTCACCATTTGTTCGACGATGGTTGAAATAATGAAGATATTCATCAAAGAACCAAAAAGATGAGGCTACGGAGGTTTGAGAGGCAAATTTGAAGAGTTGCAAGATGCGGTCATAAAGAGTGGCAATAGAGTTGAAAATTTTTTACTTTGTTTACATTGGAACAGCATACAATGATAAGCATTATTTTATTCTTCAAGAACAAAAAACAGGTTCAAGAATTGAAAGGATGGTGTGCTAGATCAAATGTCGAGATTTTCTTTACATTTGTAGACTAATAGAAACACAAGCTTTAGTGATAGAAAATAAATTCAACTAGACAGTTCATAAAACGCCGTAGAATTAAATTTTACCTACAATCTGTATTTTTAAATAACTTGTTTGTTTTTTGTACACGGCATAAAAATGCGGCACCATGAGATCTCCCATGGGTCTCATCATGTTCCGCTCAGTGTTTAAAACATTGGAACATTTTTGTTCGTCATTTTTTTTTTTAAATATTGAAAAAATTTCCAAATTTAGAGAGTTTGCAAAAGAAAGAGAAAGAGTAGAAAGTAGACGAGCGTTTTTGAAATTGAGGAAACATCAGCAAATGGAGAGGGAGTTGAATGGGTATCTGGAGTGGATTTGTAAAGCTGGTCAGTCAAAATTATTTTTGAAAATCACATTTTGTTTAAATTACTCATTTTTTATTTAAATTTTTGAACAAGATTTACAAAAAGTATTTGTATTTTATAATTAAAAAAAGTAAATTTTCAGAAGAGGTGATTTGGAATGAGGAAAAAACTACAGAAGAAGAAAAACAAAAAATTATAGAAGGTAATTGAAACTTAATGAAGAAAAAAGTAAAATGAACAAAATTTGAGTTTTACTAAAAACTTGACTGATTTTACGACGCCACCTTTGAAATAGACTGTGTTAGTTTGATTGGTGGATGCTACAGTTAGCTAGTCTAATGTACCAGCCTTTAGAACTAATTTTAGAAATTATTCATCTCATACTGTCATGAAATATTCAAAGAAGAAAGTTCTATTTTGTAAAAATGACAAAATCTTATTCAATGTATCAATATTTTAGAAGTGATTTTCAACTTTTTAAAAATTGTCTCTAAGTTCGAAAATATTTTAATATTTGCATCAACATGTAGTGTTGAATCTTACAAAGTTTTAAAGTCATATGATTCTTACACAGCCCGCAAAAGAGTGGCAAACAGGAAGATGAAGCATATGAAAGTGGCCAAGGAGGCAGACTGCGAAGAAAATGATGGTCTTTATAGTGAGAACAACTTTCATTCACATTTTTATTACAAATAAAAAAGATTCAAAGTTTTGGTGTTTTATTGATTAGACTTTTCAGGTTCAAAGTTTTTATGGTTTAGTTATGGCAGATGTGAAGGATTCCTACAACTCAAGAAACAATATCCTAAAACCAACAGTGCCTCATATGCGATATTCCAAACCTATGAAACGAGGCATCTTCAGAAAATTTGAAAATTTTTTTCGAGCTGAAAAAAGATTACAGTAAGATGATTATAAAAATTTTTTTGATAATCTCAATCAAAGGTTTTTGTTTTCACAATGTTCAATATTTTTCAAAAATTTTGTTTTTTTACCTGGCGTGCTGAGGCTTTATAATTGTTTAATGATCAATATAAAATCTCACTATCGGCTTGGAAACGTGAAAAATCTTAAATTGTATTTCACGATTAAATTTTCTCAATGAAATATTTTTCTAGTTAAATTTAAAAAAAGGATAAATTATGTATTCAAAACCCAAAAAACCAGATTTAAGATCCGCAAAATAGTTAAAAGCCAAGCATTTTACTGGTTGATCATAATATTAGTCTTCCTCAACACCATGTTTGTGGCAGTGGAGCACTATGGACAACCGGACTTCCTCACTCAGTTCCTGTGTGAGTTTTCCATTTTTTTTAAACATTCGTTCATTCTACAACTGATAGGAACGTGAAGTTTATCAAGTTATATTTCTTTTAATTTTTTAAAAAAACTTTATTAGTCTATTTTTTCAGATTTTTGAATTCGCATCTTAAAATTTTCAAAAGAACTTTAAAATTTGACAATGTGTCATGAGTAAAACAAAAAATAAGCTTCATAATTGTTTGAAACATCTGCAACAAGGGTATTCTGAGTATGTCTTTTTGGGACTCTTTATGTTCGAGATGCTTTTCAAAATGTATGGACTGGGGATACACTTGTACTTCCAGTCATCATTCAACATCTTCGACTGTGTGGTCAGTTTTCGTGATTACCTTATATCAACGACGTATAAAATGAACCTTCATAATCAATGACGCTGCTTTAATTGGTAGGTGATAGCGGGGAGCTTGTTTGAAGTGATACTGGCGATTCATTACCCAAACAGCTCCATCGGCATCAGCATTCTGAGGGCCATGAGGTTGTTGCGGATTTTCAAAATGACCAGGTGGGTCTATTAGTTTCATCAACACAAAAAAATCGATTTTTTTACTATATTTTATAAGTTCAAGTTCAATTTGATGAGCTAAATAATTTGAAACGATAGAACAGCTTTATAGCCAAATGTTGTTGCAGGTACTGGGCATCATTACGAAATCTGGTCATCTCACTTTTAAGCAGTATGCGCAGTATCGTTTCATTGCTCTTTCTCCTCTTTCTCTTTATTCTCATCTTTGCTCTTTTAGGAATGCAGTTGTTTGGAGGAGAGTGAGTATTTAAATTTTATTGTCCAATTCATTCAAAGCTTATAGTTTTTGTTTCCAAATTAAATTTTTTAAAGTATTTTTCCAATTCAAAAAAAATGTTTGAAAAACTGTTCATGGTCATAACCGAAATGAGAATTTTTGTTTATCAATTGTCAATGTCAGCAATTTTGTCACCGTTAATTGTTGTAGCAACATGAGATGGGGAGCAAACAGCAATAAAAAATGCCTTTTTTAGATTTGAAAAACTTAAAAAATGTATTTTTTAACTTCAAAATAAACTTTAAAACAAAATATGAATATTTTTATTGTAGTTTGATAACATCGATAAAAGTAATAATCGGTCATAAGATGGAACTTTCCCACGGGGAGACCAGCCAGCCACTTCGACACCTTCACCGTGGCACTGCTCACTGTCTTCCAGGTTGTATCTCTTGCTGGCGTTTGTGTTTTGCGTGTGTATGTTTTTTTCAAATAAAAAACATTAATTTCATGAAAAATTTTTTTTTAGAACTTCTGTAAAAAAAAAATTTTTCAAAATAAGACAAACCTCACTGGATTTAATCATAAGCGAGTAAGTTTGCTCGTAAAAAAATAATAATTTTTGTTTTTAAAAGTGAATTCAACATATGCCACTGTTTCTTTGTTTTGAGATTTCATTATGTTTATATCTATTGTTATTTGCGATATTAATCATGTGTAAGATCTTGACTGGAGAAGATTGGAACGAAGTAATGTACCATGCCATCATATCGCAAGGAGGGGTTGACAACTACGGAATGTTCTACTCCATCTACTTCATCGTTCTTGTTCTTTTTGGAAACTGTTTGTTGTTTAATTCTTATGCTTTTTTTTTCAATATTTTTGATTTATGATAAATTAGTTTTTTTTCATTGATATTTTCGTTTTTGTTTAAATGAATATTGATATAGCTTATTAATTCATAAGTGAACATTTCAAATGAAAAAAAAATCATACTAAACAAAACATGCTGAAATCTTATTTACAGACACACTTCTGAATGTCTTCTTGGCCATTGCAGTCGACAACTTAGCAAACGCTCAAGAACTCACTGCTGCAGAGGAAGAGCAAGAAATGAAAGAGGAGCAAGTAAGACACGATAAACTTTTATCTTCTTCATATTTATGTTCGACTCTGAGTGGTTAGTCATGTACGATTTGAGCTTCAAATGAGCAAGTTATTCGATCTACACAATTAAATAGAATATATACGGTAAAAAATGAAATTTAATAAAATATAATGTAAATATATGCACATAAAACTAATTTAATGACGAGAAGAGGCGTCAAGAAGAGTTGATAAAGGAAGAAAACCTGGGGTCGTTGCCTGGAACCCTGGTGCCCTCCTTTACATGCCAAAATTCTTTCAACACGTCAGTAGTCATTAGTTTACTTAAAGTTTTTAGTTGAGCAGTCAATTGGTAGCTTTAGGTATATAATTTGACAAAATATTTTTCGAAATAGTCCTTAAAATACTGAAATTTTTGTTATTGTATAGATATTGTCATAAAACTAATATAATTTAAATAAATTCCTCATCAAAGCCAATCGATTCAATTAAATATTGTGCAGAATATCTCAAATGGAGAAAGAGGAAGAAAAAGAAAACAAAAACGAAATAGGTTAGTTGAAAAAATTAATAAATATTTGATTTCATGAATGCTTGCCTGTAATTCCTTGAAGACCGTTATGATGGATGTCCCAAGCCCATGCTTCCATACAGCTCTATGTTCGTCTTCAGATCTACCAACCCGTCAGTCTGTCATAATTTACCATGATTTCCTATGATTTACTAAATTAAATAAGCATTTCTAATTGTTTCTAGTGAAAGTTTTAATCTTCTGGTAGTCGACTGTTTCATGATAAGGATTTATCACCACAGGATTCGCAGATTTTGTCACTTTGTTGTGAACTTGAGATATTTTGACCTTTTCATAATGATTGTTATATGTGCTAGTAGCATCGCACTAGCAGCTGAAGATCCAGTCTTGGAAACTTCAGACAGAAACCGCATACTGAACATGTTTGATTATGTCTTCACCGGTGTTTTTACAGTCGAAATGATTTTGAAGGTTATAAATATATGAAAGATAAAAACATCATAAAACTTAATAATGAGTTACGCCAAAATTAGAAAAAAGTTTAGTTCATTTATAAACCAAAAATAGCTAGAATTTTCGGTAAGTATAGCCTTTGCATAATACGTTAGCATCTAGATTATTGATATTGCTTAAAAGTACATTAAGATGTCTCTAAAAAGTTACATCATAAAACTTATTTTAAAAAGATTTATACCCATTGAAACCTCATATTCAGGTGATAAACTTGGGAGTGGTGTTCCATCCAGGCTCGTACTTCCGAGATCTGTGGAATCTCTTGGATGCCACTGTGGTTATATGTGCTCTTGTCGCCTTTGCTTTTACGTATGTTCACTAGCATAAACATTTCTTCGTTTTTGAAAAAATATTTATCAACTAAAACTTTCTATTCAATAAATCAAGAAAAACATCTTTCATACTAGAAGTTTGTTGATAGTGTTACTAATTTAACTTTGCAGGAGCCGAGATAGTCCCAGTGCTGGCAAAAACCTTAACACAATCAAGTCGTTGAGGGTCCTTCGAGTTTTGAGACCTTTAAAAACTATAAACAGAGTGCCTAAACTAAAAGTGAGAGACAAAAAACATAAAAAATATGAATCATATTGAAAATATTTTTTACCAGGCTGTTTTTGACTGCGTTGTGAACTCCTTGAAAAACGTCGTGAACATTATGATCGTTTACTTGCTCTTTCAATTTATTTTTGGAGTAATCGCAGTGCAATTGTTTAAAGGAAGGTTTTTCTATTGCAACGATGATTCTAAAAACACTGAAAAAGAATGCCGGTATTTTGATATTCATTGAAACTTTTGAAATTTCTTTGTTATTACAGAATTTTTTAAATGCAAAAATTTAAATTTTAAATAAAATCATATTTTTTCAAAACGTTAAATAAACAAATTTTTCAGAGGAAAGTACTTTGAATACGACATAGTGAACTCCAGGTATGTTCCAAGAGTGGAAGAAAGGAAATGGGATCGTAGGGATTTTCATTATGATAATGTAGCAGAAGCCATGCTGACGTTGTTTGCCGTGCAGACTGGAGAGGGCTGGCCAGCGTATGTTTTTGTCGTTTTAAATCCTTTGGAATATTGTGCATTTCATGTAAATTAAAGTGAAAAAACCCTCTTTCATTTTGTTTTTAAAAGTTAAAATATTTTATATAAAGCCTTTATTAGGTTAATTTTTGATCCAGCGTGTTAAGGAACTCGATCGAAGCGACGGAAGAAAACATGGGACCAAAGCCAGGATACCGCATGGAAATGGCTATTTTTTATATTGTCTACTTCATTGTTTTCCCATTCTTCTTCATCAACATTTTTGTTGCTTTAATCATAATAACGTTTCAAGAACAAGGAGAGAATGAGCTAATCGATCAAGAACTTGATAAAAACCAAGTATATTTCTATATAAAATTTTTAAAATAACATTCAATCAATCATTTCAAAAATTGATTTTTTATAATATTTTTGATTTCAAAACTTCAAACAGAAACAATGTATGGACTTCGCCATAAACGCCCGACCAACCAGCAGATACATGCCAAAAAACAAAAACTCATACAAATATAGAATATGGAAGGTAAGTCTCGGTTCTTTAATCATTTTTTCAGTTATCAAATTCGCTTAAAGCTAGTGAAGTTGAAAATATTGCACGATACAAGGTTGTGGTATCTGGTCCTTTCGAGTACATAATTATGGTGATGATTGCTTGCAACACTATCCTCCTCATGATGAAGGTTATAACCCTTCCAAGCTTATCTATTTCAATATTAAAATATTCATTTTGAAGAATTAATTATTCAAAACATAATAAATAATTTGAATTTTTTTCAGTTTGCTCCTCGAACTAAGGACGCTTCCCATTTGTTTTACACATCAACTCTTTCAAACCTCAACATGGCTTTCACTGCTATTTTTACTGTAGAAATTATCTTGAAAATCGTGGCTTTTGGATTGAAGGTCAGTGTTTCCTATTTTAAACGTGTATAAGTCATTCAGATGAGTATCAAAATGCCTATGTGAGAGATATATTAATACCTCGAGTTATGGCCATACATATAATACATTCCTTTGTTTCTTCAAACTGAAGGAAAATTCAGATTATAAAATTGTGCTTATTTTGTCATTAAATTTTTCAAATCATCAAATATTTGAGACTTTAGGAATTTTAAATGAAGAAGACATTTTGCAGAACTATTTGAGAGACTCGTGGAATGTTTTTGATTTGGTGACTATCATCGGAAGCATTATTGATGTCTTAATCACAGAACTACATCAACAAGTGGGCTTTGAGGTAGAAATGTACGATTACTGTTTTATATAACTTCACAGAAACATTGTATAAATTTTTTGTAACAATGTTCAAAAATGTATATGAAATTTTATAATGAATAGTTAAAAAAGCATACATTCAGTTTGACTTGAAAAAAATTTCTATTTAGAGCTCTAGCGGTATCATCAACTTCGGCTTTTTGAGGCTCTTCAGGGCTGCTAGATTGATCAAACTGCTCAGACAAGGCTACACTATCAGGATTCTGTTGTGGACCTTTGTTCAATCATTCAAAGTCGGCTTTTAATTCCTATATTACGAGTCTCAACTGAATTTAAAAAATTTTCAAAAATAAAGATTGTTGATGCTTTTCAAATGATATTACAACACTATTTGATAGGCTCTCCCTTACGTCATCCTCCTCATCGCCATGCTCTTCTTCATCTACGCCATTATTGGCATGCAGGTTATTACTTCTCAAAACTTCATAACATTTAAATCAATTTTTTCAAACTTCATATATTTTCGTAGATCTTCGGCAACATTCAATTGGCGGCAAACACAGAGATCAATAGACACAATAACTTTAGATCTTTCCCAGATGCCGTTCTTCTTTTATTCAGGTTCATATGAATGATATTTTCTAGATCTACTTCAATATGTTTGTATAAAATTGTAGGTGTGCCACTGGAGAGAGTTGGCAGCAGATAATGTTGTCATGCATGTCAGGCAAACCCTGTGACATCAAGTCCTCGTTCAGACACAAAAAGTGTGGTCTTGATATAGCCATACCCTACTTCGTGTCGTTCATTTTTCTTTGCTCTTTTTTGGTGGGTTTAGTCTTTCTGAATAAATTAAATGAGAAAAATCAAAAAAAGCTTCCAAAATTAATAACTGAAAAAGAAAAAATTTTTTATTTATAACTTCGAGCAAATGTTGCGACAGATGCTCAATTTGTTTGTGGCAGTGATCATGGACAACTTCGATTATCTCACAAGAGACTCATCTATTTTGGGACCTCACCACCTTGATGAGTTTATAAGGGTGTGGGCCAATTACGACCCTTCTGCCAGGTTCTACCATCAGTCCACTTTAGTCACGCTTTTATTTATAATAGAAAAACAAAAAATTACAGCGGTCGTATATTATACACGGATATGTACGATATGTTGAGAAATATGGAGCCTCCGGTGGGGTTTGGAAAAAAATGCCCATATCGCTTAGCGTACAGAGTGAGTACAATGCGTTTTATAGGTTATAATTCATAACAAAATTTCTCTATTTTTATAACTTTGAATTTTTTGCTATTGTAGTTTAAAAACTTTTTTAGAAACTCATTCGGATGAACATGCCAGTGGCAGAAGATGGCACAGTGCACTTCACAACCACTCTCTTCGCCCTCATCAGGGAATCATTATCGATCAGAATGGGACCAGGTTTTAATGTTAATAAAATTTCAAAACTTAATGAAAATAAAATATGATTTTTCAGCTTTTGAAATGAACAAACAAGACGAAGCTTTGAGAGTCACAATAAGATCATTATGGCCGATCCAATCTAAAAAAATGCATTTGCTGATGGTGCCTCCAAATGAAGGTTCACATATATGCCCAGATACAAGTGCTTCAAAATATTGTTATAAGCCACAGATAGTTTTCCTTATTATATGGGTTGTTTTATAAGAGAATAAAAATTTATAAATGTTTTTTTTAACATATTTTGTGCCAAATTAATTTTTGGTGGCATTCTGGGGTTGAAGCATTATAAATTTCTTTCAAATATAAAATTTAAATTGAAGTTAACAGATTGTATTAAATCGAAAGACCGCCTATTTTTTTGATGTTTTAAAACTTTTCGTCAAATATTTTATTTCAAAACTTTCTCAAAGTTTCAAAGTTTGAATGCAACAAAGTGCACTAGAGTGAAAATTCGAGATACTTTGTGGAAACTACTGTTTATTAGTTTTGAAAACATTTTTATAAATTAAGTAACTGCCAATCTAAATATTATTAAAAACAACTATCAGAATAACAGTGAATATGCTATCAAAATTTTTTTTATATCAAATTAATTTTTTAAAATTTAATTTATCAACTCAAAAATTCATATCTCTGCATTTTGATAGAGCTAACATTCGAGAAACTGACTGTTGGAAAAATCTACGCTGGTTTGTTGATTGCTGAAAATTGGAAGGCTTACAAGGCGACCAAAACTATAAAGATGGTACGCTCATTAGGGTTGACTTTTTATTTGAAAATATACATATATCATAAAATTCATCTTTCAGAAACCCACATTATTCAAGAAGTTGATAGGAACTTGCGCTATGAACTCCGATAAGGATAATATGCAATCGAAAGAAATATTTGACTTAGCCAGTCATATCAATGAGAAGCAAGGTTCCAAAGGGAATGGAGAAAAAAGTGCATTTCATCTGAAGCAACCCACTTCAAGTATGCATCTTGGGTAAGTAATATTAGTCTACCAAACAAGACGTTTTTTTATAAAATTAATATATACACACAAACGAAACTAAGTTTTCTAATTAACAGTTTATTTCAAGTATATTTGAATATAAGATAATTAGGTTTAAAAAACGAGTAAAAGTGATTCACAAGTATACAAGACCAATTTATAAATAAATGCAAAGATCTCAGCCGGCAGCTTCTCCTACCATTGAACAATCTGACAAGTCCCAACTGCTGCACTCTGCTCTAGAACTTCTCAAAAACAACGATGTAATTTTTTTTTCTGTTAAGGGGATATTATTATATGTTTTCATTTAATTTAGACTTGACTTTTATAAATTCGAATGCATAATTGTATTTTTAGTTCTACATTATACCAATAGACTGCAAGTCTTTTTGAAGAAAAACAATTTGGTGCATGTGATGAAATGAAAAGAGAAAGCTTTAACGGGTATTCCAACAAGCACATAACTTCTCCAAATATTGGGAATACATCTAAAGTATTCCCGCAATTGCAACCGAGCTTCTCTCAAGATAGTTTAAATAAAAATCGTTTGACCGTATCAAATAATTTTTCTCAAAACAACCAAGATATAAAAACATTGAAAGTGGCAAACAAAACAATGCCTGTAGCTTTCACTAAATCTATCGGAACTATTATATCGTCTATCAATAAATCATTTAGTACGGTTTTTAATAACTTTGTGACCCAAGATACACTACAGCATGAACAGCTAATAGAAACTTCAAAATCTAAAGATTTCCTATCCTTTTACAACAAAAGCAGTTACTCTCCTTCTCTTCTTATATCACCTGGAAAAGTTCCTTCCGACAGCTTTTTACCGAGACTTAACAGCAAAAACCTTCTATCAGCCCAAAAAGAGGAAGACAACAAATGCTCTTCATTACGCACTTCACCCAGTAACATTCTTTTCCCAACCACACCGCCTATAAATGGCTCATCAATCGAAACCACCAAGCAATGCATTAAGAAAGACTTGTCTCGTGAGAATATAAATAGAGAAAAAGTTTATCGACGAAAAAAATATGAAAATGATGACTCAATCGAAAGTAAAGAAGAACCTAGAAAATTTGACGAAAGTCAGTGATTTCAAGCTTTTATTAATATATTTATCAAAAACTGGAAAAATATTTGTGCAAAGTTTTTTTTTATTTTTTGTTTTTTATTGTATAGTAATTCATAAATACTTTTTTCTAGATACAGAAAAGGAAGAAAAAAGTAGATTAAAACATGGTTTTGATGTCAAAAACATGAGAAAGAATAAACCTGAAATGTTGTTCGCTAAATCAGTTGATTTGCCAGATTTGAAATCTGAAACCTTCAAAGACTCGTATAAGGCTTTAGAACGATGTGGATCTACAGATCTTACTGGGCCATCAAGTTCAATTCATTCGCTGTCTCCCATGAAATCTGCTGAAAAAATTGGTTCTAGACTCCAGAAACCTATAGAATTAAATTTAAAAAACAAAAACTTTTCAACAAATCGTTTTTTCAACAACATGCCTCACGTTTTGACGTCTCCCAGTGACGTGCAAGATGACAAGTATGTAATCAGCTCAAGTGACATCTCGCAAAAAAAAGAATCAGAAAATTTGCCAAAATCTTATAGCCCAGAAAATATTGAAAAACCCTACCTTTTTGAAAAAAACGTTGCTCTGAATGATGGAACAACCCTCAACCCTCTAAGACTTCAAATACCTCCACAACGACACTCTTCCCCCAGAAGCTCAACCCATGAAACTCTCCCTTATGACACACGATCGTTCAAACTCTCCCACAGACCAGACATGTTTCCACGACGACCCCTTCCGCCCTTTTATACACGGCCCATGCTGAGACCACGGTTCCCTTTGAGGATGCCAGCAGATGCCCTCAAACCTCAGTTCCGTTCAATAGCTCCCTTCGTTAGAAAACCTTTGCATTACCACCAAACACCTGAACACCACCACTTACACTTGCAACTCTCAAATGTTCCTCACCACACTAATAGTTTGCCAAGAAGCTTCAAACAAATAGTGGCTTCTCCCCCTCGTTTCTTACAACAATTTCAGCACAAAGCATCGGCTGAGCAGAGTGATTCGGACGATGACGATGGTGATTGGTGCTAACAATGTGCACTTCTATGTAATTTCAGTCTATATTTTACTTCGTCAATTGGGCTTCAATAATTAATTTATTTTCAAACTTAAAATTAATTTTTTTTTACAAAAACATTAACATTATATTTTTCATACGCTTTCCATGTGGACAGTGTATTTAAAAGGAAGGACTTTGTGAAGCATTATGACTATGTTTTTGTGATTTTTGTTGAAACTCTCACCTGTGGGGCTCACGCCAACTGCCTCTACGTTTTGTGATGATCTTTTAAAATTATATATAATATATTCTGCATTCTTAGATTTGTATATATATATACTAAAACATTCAATGTGGAAGTTTTTTGATTGAATCTAAGTTTAAAAATTTTCTATTTTTCTACTAATATTCAAATTAGTATTTTTTTAGCTTTCTATTAATCAAGGAACGTAGCTTATGGTTTTAGTGACTATTTCTATCACTATTTCTCGTTTTGTCTTATTTGAATGCTCGACTTACATACTCAATCGTCATCGCTCAAAGAGCATCGATTTTTATTCCTATGCATCTTAAAACCCTTTCCCGTTAGGGGCGGTTATCTAATATTATTTTTTGAACTTTTCCTAAAACTTTTGTTGTTTTTTTTGTTTTGAGCGTTTTTACAAGTTTCCGTTTTGATTTCCTGATTGATTGGACTGCATTTCCAAATTTAAAATTTCCTGGTTTGCTTCTTTTATCTTGACATTACATAATCTTTTATACAAAAATTTTAAATCAAAACTATAATGTACGTGATTAAATATTTTGTTTGAATTTTATGTTTTAGCTTTTAAAAGTTTACTTTGTAAATAATAGAAATATTTAAAAAATTGCAATGTTGACTTACTTTGTTTGGTTTTTACACTTGTAATTTATTGTCGCACTTTTACATTCCTTATTCTTGATCAACTCAGAGTTTTCTGAGTTTTTGGACTTTCAAGATTATACGTAAATAAATAAGAAAAAAGTGGGAATCTCCATAAAGATTTCTTATTCAAATCTTTCCAAGATTTTCATATAATGAATATGTATATTAAATTCAAGCATAAATTTTCTCTAAATGTCTTTGTTAATGTTATAAATGAAAGTTACAGAATCACTAATTTTGAAAACAGTCTGTTTAAATAGAATGGTCATTTTTTTGTTAAAGCTATATCTCCATCTTCTTTGTCCAAAAACACCTTGTCATCTAGATCCTCATATATTTTATCTTTATTTTCTTTCTCAATATCTTCATCACTATAAAAATTCGGTTGAGCAGATTTTTGAGTATTCTCCAAAGCCAGGTTGATTAAATTGTTTTTGTTGCAGTTGACAAAGACTTCATTCACGTGGCTTAATGAGCTTTTCATGGTGCTGGCACTGAAACTCTTAGCCGACTCATCGCTTGAGAAGATGCTTGTGTTCGACAATATTGAATGCAATGGCTTTTTTCTGCTAATAATTATTCAAAATATTTAAATGGCGTTCATATTTTGATATAAAATAATTTTAAAAAATTTTTTAAACAAACGGTACCTTCTTGTTCTCTTGGCTCTGCATACCAGAGCAATTAGGATGAAAATTATAATCAAAAGTAGCAATATCAGAGCCGAAAAAGCATAGAGAATGATAAGCTGTAAATGAATAATGAGTAATAATGATTGGGAAGAAGGTCAAGTCATAATCTGACTCACAATCATGTCGCATTTGGAACGGTCTTCAAAGCTGGCCTCTCCCTCTTCCAAGTTCACTTTCGATTTGACTTTTGATGTTTTTTCTATGTTGCAAGTTTTACCATAAAACCCAGACAAACACTCGCATGAAGGTGAAAATATTTGCTTTTCGAAGTCGTAACTCATTTTGCAAATGCCTTCATTTTGGCATAAGAAGTTGTCACACACAACATTTTCATCGCATAATGCTCCTGTTTATAATGTTTGTTTATTTTTTTAAATATATTCAAAATTTAATTAATAATTTTATTTTTATAAAAAAATGAAACCTTTGAAATTCGGTTGGCATTGACATTGGCCGTCAACACATTCAGCACCGTTCTAAAGACAATACTATATTCGTTAGTAAGGTCAACAAACACAAAGTATTTATTAAAAATTATCACTTGATAATGTAAGCTTGTCTTACGAAAAGCTTCGTGTTTTTTTTTATAAATACTTTGTGTTTGTTCACTCTAATATTTGATTCATGCTATTATGCTTCAATTTTATATTCATCCAACAATTCATTTTTTTCAATTATAAAGTCCAAAACAACATGATATCTGACCTTGCAATGAGGCCTTATAACGTCACACAGCACCGTTTCACACTGCGCTCCAACAACCCCTTTTGGACAAGCACAATGACCGTGTATTGTGCATACGCCCCCATTCCTGCAACCTGGTTGTGTCATTGTCAAAGTACTCCGTTTTGATTATAGCTCAAAGGCTTATAAAGTATATTGAAAACTGTTCAAAATATTTTGTTTTTCATTTTTACCTGTTTTTTTGCATAAAGGCTCAGTACAGTGTTTTCCATAAAAATTCTCAGTGCAATGACATTCCAAGTTGCCGTAACATGTGCCATTGTTCTTGCAATGACTTTCAGCTTTGCACGCCTTAAGATCAGTTACAATAGAAATGTGTTTTTCAAAAAATTTATAATTTCTATTTCAATTGTCTTAAAACTGAGAATAATTTTTACTGTTTTTGAGCAGGTAGTTCCTGTAAATCCACTTTTACACTTGCACACAAAACCTCCAACTTGGTCCACGCACTCTCCCCCATTGTCACATTTGTTCATCTCGCACTCGTTTATTTCAGTCTCACAATATTTTCCTTAACAAATTTTCAATTTTTTCCATAATGTATTTTAAAATTAGAAATTATTTTTTATTTTTAAAACCCAAATAATGCTACCTTCGAATCCTTGCTTACAAACACACGAGTAGGACTTGACTCCGTCTTGACATCTGGCTCCATTCATGCACTTGTGTCCCTCACAATCATCTTGTCGGTCTAAGCATTTGTTCTTCTCGTTCTCCCATCCTGATCAACCCAACATTTGATACACATATTAAAGAAAAACAGTCAATTCTTTTCAAAGCTGAATAAGCGTTAAATACTGAAGATTAGATCAAGTTCTGATGGCTTTATGATACATATTTCAAGAATGTTCTGAATCAACAAAACTCGTTTGCTCGAGTGGTGAGGTTTGTTTTTGATTCAATTAAATTTTAAATATTTATTTGAATTAAAATTTTTAAATAAATTCCAAATTGAACTAAATGATTATTATTAAAATACATAATCTTAGCGCCAACTAGCTTATTAACAGAGTTTAATAATAATGTAATGATCCATTATTATACTATATAAAAAAAATTTTCTTACAAAACTTGCTTGTGAAAAGTTACATATAGAAATGGGTAACCCAAAGACCTCCACACTTCAGTGACTTATTTTTTCTTTCTAAGTCACTAACACATTAAGCTTTGACATAACTTCATTTAACTTGTTTAACTGTTACAAAACAAACTGAACAAAAACATTAAGGCGCTTATTCGTGTTTTTTTTCATATTTTCTGTTATAAATTACAAAAGTTTGACTTGATAAAATATTCTTTTTATATTTTTAAAATATCCTTTGTTGATGACGTTTAAATAGATGGTCCATGCTTATATAACTAAAAAAATATTTATCATTCAAAGAGGCATATTAATGAATTTATGTCTGAGACAACTAATAACCGTGCTGGTAAACTTTGCTATAGTAATTAGCATCGAATACACACTGGCTCAACTGCTCATTTCATGCCACAAAGCCTCTGATCCCAAACCGGTGGCATGAAAAATTATTAAAAAACCTAAATTATGTAGTTTCGATGCAATGCTTTCATAAAGTTAAGTAATTTTTATTTAGAATGCATTTTTATATCTTTATTAAATCATCTGATTTTTATGCATTCTTCATGATTTATTTTAGTTAATTTGAGTTTTTGTTTGCTTTTTTATTAGGTTAATACTATATATCACTATAGATATATTTTTATTTCATGCTATCTGACCATAATTACATGGGTCAGTTAAGATATTTGGAACCGTTTAGTGAGGTTGGTGTGCTATGAAAAGCAGTCAAACGAGAGAGCTTCAAAAATATATTAATCAATGTTGCCGATAACTTCAATATTTTGTGTTGGTCCGTACAGCTCAGATGGTATGACAGACTTGTTGACTGAGTTTATAAGCGTGCCTGACTTACAGTTAACAAGTGATCCATAGTTCGTTTCATGTGAATTTAATTTTTAGCGCTTGAATCTCACGCTACGAATGCTATGAAAATATTTTTTAACTTATTTTCAATATATTCTTTTTTTATGAAAATATATTGATTTAAACTAAATTTATAGTTTTTTATTTAAGTTTTCACTTATTTTCTCATTTTTTCTATTTCATGGTAAAATAATTCATACCATCTTAGCAACTTAGGACTAGTTTTATTTAGGTAAATAGGATGTTGTTCTGCGCCAATTCATTTGTTAAAAAGGGCATATAGAAAAACAGAAAACTTGTTAACTCTAGCTTGAATATCATATAGGGGTGGCTCTCTAAAATTCAAATTGATGAACAAACCTTTGAGACAAACAATATTTCCATCGAAGGAGCAGTGGTAGTGGCCGTTGATGTTGTCATCAAAGGCGATGCACTCTTTCGAGCAATCCCCTCCATAATAGTTCTTCTCGCAATACATGCGATATTTGAAAGTGAATCTGTCAATTGAGATTTTGAAGTTCGATTATTAAGTTTTTAAAAAGTGTTACAATAATTTAAAAAACCTTTTTCCATTTGTGGACATTTCTGTTTGAGTTGGAAAGGAGGTTTTCTCTGAAGCGTCGGGCTCCACGTATAACTTCTTGGACAAGCAAGCCACAGCATCGTCTCCATTTAAGTTATCTTTGTCATGAACATTCACATTCATTTGGATAGCATTCTGCAATCAATATTTCCACGTTGAGCGGTCCACAATCATTATTATATTCCTTTTTGAAAAAATAGTTTGTTTGAATCTTCAATTTTAAACATGCCATTTTGTATGACTTAAAACATAAGTTTATTGAAATATGATGAAATATCTGTGTTGAAGAAAAAAGAGCTCACCGAAGGCCATTTGTTAAGAATAATCTTGATAGGGTTCTTAGCACTTTTTTGGAAATACACATTGTTTTGATTCCAGTATACACCCGTCCTATAGTACTCCAACCTTCAACAAATTTATCAAGGTAATTACCCAAAACGTCACAAACAATTTCATTTCATCATGAAAACAAAAGTTTATCAGAGATTCATAAGAGGAATTACAATGTTTTTTCGGAGAAAGAGATGTCGAAGTATTGGTCACATGATGTAGCCCAGTCACAATCATCTCCATTTGAGTCTTGACCCCAACGATTAGCAAAATTCAAAAGTTCCACTTCAAAGATAACTTTTGAAAAAGCAACCTGTTGTTTGGTGGTTTGCTTAATAAATTTTTAAATTTTGAATTACTCTATAAAATAAATTTTCAAATATTCCGTACTCTAATTTTTTAAATCATTGGCTAGTTTGTTATTTGTTTTAAGAATTAAATCAAATTGAAAAAAAGATTTTTACGAAAAGTTACATCACCTGTTTGCAAAACAATATAATTGCTATGGTGAAAAGGTTCATTGCTCTTGAAATCGATAACGACGTTAATAATGAAAAACTTACTTTCAAGCCCTTTTATTGCAGGTGCCTTGAGTAGGTGCCTTCAAAACATGATTCATTGAATAAACATGTTAACAGCTATGAATCTGCATTGTTTCATTAGATCTCAAGATCATTTAGTTATGTTCTCACAATATCGATTATTACATAATCGTATATTAAGGTGTAAACATGTAAAAAATATATTTTTATTGATTTTAATATCGTTAAAAAAGTTATTTTGTGCGCTATTTAAAACCTTATATTGACATCGAGTTAAAAAAGTTTGCACAGTACATTATTAATGTCATATATTTATTTTTACCTCCATTTGATAATGTAAGTTTATCTTACAAAAAGCTTAGTGGAATAAAATAAACTCCTAAAAGTGTTTTCTCTAGAATATTTATTATTGGCTCGAAGAAGTAAAATATTATTAATGTCATAATGAAAGATTTATATAATTTAAATGTTTCATTTTTGCAGTATGAAAAGTACAAATCTCGAATTTTTATTCGATTGCAAATTGACAAAAAAATATTTTGATTTTGTACATCACTAATTTTATACTAAGGGGCCAGGATAGGTCCAGCTCATCGGAAATTGAAGTTATTTATGAAAATAAATGCATCTTAAACTTTCTTTTGTTTGAAATAAAAACTAATTATTATATAAAAAAAAAGTCAACAATCATGTGATTTATTTTGCACACCATCATATGTGATAAGAACACCTTTGGATCAGTGCCATCTCCTAGGTGCGCAAGTCAAGTTTAAGTCCATTAAGTTAAAATGAATGGAAACAAGTGAAATTTATTAAACGAGTCAAGTTGAATTGAAATAAGTGGAGTTTGTTGAATTTAGTTTTTTTTATCTATGGAAGGTATTCAATTAATATTTTATAAATTACTAAGTGTTTTATGTTAGTGCATTCTTATGAATTTTGTGGAATAATGAATATAAAGAGGCTCTATCCTATCATTTTATTACTCTAAGTATCTATTTTTACCTGAGAACAAACCAGCGGGGTTGAGCTGTTTTATGACTACTTCACTAAACAATTACATCGGTCCGTATAGTTCAGAAGGTAGAACATTTGAAAAACTACTTAAAATTACAGTTTAGGTTCCATGTTGGGACTACTTCACATTAAATTAATAGCAGGCTCTTAGAACTATATGCAAAAGCGATTTATTTTACATTGCACTGAATGGCACTACTCAAGAGTTTGCCCCTATCATTGGTACTCTTTCTACGTCCTTCCATGGCATATTTTTTCAACTTTTATTTAATTTTATTCAATCAATAAAGTATCCAACAAGTGTGACAGGAAATAAAAAAGATTTAAATTAATATTAAGTAGATGAAAACTTCACATATTCAGTAATTCGATAAAGTATGATTGTTCAGAATATGATTCTGTAAAGTATTAGAAAAAGCAAAAAACTATGCTAGCACGAAAACGTCCAACCCATGCTAGCATGAAAACGCCCAACCCATGCTAGCATGAAAACGTCCAACCCATGCTAGCATGAAAACGTCCAACCCATGCTAGCATGACAACGTCCAACCCATGCTAGCATGACAACGTCCAACCCATGCTAGCTTGGAAACGGACGCAAAACGATGATGATGATGAAGCAAAAGACATCAAGTTTGAAAACTTGAAATAATACAGGCAAAATAAATGATTAATTTTAATCATTTTGAAAGATTATAAAAAAAATTATCAATACAACTATTTTTTTTAATATACTATAAATTAGAAAAAAGAAAAACTACTAAATACAGCTTTATTTTGATAATTAAAATTGCATACTGATTATAATAAAAAAAAGGATTAAGATAGAGAGGAAGGAGGGCAGAGGCAAGAAAGGATGCTGGCAGCATTGCTACGAACAAGAGCCCGGAAGATTTTTTGACGAAACCAAGCTGCCTCCAGACGGTTTCTCATCACCTCGGAAAGTTTTTTGCCTTACTCATCGACGAAAGTACCGGCTGAGAAACCGCGGCATATAAGGTCCAAAATTTTGAAGTTTGACATTTTGTAAATTTTATAATATAAAAGTTAATGAAAATTTGAATTTGAAAACAATTCTTTCAATCGTTTTCAAAGTCTATTACTACATATGCCATTGCCGAAACCCTGAAGTTTATCACATTAGCTTCTTTTTTAACTTCATACAGAAGTCATAAATAATTTAAAATTATAAGTTTTATTTTTTAAATAACAACAAAAATTGTAAAAGTGCTCATAAGTTTTTTAAATATTTGATCTTATCTGTAACTCATGGGGGACGTGAAGAGCGAAGAAAATATTGGACCACGAGTGCTAGAGATATGAATGATTCAAAAAATGGAGTTTTGAAATGGTATGAAAAAAAAAAAAAATAGTAAAGGGTTATAGAAAGAAAAAAATTATGGAAAACTATAATAGCCTTGAGGAATGTATATGTCCATTTCAATATGATTAAATTAGTTTTTTTATTAGTTAGTAAGTAAAGTAAGTAAGTTAAGTAGATAGTTAGTTAGTTAGTTAATTAGTTAGTTAGTTAGTTAGTTAGTTAGTTCGTTAGTTAGTTAGTTCGTTAGTTAGTTAGTTAGTTCGTTAGTTAGTTAGTTAGTTAGTTAGTTAGTTAGTTAGTTCGTTAGTTAGTTAGTTAGTTAGTTAGTTAGTTAGTTAGTTAGTTAGTTAGTTAGTTAGTTAGTTAGTTAGTTAGTTAGTTAGTTAGTTAGTTAGTTAGTTAGTTAGTTAGTTAGTTAGTTAGTTAGTTAGTTAGTTAGTTAGTTAGTTAGTTAGTTAGTTAGTTAGTTAGTTAGTTAGTTAGTTAGTTAGTTAGTTAGTTAGTTAGTTAGTTAGTTAGTTAGTTAGTTAGTTAGTTAGTTAGTTAGTTAGTTAGTTAGTTAGTTAGTTAGTTAGTTAGTTAGTTAGTTAGTTAGTTAGTTCGTTAGTTAGTTACATCTATGAACACATTAAAATTTGATAGAGTAAATTTTTATTATCATTCAGTTTGAATAAAAGCCAGTTTTTTTTAAATTATTTAATATGGTTTTTTCATTCTTTATCAATTATAACTAACTTCTCTTTGCGAGCTCTATTTAATCAAAAGTTAATTTACAATAAAACTAAAACATGTGTTATTTCTTTGAATTTAGCTTCAAAAAATTTGTTAATAAAAAGTAAATATATTGAAGTTATTTGTTCAATAAGTTCACGTTTTTTCCAAGTTTTTAATAAGTAGCAAAAAAATTTAATTTAAATGGATAATTGGACTTCGTTGACTTCTAAATTATCAAACCCTATTTTAAAAACAATAGCTGATTTAAATCATGAACGTATGACACCAGTTCAGGTTAGTTCTCGATCACTGTCATGATTAAAAATAATGTACACTTATCACCTTTGAAGGCTGCTTCAATCCCCTTGTTCTTATCTCGAAAAGACGTGGCAGTAGAAGCAGTGACTGGTAGTGGTAAAACATTGTCATTTTTAATTCCTATTCTCGAAATTCTTTTGGGCAGATCTGAATCTCTTAAAAAACATGATGTTAGTTATATTTATTAAAAAGATTTAATTTATGTAATAAATTTTTAAAAAATATTCACAATTTTGAATTTAAATTAGATTGGAGCTTTAATCATCACTCCGACTAGAGAATTGGCAATTCAAATTTACTCAGTCACAAATTCATTTCTCGTTCATTGCAAACACTTATCTCATATGTTGCTTATTGGAGGAACAGATTTTAAAACTGAACAAAAAAATTTCATCAAAAATGGGTTTGTTATTTATTTATTTATCATGTTGAAAAAAAATCACTTTGAACTAGCTTTAAGTTTTGTTTAATCAGAGATTTTCATGAGACTTGGACTCCATAGTTTGACAATAAAGCATGTTTATGTTATTTCACATTGAGTGAAATAAAATAAGTTTCATTTTATTCATTTAATTAAATTTTTGAAACTTGACGTTGAGTCATTGGTGCAAATCCATCATCTTCAATGGTGTGGCTCTAAGTGACATTTGACAAGTGTTTTATTGCTTTGAACTTGTTACACCTTGAAGCATTCATATTCTCAATCAACAAGATCATAGTTCAAATATTTCATAAAGGATAATAAAAGTCCCTAAAAATATAGACACACTCAATTTTATTGAATGAAGAAAAAGTTAGCTGATTGTCAGTTATAGAATGTAGATGAATGGTCAAATGTATGGCATTGAGTAAACACTTTGATGGAATGACATGTGAAGTATCAAAATCACAACAACCCAACAGTGCCCATATAATAATTGGAACTCCAGGGAGGTTGGTAGATTTCATGGAGAGAAAGGACTCTAACATGGCTGCATCCTTCAAAGCTCTGGTCTGCTTTAATCTAGTTTAAATTGTAGAATCCATTTAGTATATATTTATGTTATAATTAAATGTTTCAAATATATTAATGATTATGCGACAGGAAGTTTTGGTGTTGGATGAAGCAGATCGTTTGTTGAGCATGGGTTTCAAAGGCAGGTTAGATTAACATTCCAACATTGGAGATTTCTATTTTAATTTTCATAGATTAATTAAAATATAATAATTTCACAGTTTAGATACTATCTTCAGCTACCTGCCAAAGCAACGACGCACAGGCCTTTTCAGTGCCACCCAGACAGAGGAGCTCGAGGATCTGATCAGGGCAGGTTTGAGGAACCCTGTGAGAATTGTGGTCAAGGAAAACCGCCCAAAAAATCTTTCTATTCAGGCTGCTGAACAAAAAACACCTTACTTACTGGATAACTATTATTTTGTAATTTCCATACTGTTTTTTCAAGTCAAGAAATGGTTATACATTTCAAAAAATGAGTATTAAAAAATTATTTATTTTTTATGTATTGATGAGCTTTTCATAGTGATTATTCTTCATATTTATTTTCATTTACGTTGTTTTTATAAGCATATTGCTGTTTGACCTCCACAGTTATGTGGCTTGGATGAGAAGCTGGATTATTTGGTTGCCTTCCTTGGAGACTGCATCAACAAAAAAGTTCTGGTTTTTTTCAGCACTTGTGCCTCAGTCGATTATTTCTCTTCTATTCTCAAAAAGTCTTTAATTTTTCTTATGAAATATTTAATTTTTAATTATATGCTCAATTTTTTTCATCTTAAAAATGATAAAATAGACTAATGGTCCTGGGCATGACGTTAAACTGCACCGAAGATAGAGTCTCCAAATTGAGACTGCTTTTCTGTTATAACTTGGATAACAGTAGTCTCTGGTAGCAGGTATTGAAAAACTGATATTCTGGTATCGTTGTGATTTGGCTTGGCGGAAGATGCTTCTTTTTATTGACAACGGCAAGACAAACTGTCCAAGTGTGGGAACGATAAATCTTGAATTCGATAATTTCAAGTTTGACGTTAACTCAAGCTGGCAGTCTATAAAACTTTATTCCGAAAAATGACCTTTTTTTTATAAATTACTCTATTATTGTAACAATAACCTAGGCCGACTGCTTTCAACCCCAGTTACTGGGACATGTACAGCAGTATAATCTAATTGGATTAATAATAGTAAGTCGACTATTTGATCGCCCCTGTCTGGGGTTTCGGTTGCGCAGTTTATTGGCTTCACAGGGCGCTACTCCATGTGGACCATTTAACAGGTGAATGATTAAGTAAAATTTGAACAATAACAACAAGCACTGAGGTGAAGTGTGTAAGAGAAAACATAATGGCTAATAATAATAACCTTTGTATAAATGGTAGTTCTATAATGAACAATGAGCTTTAAAAGCAACTGAATGAATAAATTAATATTTAGATAATTATATTCATAAAACGCGATAGTTTATGCAAAAGTTTTGATATAAAATATAGTAATGAAAAATTGTATGGGATTTATACCACCAATAAACTCGATTAAAATGCTAAAGTTAAAATGAATATGTAGTAAGCAAAGATGGAGTACTATTGAAAAGCAAATTATTGTACAGTCCGTTGATTAGTTATTGTGATGAATTTTCGAGTTTCTATGTTTCAAAAAGAAATTTTATTTTTCATAATCTGATTTTTTTTGCAATGATCTTTATCCTTCAGTTCAATCTCTCACCGCGTTTACTCTCTTCAGTTTTCTCGATCTTTCATAATTCTCGTTCATTAATACTTTCTGTTTTCGTATCTTTCAGTGAAACATCTACATATGTCATTTCTCCTCTTCCTCTGTATCGCTTTCCTTTGGTGGATTGCCAAAACAAGAGTTTATGGGCGACTTCTTCAGGATGTCTGAAACAATCACCTGCTAGCCTCATTCTTCGTTGTTTAATTTTTGTTGTTACTTTGGGTAGGTCTTGGTAAGGGATGGGTGTTAGTGGTGTGGTTTTTCCATGAAATGTTTAAGGCCATGCGTAACAGTTTTTTGTATGTTCCATTGATTTGTTTTTCAAGGTTTTTAGTTAATGTCCATGTTTCAGCTCCATAGAAGAACACTGATTCCACCGTCGCCAAAAACAGTTTTTTTTCAATTTTCTTGATATTTTTGAAATTCATACTTTTTTGAGCTTGTGACACGCGCACCAAGCTAACGTTTACGCACAGCCACGTCCTTTTCAGTACCCTCCATCCATATGCCGAGATATTTGAAGTTTGAAGCTATCTTCAGTTTCTTTCCACCTTTTGCTTTTACTACAACCGGTGTTTTTGGGTTGAAGACTTGCATTTCCGTTTTCTTCGAATTACAGTGAAAACCGACTTTTCTTGCTTCTTCTTACTTTACAAGAACTTTTTGTGTTTGATCCATTTCTTTTGTGATCAAAGCAATGTCATGGGCCAAGTCCAAGCTGGTTATTGTTATTGCCGGATGTCTGCTACTTTTTCGCTTTTGCAGCTTGAACCCAAGTTCATCTTTTCTACCTCTGTAAGTTTCTTGTATGACGTAGTCTAGTACGATTGCAAAGAAGTAGGGTGCTAAAGTATCACCTTGTAACACACCAGCTTTTATCTCAAAAAAATCTGTTTCTCCATCAGGGGTGACCACCTTGGCTTTGGTATTCTCGTACATTTTAGCAATTGCTTTCAGCAGCTTTGGTGTTGTGTCAAATGCCTTCAGGATTTTCATCAGCATTCCTCGATGCACCGAACCAAAAGCTTTTTCGAAGTCAACGTATATAATGATGGCTTGTCTGTTGTGGCTTTTGACTTTTTCTATTAGCCTTCTCAAAGCCAGTATGTGTGATTAATAATAATTAAAAAAAAAATTTATTATTATAAAACAAATACAACAGACTGCTTCCAAAGTCAGAGGTGTTGTCCATACATGGCAAAAAAAGCAATAGGAACAAAGTTTTTGCTAAGTTCAGCTCTCTAGAAAAGTAAAATAATTTTTTTATAACTAGTAATCAGTTATTTTGAATTTACATAAATAAGAAAAATTTCAAACTAAAAAAATTATATTAATGAGTATGCAACAAATACTTGATAATCAATAGAGGCTTGCTGTTGTGCACCGATGTGATGGGTAGGGGGGTAGACATCCCTCTTGTGCACTGGGTCATCCAGTTTGACCCTCCTGTCTCCGCCAGGTAAATCTTTAAAATTTTATCCAACTAGTAGTAGTAGTAATAGTAGTAGTGCATCTGATCTTCAGTTCGGTGACATGACGTAACTTTTTCTCCATACTTGCCAATCAGTACGTAATTCGTTAGAAGTTAGCCCCGTATCTTTTTTAAAGTACGTCTTTCAGTGTTATATTTGGACGTCTTTTACGAGCCTCATTCGGTCTTCTGAGCAACAAAATGTTTGCAGGCTTGTTGTGCCGAGCTACATGTCCAGCAAGCGCTAACCTTCTTTTCTTGATTATGGTAGACAACTTTTGAATTAGACTGTATAGCTGGGCATTTGATAGGCGGTCTTTCTAGGACAAATTTTTGACTCCTCGGAGCCTGCGGGTGTAAGTCCCATCAACTTTCTTCACTGCAGCATTGTTCATTACCCAGGATTCACACCCGTATAGCAGTATGGACTCTACAGTAGATTTTAAAACCCTGACTTTCGTTACTGTGGTAATGCGAGAGTTCTAGATTTTTTCTAGAGAGTCATCAAAATACCCAACGCCAGACATATGACCGCCTTAAAGACACTAAACATAATGAAAACCTTTTCAGAATTAAAAAAGGGATCACGTGGAAATAAAAAGAACGCCTGGAATTGAATAAAAAAATTGTCAAGAAAGAAAAAATCTGTCACCTTTATCCAAAGAAAATATCGTCTTTAAATCTGGAAAGACCAATTCCAAAATCCACTCTGTTGACAAAAACGATGATCAAGATCATTTCGACTGCGTCAAGTTGTTTAACATCAACCCAGAAATCAGTACTGCCAAATTTAGCGAGAAGGAGATCACGGATTCACTCAAGGTAATGAAACCTAATAAAGCCCCCGGTTTTGATGGTCTTACACTAAAAGTCTGGAAGCTCGAAAAAACCCAAAAATACCTGAGAAAGTTTTGTATCGGAACCTTTAGCAGTGTGCGTCCCAACGAATGGGGTATATCTGGTATTGTTTCTGTGCCCAAGAAAGGAGACTTAACTCGTTGTACCAACTACCGGGGTATAGCCTCTAAAATCTACAACCGGTTTATACTAAACTGAATTCGCCCTGTCATGGACTAGCTGTTTCGCCCCAACCAAAACGGCTTTCGTCTTGGAAGCTCCACCTCGTCTCACCTACTTGCACTCAGAAGAATTGCGTAACCACAAGAAAGAAGCTGTGATAACTTTCATCGATTTCAAAAAAGCATTTGACTCGATAGATTGGTCCAAAATGCTCAAAATCCTTGCTGCTTATGGAATCTTTTTTTAAATCGTTAATACAATACGAGTGATGTATGAAAACACCTCTGCTCTTGTGGTAACCCTGAAGGCAATACAGACATCTTCCAGATCGATACTGGCGTCTTACAAAGGGACCCACTCGCCCCGTTCCTTTTCATCTTTTGCTTGGATTATACTGTCCACACCTCGATTCTTTCTCAAAATGGATTGACTCTCGAAAAAGATTAAGTCGCAGAGTCCCTTCTGAGATAATACCCGAACTTGCATTTGCCGACGATATCGCTTTGATGGAAGATACGATCAAAAAAGCTGAGTCTTCTCCACAAAATCGAGACTGCAATTCAAAATATAGGTCTAATCTTCAATGCAAGCAAGACTAAAGCAATGCATTTCAATCCCTCTCTAGAGAGTCATATTCATGCTATGAATGGGGACGAAATTGAAAAGGTTGGTGATATTCTTTATTTGGGAAGCTACACCAACTCTTCTCTAGATATCAACACCCGAATCGGATAATCATAGAGCACCCTCAATTTTCTTTTCCAACTACTGCTTCGGTATTAAAATTAAATTTATGTCCCATTAACTCGGACGTTTTTGGCTAACTTATATTTGGTTTTTAAAGTTTTGAAATTCGATTTATATTTACTTAATCTTTCAAATACTTTTGTATCTAATAAAGTTATATTATCAACCACGGTGGATAATATTACATGGTCTAAAAAATTAACAGAATTTATCATGAAACTGAACAACACACAGTAACTTTGTGCACCGTTGTGGCAGGACAGCCCGCATTGGCAACAAAGGGAGTGCCCTAGTATTCTTGCAGCCCGATGAAGATGCCTATATCGAATTTCTCAAGATCAACCAGAAAGTCTAGAGATTAATAATTTTTCAAAATTATTTCAAGTCCCATAGTTTTTCAGCTTCCATAAATTTATAGAATTTTTCTTTAAATTTTTTTCTCATTTTTTTCAGGCTCCTTTGAAAGAGTTAAGTCTGAAACACAGAGCAAATGTTCTCAATAGCGTCAAGGAGTTTGCTCTGAACGATAGGTGGTTTTTAGTTTTTCGTTCAATTAGGCATTTTGGTATGAAAATAATTTATAAGTGAATAAATTTTTAATAAGGGGAAAATTTATTTTGAGATGTGTCCATTTGAAAAAATTAAATTGAAAAGTTTATAAGTTTTGCACCAAGATATATTTAGAAATATTTGATCTTAAGAGTCGTCGCGCTAGATGGTAGTGGCTTTGAATAGGACTTTTGTATCCTTCAAGCAACAGATTTGCTATAAAATAGTTTTTTTTATTGTTCAATTTTTCCATGTTTTTATGCTTAGGAACTTGAAAATTTTCTAAAGTGTTCAAAACTATTGTCTTACTAGAATTTTTTGATCATACAAAATGCTCATAAAATTATCAAAACTTCTAATATTTCAAAAAGTTTTAATTCATATCGATTTCAATTATTTAATATCAAGTGAATCATAATAATGCATGGTGAATTCACAGAGACATATATGAAAAAGGACTGAGGGCCTATGTTTCGTTTGTTCAGTCTTATGCCAAACACGAATGCCATCTCATCTTCAAGATTAAAGGTTGAGTGATCTATTGAAAATCTAGTTTTATTCAAATGTCATATATAGATTCTTATTTTACAACTGCTATTCTCTAAGTAAAATAAATCCATACTGTAATGAGTTTTAAATCCCTTATAGATATTTCATGAAAAGAATCAATCAATCAATCAAATCCTTTTTATAGCCCGTTTTCCTTTACCAAGTTGAAAGTTCTATCTCGAAGTCGGCCTTTCCATTCAGAGCGATCGAGTGGATCCGCACAAACCATGTCTAGCTTTCTTTTATCATTCAATATGAGCTCATTCCAAGTTTTTTTGGGCCTACCAGGCTTCTTGCAAGTATCTAAATCCAACTTTCGCACCTGAGAAATCCAACCCACGCTACGCTCTACATGTCCGAACCACCTCATCCTGCTTGTACAAAAAACTACCTCAACATCTCGAATGCCAAGTTTTGAAAAGAGTGAGTGAGAGCAAACGTTATCATTCATTTGATGTTGCACATCCAGCGAATCATGGCAAGGCCATTTCGTCTAAGGCGGTTCAATGTGGAAACTGTTACGGGCCATGTTTCAGCAGCATGTAACATAGCTCTTTTGACACAGTTTGAATAGACATGGCCTCTGGTCAATAAGGATAAATGACAATTAGCAAGGAGTGGAAGAAGTTGGCGAAATTTAGCCCAGGCACACTTACAACGTGTTATTGAAGCAAGCTCACATCCACCACCTGCAGATAACATATCTCCAAGATAGCAGAACTCTGAGACAACTTCCAGTTTTTCATTACCAATCATCACTTCCTTTACTAATCCCCCATCAACAGGCCGTGCTGTACCAAGATAACGAGCGCATCAGAAGTTAAGATCCGAAGTTAGAGGGCCTTTTATGCCGCTGCATTTCTTGTGTACCCATTGCCTGCAGCCTTTACACTGAATAGCATTTTTACCCACACCTGCTTGACATACACCACAAGGATACTTCCCAGATTTTCTCAACACATCATGGTTCGAACCAGAAACCATTAGCTTTGTCTTACCCATATTCACCCTCAACCCCTTTTTCTCCATCTCCGACCTCCATGTTCTTAACTTCACTTATAGCTCATCTATGGACTGAGCACTTACCATTAAGTCGTCAGCATACAAGATCTCCCAAGGGCAACCTGTACGTAACTCTACAGATAAAGCTTCCAGCACAATAACAAAAAGTAATGGACTAAGAACAGAACCTTGATGGACACCTACCCGAACATCAAACGAGTTGCTATACTCATCACTAACTGTCACCCTACTTCTCACTTCCATGTACATTGATTGTACAATCCTCACAAGCCATTCATCAATTTTCAATTTACGCATACTCCACCAAATCTCTTCTCGTGGAACTCCGTCAAAGGCTTTCTCCGGATCAATGAATGCTAAGTAGAGGGTCTTACCAGCAACCAGATGCTTTTCCTGTAACTGATGGAGGATAAATATGGCATCAGTTGTACCCCGACCTTGCATAAAACCAAATTGCATATCATTAATCACCACTCTGTCTGATAAAACCTTCCACTACGCGCTCCAGAACCTTCATAACCTTATCAATTAACTTCAAACCCCTATAGTTACACCTGTTTAAAGCATCACCCTTACCCTTATATACACTGACTATGTGACTTTCCTGCCACTCAGACGGTATATGGTTCTCAAAGATGATGTCTTCAATGAGATCTCGAATCGTACTAGCACCACTTGAACCTGTGGCCTTGAGCATCTCAGCAACAATACCTGAAGGACCCGCTGCTTTCCCAAGGCTCATCTTATTAATGGCCTTTCTAACCATTGCTGTAGTGATAGGTTCGCTGGGACCTTCCACGGGATAGACTTCGGACAAACCACCTGGATTCCATGAAAACTCCACATTGAGAAGGTGCATATAATGCTTTTTCCATGCTTTTTTTTGGAATCAACATCCAGGGACATTTGGCCATTATTATTTCTCACCGGTTTATCCCCAATGACGTCCTGGTTCTCTCGCCGCATTTGCTTAGCCAGTCGATATATCTCAACAGATCTGGGATTGATTTTTTTGAACGTAATCTTCTCAGCATCAGTTTTGGCTATGTGTACAGCAAGGTTAGATGCACGTTTAGCCGCCTGATAAGCATCTCTGTCTCCTCCTGCTTTCCATAATTTGAAACATTTGCGTTTGTGGGGCACAGCTTGCTGCACCTTGTCATTCCACCACCAAGTCTGCCTCTTCCAGGTATGTTTTGCAGACTCCACAAACCTGCTTTGTAGCATTAATCAAATTGTTTTTCAGGTACTTCTAACGTTTATCCAAAGTTTTACCAGTTTCATTTCCTTGGGTTATTGCAATGAAAAAATTAGAAAATTCAACTTGATTTCCGAAGTCTTAGTTTCCAGACTTTTGTACGAGGAACAAACCTTCTTTTGTGGTGAGCATGAGTGCAAACCTTGAAGTCACCGACCACAAGTCTATGCTGTGTTGTACACTCCTCCCCAACAATGACTTTCACATTAGAGACCATTTTTCTAAAACTTCTCTTATAAAATATGTAGTCAGTTTGGGTTTTACAATCTCCTGACTGGTATGCAACCAGATGTTCAAATTTCTTCTTGAAATAGGAGTTACCAACAACCAGCTCATTGGCAACAGCAAATTCCAGTAGTCTTTTACCTTCATTGTTTCTTTTTCCCAAAGCCTGTCTTCCTCAAAAGCAGTAGAGTGTGATCCTGTATGGCCATTCCAGTCTCCACTTATGATTAGCTGTTCCGAAGATGAAACTCTAGCTATGGTGGATTGAAGCGCATAATAGAATTGATCTTTTACACTCTCACTAAGGTTAGCTTGAGGTGCATAAACACCCACAAAAACAAACACAACTGATCCAACCACCATTCGAATGAGAATGATTCTATCTGAGACTCTAATCACTTCAAACACTTTCTCCCATCCCTTCTCAGCCACTAGAATTCCTACACCACAAGTGCCCTCATCATTCCCACAACCAAAATACTTATATCGAGTGTCTCTGCCTGCAATAAGTTTAAGGTTGGTCTTCCAACGAGTCTCTTGTAAACAACACAGATCGACTCTCCTTCTCGACATGGTTTCCACCACTTCAGAAGCCTTACCCCTCATCGAACCAACATTTAAAGATCCGACTCAAAAAGGATTTTCATTAACTTTGTGGCAGTTTTTCTTGAAGGATGCCCTCCTTTCGACCACTCTTTCAGCTTTTTCTTCTTTCTTCTGGCTGGACCTGCAATTATTTTTGAAACTCTTGCTGTAGTTATTGATATTTTTATTTAACTTTTTACTATTATATATATTACTCCTAATGTTTAAATAAAAAACTCGGCGTTTCAATTGACGCGAGGGAGGATTAGTATTTTGGGATAAACTTAACAAAAAATTTCTCGAGTATGACATTTTTTTTACGTAAAAAGTATTTCGAAAGAAATAGAAGTTAATTAGATAAATACTACAGTTTTTAAAATATCGCTAACGTATAAACTTACGATCGAAAAAAAAATTCGAAAACTTAAAAAAAGTTAAGCTAAAGTTTTTATAATAAAATTCTAAAATAATTTTGATAAAAATAAAAAACAGGCCGTGTCCAGAAAGCAGAAAAAATAACTTTGAAAATCAAATTTCGCAAACAGCCGAACATGTCGGTTGCTAAGCAAAGATATCTAATGAGTAAAAAAATTAAAAATCTATTTCGATTTTATACAAATTCGATGGCCAATGTTGTGGAAACGTCAAAACTAACTTGCATGACCAGCCCTCATTAACCATTGATATAACTACATTGCAGAGTTGAACTTCGGCAAGCTGGCTCAGGGCTTCGGGCTGTTGCACCTACCTCGTATGCCTGAACTCAAAAAAGTTCGTTTAGATGTTATCATGTTAACTTTCACAATTGATCATCAATTTTTAATTTTCAGGTTAGCGACTTCGAAAGAGTTGAATATGATTATTCACAAATTAGTTTTAGGTATTTTTGAATATTGTTTACTTGTTTTTGTATTTTGAAAGTTAAATTACTTTCCAGAGACAAGCATAGAGAACATCAAAGAAAATTGAAACCAAATGAAATTTCAAAAAATCAAAGCAATAAAAAAGTTAAAGTGAGTTACAAAATCGTGTTTTTCAATAAATTTATTTCATCAATTGTTTCAGGTTAAAAAAGAACCGTGGTCCAAAAAGAAAGAACAAAAATTGAAAAAAGCACAAAGGAAAGAAATTAAAATTAAAAAAAGATGTGAGCGAAAGAAGCATGATGATGATGATGAGAAGGAGGAGGTGAGCAGAGACTTGAGACTTATGAAGAAATTGAAGAGCGGGAAGGTTCAATTATTTTACCTCATCTGCATAGCTTAACATTTTTATTTACCACTGTTCAACAGATATCAAAAGAAGAATTTGATAAAAGCTTTATAAAATGAAATAATTTTTTTTGTATAATTTTGAATGATTTAAAATAAAATTAAAATTTCAGTTCTTTTTAAACATATTAAAATTTTGATAAAAGCATTGAAATAATTTTATATGCAAAAGAGAAAGCTTAACTAGGATTTTTAATATGAAATGTTCATTTCGAAATGTTAAACTTGGCGATGTGACCTCAGAAACAATGAATATTCAATAGATACCTTGCCGACATATCTGATAGCAACTCCCCAATATCATATTTTTCAAGTTTCACCCAGAGACCATTTTTGAACTTTGTCTTTTTTATACTTCTCTTTAATATGCCTATATATAAGCGCCAAGGTAAATGTATAAATTGCGTGTTTCACTTCAAATACCATCGCAAATGCAACGTTAAAAAATGATTGAAAAAAGCTTTTGAAAGCAATTTTTGATTAAATTTTCACTTTATTACATCCATCAGTGTTTAGTTATGGCGTAAAACTTACTGAAAATATTTCTAAATGAAATCGACCTTTTAATTAAAGTGAGTTATTTTTAATCTTCAAAAGTTTATTAGATCTACTTGGGCATTTTTAATTGCAAGCTTCTTTAATCGAAAATTTGAAATTGAACTTAATGTAAAGATAGAAGATTTTGATTAGGTATCTTGAATTTATAATAATAAATAAATTTCTAGATTTATACTTTTTGTTTTTGTGGAAAGTGTTTGATTGAGCGTTTGAAAATGTTTACCTTTTTGAATGTTTTCAATTCTAAATCTCCGGCATTTTAATTTGTTTTATTAAAATTTAAAATTGGTATACTTCAGTGGTCGAGACCCGATTTTTTATATCGAAATATAAGGCAATGTTAGCTAATCTATAAATACGCTATAGATCATTCTACTCGAATAATTTTATCTTTAAATTATCATTTAAATTGTTAAGAATAATACACAATGTTGAAATTTTGCACAGTACTCATTATGATATAAGTTTGCAATGGAAACCTATTTATCATCGGAGTTTAATTTGTCGATCGTAGATCACGTAAAAACGGACTTCTTTAAGCTAATCAGTGTATAATTATAGATTAAAATTAGACTTGAAAATAAAATAAATCGAACCAAGTGGTTTCATAAAGTGGAAAAGCATAAAAGATAAGCTCAAAGCTCCAAAAGATGAAAATGATTGTGTCATTTCGCAAGGAGCGATGAAGTTTGCTTTGGGTGCATCGCAGTCGTGAAGTTCAAATTAGTCTTTGCATTCTCTCCCATTGAAACCATTTCATTAGCAGAAATCTTTTATCATAATGTATTGTTTCCATGATCAAAATATTTTATTTTCGTTTAAAGTGATTTTGTTGCTATCTTATGATTTTGTTCGAAAAAAAAATGCCTGAGAGGAAAATGTGAGATAAAAAATCTTATTTAGTTTACTTTTGGTAAAGTAATATGTTTCAAAGTAAATAAGATATAATATAAAAAAGTATTGGTTAACTAATCAACTAGTGCTATCCATAAAATTGAAGTGTTGGAACCCACAAAAAATAAAACTTTGATCCAAAATGAAAAATCTGGAATTACCACACAAAACAATATTGTGAGATGAAAATTCCATGAGTTAGATTCATCAAAAAACACATTGTTTCTTTATTCTTCATTAATTGTGAGCAAAACAACGCTTTTCAACGCTTCCTAGTATCATTTTAATATAATTTTTGAAATAGTAACACTTTAATACTGAGGTATTAATATCACAAGTTTCAGCTGCCTTCAAAATTGTTTCATTCATCATCAAATAGCAGTGGTAAACATTAACTTTTTAAATATTACTTGAGTAAACATTTACGAAAAAAGTTAAACTAATCTCTTAGGTAGATTCTTCTATAAGAATTAAAAGCTTTATTTATTCGGCATATAAATTTATCTTAATAATTTAAAATTAGGCTAGGAGTTGTATTTTGATGAATTCACATTCATCAAGTTTGTTTTTAACTTTTTTATGGATTTCAATATATAAAAGCTACATAAAATCCGGGAAGTTTGGAATTTATTTTGAAATTCATTTACATGTTTATGACCTCAAAATTAGATTTGTATTAAAACAGACTCTTTACTCTATTTGGATACCTTTTCTTTAAAATGAATTGCTAAGTAATTAGCAAACAAAATTTACTGTACCTTCACGGCTCGAACTCATTAACAGAAAAAATTGTATAATTATATTTACAGTATATAAAATGCAAAAACTTCGTATAAGTGCTCAAAACAAATAGAAATCCTTTATTTATAGAATTATGAAGAGTAATCCTTTATGCTATAATTGGCGTTTATTTATTCTAGTTTATAGTTATTGAGTTTTGTTTCAGAATATAATCAAAGTTTCTGGAAAGTAATAAAAGTATAATCTTGGAAAAGTTTGTTCAAATAGAAATCTGCTACTCCAATCTCTGTGGGGCTTTATTAGCACTTGTTTCCAATAATGCGTGGTTGAAGCACATTTTAATCAAAGTCTTCCGTATAAAATTTTTAAATTTTTATGAAAACTACTTGTTAAAAAGTTTTCTCTATATATTTGTTTGCGCAGAGTCTTTGAGGAAGCAATAACTTTTTAGAATATCCAACAATCTGGTTTAGGCATGTGTGTTTAATCTCCCACGCGCATGAATTTCATCATTTAATTGCAGACTTCCTTTATTAAAAAAATGTGTTTATTTATTATTTAGCTATACAATTTTTAGGAGTTTCCCATCTAGTTTTGTCACAAATGCTTTTAATTAATTTTGCTTGATAACCGACTAAATAGTTATTGGTGCATAACTTAGTCACGACACCATTCCGAGAGTAACTATTTGCTTTGGTGAAAAGTTCAAATGAGACTTAACCTATCAAAATCATGACTTTTACCCAATAAATATACTTGAATTATTCATGTTTTGAAATCGCGTCAATGTTATGCTTATTAGGCATCTGCCTGTTTTTCAGTTGTTAATTGTACCAAGCATTAAAGCTGAAAAAACATGAAATTAAAATTAATTGAAAAACATAATTAACTAAAAGAATTGATTAATTGAAACGCACAGTGTATCAAGATGTTATCAAACTTGAGTCTCAGCACACCAACACCGCAACTACTCCTACCAATTTCACATTATAAAAACTTGAACAATATCGTTGAAAATAATTATTTTGACAACTTCATTCGTTCTTTCATCAAAAACTTCAAGCCGATCACCGATGACTTTTATGGCGATTATATTCTTCCAAAAAAGAAGCCCTTCACAACAAAATATCGAAGAAAAGTGAGAACAAAATGGAACAAAGATGAAAAACAAAATGAGGATATTCAAAATGTTGATCTTAACGGAACTCAATCTGAGAGATTAGAAGAGATCAAAAGTAAATCGAAGGATGTTGCTCGAGGTTATAACTTCTTGGCTCGTGGTGATGATAAATTTTCCAACGCTTCAAACATGAATTTCACTGGGAACTACACAAAACCAGAGTGGTCGACGAGGAAAAAATGCATGATGTTCACTGCACTGTGGAACATGTGAGTCAGTTTATTGAAAGTTGACTTTAAAATGAAATAAAATGTGTATCGCTTCATAAAATAGCGATCGTTTTTTTTGATGTAAGAATTGTATATTATTGGTGTCTACTTTCATGATTTCATACTAAACTCATATTTTAAGTTTTGTTGTGGGTGCAGTCAACTTGGTTGGATTGGTGACCAACTCGTTGAGTATCATGGTCTTGCACAAGGACAAAAACAATAAAGTGCCCACATTCCTACTACAAACATTGGCAATGTGTGACATTGTGGTTCTGACTATATCCTTTTTTGTGCTTTTCTACTGCAATGGGATTGTACTTTGGAGCAACTATGAGTGAGATTTTTCATGAATCATTGCACTAAGTGAATCTTTGAATTTATTTCTGTTACATTATAAGTAAAAAATTCACTTTTACACTTGAAGTAAACTGAAGGTTAGTTACCCTTATATCATGAAGTTTTTCAACCCACTTGGAACAATTTCTCAAACCTGTGTCATTTGGAGCACTGTTCTTCTGGCTATTAACCGGTAACTTAATGTCAATATTTGTTCAGAAAGTTTCAACCGCACCGTGCTCAAGTCGATAACTTAAATGAAAGTTTTTAAATCTTACTTATATACAATAGAGCTTCAAAAAGCAAAAAAAAGTTGATTTTGAGTTTTAATAGTTTGACTTCTAAAACTAATTCATACTAATTGATCTAAGGTTCATAGCGGTATGCAGACCTTTTTCAGCGAAGAGAAGGTTGACAATGTTCAGGGCGAGAATGCAGGTAGGTCCCCAATGTGCATTAAGAACAAATAGACGTTAATGATTAAAGAGCTAATTTCAAAGAAATTCCAAAATTCCAAGTAGTTCAGAGTATTATTTGAATAATAAAGTTTCCATCAGTTACTTAGTTCTGCCATTTTTCGTTTATCGAATTCCTTTCTGATGAAACACGATTAACATTTGCTCGGAGATTTCAGTTAAAATGAAATTTTATTTCATTTTAAATTTCAATTCAATGAAACCAAGTTGCATTGTTTTGAGCTGTAGTTTTAAAACTGATTTATAAGACGAACAATTAAAAAGAATTTATAATTTGTGAACTAATGTTCTAAATTAGTTAGATATCTTTTGGAGAAAAATACCAAAACTTTTAAACAACACATTGCACAATTGAAAATGTCAATGTTAAATAAAATCGATAAGTGAAATTTTGAAAGGCACCCAGATCTAATTTTTTATTTAAATGCTACACCAATAAAAAAGCGATGGGCTTCAAGTTGAGAATAAGCTCAAGGACATCATATGCATCTCCATTTTTAATACTTACAATTTCTAAGGAAAAGTGAGGATCTAAGAAGCATGTATTTCTAGCTAAAACGTTGAGGTCTTAAGGTTCAAACTTTGCTAATATTTTGTATTAAATTAAAATTTGTCTTAAAATATAGTTTTTTAAATAGCTGTAATCAAATCCTTTTTATGAAAAAGTTGGAGTTTTATTGCTAAATAAACCATATAAGTTATCTTATTTACCCCGTTGCTGTCAGATATTTATATATGCATAAAATTGAATTAAACTTTTGATATTGCTTTAGAATCTTTTTCAAAACTTTTATATTTGCTACACATTCTAGAAGATATGAAACAAATTTGAATCGCTTAGTATAAAAACTAGTTTGAACACAAAAATATAGAACTTTAAGAGTGTGTTCAAAAATAAAAAGATTTCCTTAATTACATTATCAAGTAAAAGAGTGCTTATATGGCCGTATAATAGTGTTTTCATCGTTTGCTTGCTAATTCTTTAATGATATCACATTTTTATAACTGTCGTTAATTTGAATGGTAATCCTGGTTTTAAATTTTACTTTTGTTGAGTCTTCAAATTGAAATGAAAAGTTTCCAAAATAGAATTTCAAAAATTCCAAAATAGTTTGAAAAGAGTTAAGATGTTTGAACAATTTAAACTTTTTGTAACTCGGTGAATTACTACAAATACTTGCTAGACAACAAAACAAGTCGAAAGGCAAACTAACCGTTGAAACCCGAATTTCAGTAAATCTCGATTTGATCTACTTTCATTTTAGAACGTTTGCACAAAATTTCTTTCACATGAGATTTGATACATCAATTTTTTCTTTAGAAAGTTTATTTTTAATATATATTTCAAAAAGTGCATAGACCGAAAGGGTTAACATTAGAATGTCCATTCAAGCTTAAATGTTCAATAACATGTGAACTAGCATTCAAACTTAATTTAAATAATTTTTCAAAAATTTTAACGTATTTTTGAGATTTAAGTTTTTAACTGCCATCTTTTTTGTTATTTGTATGTTGTTTGAGGTTTTCCTAATTTTTTGATATAAACACATGGTGATAGCTCAGGCAAAAATGAATGGACACAAAGGTTTTTTGTGATAGAACTTTTGAAGCAGTTTTTATACTATTATTGCTGTCAGGTTTATAAGTTATACTTGCAAATATTATTCTCTTAGTAATAATTTACTCAAACTGTGTCTAACGTGTTAGTAAAAATGTCATTTATAAAAAATAGTTTAATGCTTGAGATCACGAAACCAAATTCCAAGGGTCTTAGCTCTCTGTTCATACAACTTAAGCATTTTCAAAATAGTTTAGATTCACACTATTACTGGGATATTTTGTTTCCTCAACTTTTATAACTTCAAATTGGAGTTATATTTAATACTATGAATATATTTAATTTTGAAGGTACATGTAAACTGAATATTAGTGTCGCATTCATTAAAGAACTAATTTAAAAACTTATAATAAACATGCTGCAAAAAATTAAAAGAAAGATTTACTACAAAAAAATCAATCTTTTACGTGTAAATTGGAGAATTCTTTTTCACGAAATATATTTCTGTTCAGGTGGTTCTGATGGTGGTGGCAGTTTTTGTGGTCTGCTTGCCACTCTTTTGGAAGAAGAACCTCAAGAAACCAGATATCCCTGTCTGTAAGCCATTTGTCCGAAATAAAAAACATTAATTTGGATAATTGTTTCATTTTTCATTAATTAAAGATAAAAAAGAAATTTGTGAACGGCACTCAAAACAACAAGTACAAACGGTGCTTTGAAGCTAATGATTTTCTCAGAACGATTTTAAACGTCAATCTATCGAAAGAAGAAAATGCCTTTCAACAGCAAAAACAAATGTTTGATGAGCTGATGGCGCACGGAGATTCCTCGTTTGACTGGTACATCGAGCAAAAGTTACTGAACATGAGTTTTAATGAGTTCGACTTTTATAACATTTCCAACTGCACAAACTATGCTGAGAATGAGTATCTTGTCGTTCCTTCATTCATAAGCCAAAATACTCTATATTCGATTTATAATAATATTATTCTCAACTTTTTAACTGTGGTTTTACCCATAAGTCTTTTAATTGCTCTCAACATTCCTATAATAAACACCATGCGAAATTCTCAGCGGTTGATGCAACAAAGCTCTAAGATGTATCGTGGCACTCAAGAAAAGAATATCACAACAGTGATGACCATCATTATCCTTGAACTGTTGATTTGTCACACTCCTGACCGCATTCTGATGCTGTATGAAGTCATGTTCCCATACCACTACAGCTGCCCTCATCCAGTATTCTTCCTCCATTTCATCTTCAACCTTCTGGTCCTTCTCAACTCTTCTACTGACTTTTTGATATATTATATCTTCCGTAGCAGGTATGAGCTTCTTTCGAATTAATTTTATTAAATTTAATAGTTTTGTTCAAACCATAACGTTTTTTACAGATTTAGAAACATTTTGAAAAACGAGCTGTGCTTTGGAGCTAAAAAACGTCTTTCATCAAAAACCTTACAACGTTCTACAGAAGCAAACCTTCCTCTCAACCACAACACCATCATGCCATCTAACCGTTTATAAATTCTCATTTGAGGATGTTCTGGGTTTTTCTATTCAAGTCCCATTAAAGCTGATTGTAATATATCATTATAAATTTGAGTTTTAAGGATTTTAAAACGAAGTTGTCTTATGCTTCATTGAAGGAGGACATGAAGAGGTTTATGTAGTTCTTATGTAAATTGATGTTTCATTTGTATACATTCAAAACAATAAAGAACAAATGATATTTATGAACTTGAATAATTTTCAGAATATAAAAAGTTTCAATGCATTTTTTTATCTTTCGTTTATTGCATAGACATTTAGCATAAAAAAGAGACGTGTATGAGGACGTGTTGACAATGAGAATCTAATTACACAGTATCGAATGTACCTTCAAATTAATAAGCTGCAAAGGTCGTATGAAGGATAATCAGCGCAAAGATTAATCGCATTTATTTCAATGCTGTTTTGATTTCTTTATTATTTTTTTGAGCCGGAATGAAGTATTAATTAATGATTGTTGCTGGAATGTTCAGTATATTAAAGTATTCCTGTGTAACTTTGATGTTGTCGTAATTCAATCTGAAACAGTGTATGTTCATTTAAAGCTTGACTTGCTGTTAGTTTAACTAGTTGCTGATTTTATACCATTAAGTATATTTGATTGACGTTTAGCGGTGTCAATAAGAAGCTTGTAACCACATATACACACGCGAAAAAATTTACATTAGCCCTTGATGTCCAACTGAAACAGCAAACTCTTATATTGGCTAGAAGATAGCATTTATTTATCTAACACATCTAGTTATTCAATCAACAGTTTTGTAACTAGTTTGTTTTCTTAACTAAAAAGTGAAGTTCAAACAAATTTAATTCTAGCTAGGAAGTAATTTAAAAATTCATTTAAGCTAATTTAATGGTAATTATTGTGAATAATTAAAAAACATGAATTTGTGAAATTTTGTTTTTCATTTTAATGGAATATTATATTTTTGATCATTCTTACGATAATATCAAAATTTTAAAGTTAGTGAAATATTAGTACGGAACTATGAAAATATTATTTGAAAAAACAAATTAACGCGTATAATTGCCATTAAAACTTCAAAGAATGCGTAGAGACTAGTGTTGGAAAATTCTCGAATTATGAGTGGCAACCAATATTTGGCCATATTTTTAATTTCAATAAATTTGTTGACGTCTTGTTTTGCGAAATATACTTTCAAATTGCATGAATCCATGTTATTCGTCAGTAGTTTTCATCTAATATTTTTATTCAAATGTGAAATCTTCAAAAAATTTGAAAACTAAACTTGCATTCGGAATATATTGAAGCATCATTGAATCATTAAGAGCTCTTTGGGATGATTAGTGAAAAAAAATGCCTTATCGATAAAGTATCTTAAAGTGAAAAGCCAGGTATAATTTAAAAATAGAATAATTTAAAAAATTTTTAATTTAGAATAAATTAATAGTAAATAGAACAAACAAATGGAAAAATAATTTTGTTCACAAGGCATGCAGTTAAAGGCTATCTAGACCGCAGTGTTTAACAATTTTTCTGTTTTCACTTCATTTATTTATAATGGTTGTCTCGAGAATCGCAATAAGCTGTCAACAAATCATTCGGCAATTCAAATTTTTAACCTTATCAACATTTAATTAAAGTTATCAGAAGCAATTATAAATGTCGATAATTTTATTTTTTACCCCAAGTACCTCATCCTTTATAAACACTAGTTGGAGCTTCTATCATCATGTTTGGGTTTTCACTTAGTCTTCATTAGTAAAAAAACTTTTTAAAAAAATGAATATAAAATATTTGAATTCATTTTTATTTTTTTTGCTTGTAGCCCACACAAGTGAGAGCTTGCTTTAGTTTTTTATTTAGGTGATAATTTTACTCAAAAAATAATTTTCAAAAAGCATTGCATCTATTTTTAGTGTTAATAACCTCTTGTGCGTTCCATGCAAGTTTTTAGTTTAATTTATTCTAACAAACACCATTAACTTTATATAAAAAGTATAACTTCAATTAAATTATTAAAAATATAAGTTTCAAAATTATTTCAAATCTATCTTTTGAATCACGAAACTGCGAAGAACTGAGACTTTTCACCTTGGCATTCACCACCTCTCAAGCTTTCTCAAATGTCAGTTTCAAGAGCGTAATTTGTATATTTAAATTTTTGGTGCAAATGCAAAAATTGATAAAATGCTTGTGTTACAATAAACAGTTGGTGGTTGAAAGTGGGAGAGAAAAGCTTGATGGTGAGAAGGTTGCTGTGGCAAGCATCGAAGATGAACTTCATGGAAAAAAAAATAAAAATTTTCAAGAAAAACAATTGGAAGTTTTAGTGCAAAAATCTTTGAAGCGTGAGAATTTATTTTTGAACAATTCTAAAACTAAATTTGAAAAATTCCATTTGGAAAATAAGACCGATAAAATATTTAGCAAAATTATTAGTTTAAAAAATTTAAAAAAACTTCAACCCACTATAAAATTTCTCACAAGATGGAAACCAAGAAAAAAATAGAATCGCAAAAAAACCTAATAAAGATGGTGAGAGTTTGAAAGCAAAGAGGGAGGTTGGTAGTTTGATTGACGACCTAGATTATCCTAGTGAATATGAAGACTCCAATGCTGAGAAACTGCAAAACACAGAATTACTTAAAAATAATGATGATAATGAAAACAATATGAATATTAAATTATACACTGAAAATAATGAAAAAATAATCGAGAATACGTTGGAAAGCCATAAGGATGAAGAATCCTTCATGCCGCCAAACTTGGCCACAACGCCATCTGTTGAAAGGAACAATAATAAAGATGATGATGCCATATTTCCTGGTAAAAGTGTTTTTTATCTATATATATTTTTTCATTTTCATTTTGTTAATGAATTTTTATATAAAGAACAACCCAATCTGCAACACCAGGCGTTTAAGCTTTAGGCTTCTTACCTATTTATTCTGAAATTAAGTGTATTAAAATCATTAACTTAATTTATTTTATCATTAATTTTCATAAAAATGAATAATAACTTAAACTATAAAAACTTCAAACACGCAGATTCTTCGAAGGTGTTTGATAAGGATTCTGAGAAGATGGGCTACAACGCAGGTGATGGTGGTGAGATGCTGAGTGCCATTCCAGTACAGGGTTCCTTGTCTCCCGCGAATGCTGAGATTCTTAAAAATTTTCCCAACAAAGAAAAAGTATTTGAAAACGAAACACAGACAGCTTATGAGCCGAAAGACTACATAATCGATGACTTTGAGACTTTTATCAACAAGAACAGTGTCTATGATGTCGACTTGAGTGGCTTTCTAGATAAGGAGTATGATGTTTATATGGGAGAAGAAAAAAAAGACCATTTCAATGATTTCAATATCAATCAAACCACCGAAGCGATTGAATTTGGAGGGAACACAAATTCCTCCAAAAGTATAAGTTCTCTCACGCCTAACCGCCATATGGCAGAATCAACCCAAACTATTTTACAAAATACAGAAAAGAAAACAGTTGACCAGAATAAATATGGAAAAAAAAAAGAAAAAATGTTAGTTGACCAAAATAGAAAAGTGAAAAAAAATAAGAAAATGAAAAAGAAAAAAATAAGAAATGACAAGTTTAAATTCCAAGAGTATATTGAAAATTTTCCCGACCAAACTTCAGATGGTGGAATAATGAAGAAGATTGATATACTTAACGAACAAACTGAAGACCAAATAAAAAATGATTATTTAATCAATGAAATATTTAATGTGAAAATGAATAAAAGTAAATGATATAAAAGTGTAACAATTTTTTAAAAATATATATTCTTTCCAGAAAAAAAGCTTTGTTATACTTTCAAAAGAATCTTATTAAAAGCAGAAATGTTCTTCAGAAACTGCCGCACATTGGTTCTAGGTTATGGTAACATCACGTGGAATGAGTTAATCAACGTTGATTGGATGAAAAAAATAGGGGTGAAAATGAGGTTGTATTTGACATTCTATATAAATGCTCAAGTCAATATTTACTAAAAATCGATTGTTGCATGAATGCTTTGGCAGTTATGAAGTGGTCAAGTACACAAAAGCACTGAACCCTGGTTTGAGGATGTTTTTGATAGTGAGGGACCAATGGGGGAATAGCACCTCATTTAACAAAATGCTTGAAAGCCACCGAAACAGAATCAGGTTGCCATATCATTTCATTCAAATTCATATTCCATGGAACCGTTCATAAAAACATGAATTCTTTTTTGGAACTTATAAAAGTATCGAATGGTTCTCTCTAGTTTCGCCCATAGCGCCATGAAGCTTCTGAGGAACGTTGGTTACGACGGCATCGAAATGAGGTTTGACCGTCCTGATTATTACTATAGCCAAGTCTTCAATCTTGTTAAGGTGACTTTAAAAACTGCTCCATAAGTTTTCTTCAGTATAAAAAGTTGATACAACACAAAATCTTTTCTCAATGACCCTCCGAAAGAATTTTTGAATAGTTTTTGAAACACCACATAATATTTTAAAATTTTAAATAATTATTAAATAAATTTCCAAACTTATAAAAGGATATGAACTTAGTTTTCGAAAAACATGATTTGTTTCTCCGCTATAAAGTCCCATACCACGTGACCCACCCCTCTTTGAAGATAGGCCTGTCAGTCCCGTCCTACATGCTCAACCTGGTCGACATTGCTTCCATCAAGAAGTTAGTAGTCGATCTTAAGTATGTTTCATCGAACAATTTTGTCTTCAAACTATAAAATAATTCATTAGATTAAAACGCATGTGTTGCCCACAGCTCTCTCGACTATTTGGTGTTGTTGAACAAAGAGGAAAAACTCGAATATTTGAACAAAATAAAAACAAAAAAAGTAACATAGAACTTTCTTATATTATCCGATAATTGGTTATTTCAATACAGACCCAAGAGATCATTAAGTTTGTACGCACCGGTTTCAAGCCAACCTCCATTCAGATTGGTAAATCTAACTTCTATCAAGAATAGTTTTTTCTAGTTAAATACAGAGATTTCAATGATCAAATGAAAAAATAAGTTACCTTGTGAAATGAATAAAAGATTAATTTGATGGGTACACCTCAAGAAACCACATCTGAAACAACATGCCGTATGCCTCTCACAGAAAACAGAGTCCAAGCTGCAGAAAAAGTTCAGTTTGCTCCAAATTCATTTATATTTTATGATTCTTTTATTTTGATGTTTTTGAAGTTTAACTATTATACAGAACATACCTAAGATGTCTCTAGAAAGTTATATTTTTTTATGTTGATAAATTGTATTACAGAAAAGATCAAAAAGAGCTTTAATCGACGAAGAGAGTGAGACAGGCGAATATGCAGAAAAGGAGGGAGGGTCAGAAAGACTTCATGTTTTCAACACCAATGTAAAGTTTTTCCATTTTCAAAAGGTCACATCAAAATAGTACATAGATTGAATATGTTAACATATATTTAATGAATTATCAAAACCATTGTACGAAAGTTGTTGCGGTTGCTGTCTAGGGTGCTGGGAAAGTGTGACTCGTGGTATGTCACCTTCAGAGGTCTGATGGCTGCCAATGTTTGAAATGCGTTTGATAGCATCACTTTAATTTGAAATTTTTAAATATTATGAAAGTGTTTTTGTTGTAGGCTCTTCGGAAGAAGAATTCAAAGACCTCATTAACTTCATAATAGCCTCTAGTCACAAAAAGTATTAAATGTTCTTCTTTCATACTAATTACGTTTTCCTATAACCAATAAAATTTAAATATTATTGTTTTTCATTGTTTTATGTTAGTTGCAATATTTGCTCTTATTTCAACTAAACGTAATGGATTGTTCGTTATGTAAGGTACGATAAAGAACAAGACACAAAGCCTAAAGGTATCAATCAATATATAATTATCCTTCATTATTCAATGAGAAATATAGTTAATAATTTAAAAACACAAATTATTGTAATAATTTATTTTAATTTCTAAAAAACTCTCATTTGAAGCAGGTAAGAAGGCCGGCGCAAGCTTTGTTGATAGGGAGAGCTGATGCACGAGAATTGATTCCTTTCATGTCATTTTAAACAAGATCAGACTGAAAACAATTTTGATTATAAAAATACCAAACATTTTTAAACAAACTTTGTTATATTTGTTGACTGAATCTAATTAATTCATATGGATATTTCGAGCTGAACATTGTAATGGTTATCAACATTTTTTTTAAATGAAAAGCTTCAAAATAATCAAATTAAAGTTATGTTGTATAAGATGGCATTAAGCATGAATGAATGAGACTACGCATACAACGATGCACGCGTGAGGTACACATGTAGGCCCATACGGGAGCATACAAACCTTTATAAATCCAGCATACAAACGTCAGACAGAAAAATGCAAGAAAAAAAGCAAATTAGTTTATATTGAAACTAAAAATCAATTTTATTTATACTGGTTCAATGATTGACTCAGTTATTTTAGTTAAAATATATTACCTTAATAAATTTTTCAATTGAAGTCGATACTTCAGAGCTTATGTTACAAACCGGATTCAAGTGTTGGTTTTTTAAAGCTGAAAAGTTGAACCTTACCAAAATACCTTTTTCATTGTTACCGAAGTTTTTGATAGTGACTGAAACGTATATATAAATTTTTTTCACCAGGTATTTTTCTATTTATTCCTATATTTTATATATGTTTAAAAATCATGGTAATATGAGAGAAATCATTGATAATGAATTTGGGCGCATATACATGATGTACATATTGTGAAATTTTGTTTTTATCACGCACCGTAAACTATAATGATTATAATATGCTGAGGAGAGAATTCTCAATTCAAAATACATAATAGACTAGCTCATGAAACTATGGCATCGAAGAATTATAACTCATAATTCGACTTTATGATTATTTAAAATTTAAAATTTATAAATAAGTTTTATTGAAATTTTCAAGATAGTAGAGATGGTTCAATTAAGTTTGTGAATTTAACCATCGAAGATTATAAAAATCTCAGAATCATTGAGTGCATTTCATGAATCTATGTAATAATATTCTTACAGATCCTAAGCCGTCATGGAAAAGCCAACAGAAGAGTTTACAACTTCCATAGCTGATACTCAACATGCAACGTGAATACAATGTTTTCTAATGATTAAACTGTATTTTTCATTTATAATTTTTAGTTATTTTAATTCATTTGAAACTTTGAAGTTCATGTTACATTACAGCCAATAATAAACTCTCAAAAATATGTACTTTGCAGAGCTGACGATTCTCATGAACATACAACCTCCACTACGACCAATATTGAGAAAGTAGAAGTAATGGCTGAAGCACCATCTGCACCTCTTGCTGGTTTGGTGACAACTCAACCTTCAAACCAGCCAGTCGTCCAAGGAATTACAACTGTTATTGAAACCAAAACGATTGATAGCACTAAATCTGAAAATTGTATTGATAATGAAGAAATAAATTCACCTTTATTACAAAACGAAACAAGCCAAGCCTTAGAAAAAACAGTAAAGGATCAAGTGATTTCATCAGAAACTGCAGAAAATACAGATAAAACAGGGAAAAACCCATTCACCAAAAGTGGAAAATTAAGCCGAAAAGCAGATTACATAATTTCTCGTTCCACCATCACACGTACAAACATCCGCATTTTAGACCCTGACCTCCCCTCTCAACAACCAATCCTAAAACACACACAAGTTTCACTTAAAGCTGAGAGCGAAGCCAATGGGCATATTGTGGAGGTGAAGTGCGTGAAAATTAATTCTCCCCAAAGTGATAAAGCCGAGCAAGTTAAGGTGTTATCGCAAAAAAAGTGTTGTTCATGTTGCGTAGGTTGTTGTTGTGAGTGTTGTGTCAAGTGTTGTGGGGGTTGTTGTGCTTGCTGTAAAATTTGTTGTACTAAATGCAGAGCTGCGTGTGCTATTCAATGAAATGAATATATTTCAAGATAATAAATTGCGTCTTTTAATTCTCTTGATACCTTTAATAAGCTATAAAAAAAATCACGAATGGCTAAAGCTTTAGCTTTTGTAAGGTTCAAAACTTATTTTATACATTTCTCACAAGTAATTATCCCAATTAAACGTTTTTATCCGATAAGTAGTGAAACTATCCAATAAAATTTTTGCTCGTAAATATAAATTGTATGTAAAAAATATTTTACTAAATTTTGTTATCAAGCTCATTTGTGTTGCGAACCGCTCGTGCTCAGTTTATTAACTTCTTTATTGTACTTTTTCAGAATTTTGCTAGACCAACCTTCAAACACACCATAAATATACCCATATATACTAGCTTATGCATATTATATTTTCTATGGTAAACTTTTAAAACTATTTTACTTAGATAAATATTTGTATTATAATGATGAGTAATAATAATTTATAAGAATGGTTATTAAATGTAAGTTCACACAAAAGTTTCATAACTATACAATATTCACTAACAATAAAAAGAGTGTAATATTAACGAACTTCATCATAAATAACCTCTGTTTTAACAAACGCCTTTTGTTTTAAATGCATATATAATCGTTCATTTTAACAGATAAATTGCATAAAAGCTTACAAAATACTTCATTGTTATTTGCTTACTTGCTTTCCATATTACGGACCCATGATGGAATTATGAAACAAATTACATTTCAACAATGTTATTTGCTGACTCAACGTACAGGTATATGATTCAAACCATTTCAATGTGTTTTTATTAATACTTATTTGATTTTTGATCGTAACATATATGCTACAGATCAAACTCATAGTGTTTTTTTTTGAAGATGATTTTTGTAAAAGCAGCCTTTAAATCAAATTTTTTTTATTTGTTTTACTTTTTATGTTTTTGATACTTTATTTTTTTAGTACTTTCCATGTTTTTTTTTGTTTTTACGCTTTATTAAATTTGAAAATTGATTTTTTTATGCAGCATTTTCAATTTGTAAGTTATATTTTTATAAAGCTTCTGTATAAGTTATGCTTAGTAATGAAAGACTTTAGTTGCAAAATATCAGTAATTCCTTAATAAACTTAATGAACTAACCAACACACTATGCATAAAGAACCCATTATGAACACTTCAGAGAAATAATTTTGAATGATCATAGTAACAAAAGTATTTATATAGTTTTCCAGTTGAATATTGCCTTTTTATATCTTCTCATTTAAATATAAATTCAGAACTTAATTATATAATTTTAACAGAACTAATCAAGTTTTCGAAATTTTAGTTGTTTGAATATCTAAATCATACTTTTTTATTATACTATTCAACAAAATTATTTAAAAACATAAATAATGAATATCATTCGGATCGACAGAGTGTACGTGCAAATTCTATCTTCTGCTAGAGCTGCTTGGTCAAATAAAATTGCCCTTCCTCGTTTCTCAAATATTAACAAAATCTATCTGATTTTTATTCAAAAAAAAAAATAAAACATAGTATTATGCAAAATATTACGAAAAAAACTATTAGTGGTAAGTTGATAAAAAATTCAAATGCAAAAGAACTCTTAATCTCCCGTCTTATTTGTAGCCATTACTAGGTGAATGAATTTTTAAGAACTCTATTAATATATTATATACTAATATTCCTGTTTATGATTGTTTAGAAAAATAAAATAATATTCAAGTTGTAACCTATGAAAAAATAACAAGAATTACCAATATATCTTAGTTATATTGATATATATTAAAAAACCAATAATTCTAAGAGCAAAGCATTGCAAAGGTTAGCATAACATGTAAGAAATGGATATGACGTGTTAGTTAACAAGCGTTAATTGTCAAATTATCAAAATAAAATTCGATTTAAAAATTTTTTAGATTTAAACAAATGATTTGGAAAATAACTTTAAAAATGGCAAATTAACTATTAACCTCAAGAAAGTAAAATAACTAATATTTTTTATTGAAATACAAAACATGCCTTTATGAGATTACATTTATATTACAATTATTAAATACAAAATAACGAAGGTTATCTTGTATCGAATTCACAAGCTAGAGGGTCATGCAGAAATGAATGTATGATCATGAAAGTGAATAAAAAGACACAAAGATCACTTATCATAGATTTTGTTATGTTCAACCATCGCTTGTAGACGAAATACAACTCCTCTTTGATGCCCAAAACACGAATTATGTTGAATTCTATCATTTTTGTATTAGTATCTGGTGCTCCTTTCTACGAGGTTAAAATTTTATGTTCATATTTTATATTCACTAAAAATGAGTTGATATTTTCTGAAATTAATGTTCACCTCAATGAAAAAGTACTGATAAGAAGCTAGGCATATTTCAATTGTTCCAAACATCAACATAATATTCTGAAGCTAGAATGATTATTTAAATATTAAACTTGAAAGAAATAATACATAATATTCATGATAGATATAGATAAAAAAACGAAAAACAAACATAAAGAGGGAGGAGTGAGATGAAGAGTCTGGTGAGAATGGCACACAGGAACATCACCAAAGTCGAAAACCTGTGCTCAATAAACTGCTGCCTTGGCTATCATCATTTTTAAACTTAATTTAAAATTTAATGAAATATTTTTAAAAAACCAACCTCATTTTCTTCATCTTTTGGTTCTTCTTTTGTGTCTTGTGAAGAAAGTGAAAATATTTTTTTAAATTCTTGGTCATTTTGTCTAATTTGTTTTGCAAATTCTTTTAAACTTCTTCTTTTTGCTTCATAGCTTTCATTAATTAATTGATTTTCAGAATTATCATGAACTTCATTCTGTGAGGTAAGTATTTCATTTAATGTCCCATTATCAATATTTGTATCACTTCTACTCATTTTCTCTTCTTTGACAATCTCTGTTTGCCTGATATTATCTAGTTGTGGTCTTCTGAGAAATTTCAAAACATCAGAATCAAATCTCAATTCTTTTTCAAATTCTCTTCTTGATGTCTTTTTTGCCAAATCTTTTACTAAACACTCTTCATCAATTGAAGATATTTTTTCTAAATTTAAAGAAATTTTTCTAACTTTTTCTAAAGCTTCAGCTTTTTTGTTATTGCTTATTAAGTTTCCAAATGAGATTTTCCTCACTTTTTTTTCTTTAATTTTTTCATTTTTGTCTAATTTTTCTTTTGTTTTTTCATTTATGTCTGTTATTTTTGTGACTTTTTCTTCTGTATCTAATTTTTCATTAATTTTACCAATTTTTTCATCTTTAGTTTCTATTTTAGGTTGTTCTGCAACTACAATTTCAAAAAATACAATAAAATATGTCATTAAATAAAATATAATATTGTTACTTGCCAAATTGTTCGTTTAGTCCCATCAGTTTCTTCATTCTTTCCTCGCTGTTCCCTAAAATCCTTTGCCTTCTTCTCTCCCTGATATCTCCTATCGCAGACATGATATTTGTTCAATCGAATTCCTAATATTCACTATGCAAGTTTAAAAAACTAGTCTAAAAGTTAATTTTAGCTGTCAAGTCAAAAAACCAAATCATAGACAAGTAAGCTTAAAAAAGGAAAATATTAAACAAAATGAAACGATTTGATTAAAAAAAAATTTTCATTTAATTTTAGATAATAATTTTTTTACATATTATACTTGCGTAGTGGATTTTGACAATTTTTATCTAAAAACTAATAAAAAATTTAAATTCCTTTTACAACAAAAAAACTTCGAATGATTATTCCTAAAAAAAATACTGATGATGTTAACAATTAGTTTGTAGTAGGTGATACGTGAAAATCAAACTTAGAGAAGATTCTTTAATAAGGATAAATCGAAAGAATATTGTAAATAAAAAAGTTTACTGTGTTCAGGTATAACACTAACGTTTGTTTTTCGATGCTTATAATTCGTTAGAAATACTGTTTGCTTTAGTATTTGATTTTTCTAATGTGAAATTTAGAAATTTTTGCATAGTTTAATGTTCAACTACCTAAACAAATTTTAATGAATCGTGACCAACACAAGCTAAATTCTTATCTAGATAAAATAAAATTTTTGAACTTTTATTCAAATTATTTACTTTAACGTCATGAACGTTTGAAAAATGACGTCGAATGTTTAAAAATGTCGAAACGGTCATAACGTAAGTCATTATTTTGATTTAAAAATCTTATTCTGAACACAGGAAAGTCATTTATTCACTGAACTTAGTTTTGGATCTATCTTAATAATTATGGCAAGACCTTGAACATTAACAAAAAAAATAAAGCTCAAATAATTAACACGAGAAAACACGGCGTTTAAATTTGTTGAAACTAGGCTTAAGTTGCCTGTTATTTTCAAAAGGTAAATAAAAATCATTCTTGAAATATCGAAAAACAGTTTCTATAAATTATAAACTTTTATCTCTTGATTTATTGAATTCAGGTAAACGATATACATACTAAAATTCTGTTCATTTGTACAGAAAAGTCTCAGACAATAACAAAAACCCACAAAAAATTATTGCCGTTTTTATATATTTTAAATGTTTATCTGAGGTTTGTGGATACACTTTGTGGAGCATACCTTTTGTGCAAGTGAGCCTTCAGTTTGGTCGATATGGTGGTAGAAATGTTTAATTTACAGAAAAAGTAAGAACTAAACCTAGTGAAACGCTGAACGTTTGAATAAGCTTTATATTTATAAGAATAACTTGGAAAAAAGGTACAACAAATAAGTGAATTGACTTGCCGCTTTTTAACTTTAGTTCATTTGTTGCAAAACCTAGGTGCACACTACATTATTCAAAGCAACTGTTTTTCTAGTTTTAATAGACCCTCTTCAGAAGACCTCACCCCCAAGTTTTTGAGCAATATGTTATGACAGGCCCCACACATGTTCTATAAAGTTCTCTGTTATTTCATGTGTGTTTTTCACCACATAACATAGTATACATATTGTTGAATTCATTCCTTCTTACCAGCTCTATCCTTTCTGTAAAAGCTAGCTCACTTTCTCTTCCACCATTCCTATTGTCCTCTAGATAACAAAAACTATTTTTTCCAACTCAGACAACCATCTGAAATATTATTACATTCCTCATTTGACCCATTCATGAGAACCATAGATTCAAAATTTCCATTCTTTCTACAACTAACCTAGACTTTTCACCACAAACACCAAATTGAATCAATCTTAGCCAAAACAACAACCCCATTAACACCCCTTAACTCAATGAACATTATCTTTTCAAAATTAACCTTCAATCTGTCTTTCATAAACATTACTGTCTAAACCAACCTTTTAGAGCCATCTTTTTTTTCAGCTTCTTATTCTTCTCAAAGTAACTTTTCTGCATTCTTCTAAAAATGAAAATAGCGTCCACTGTGCTTCTGCCAGACATAAAACCAAACTGCATTTCGTCAAATTTCCCTATCCATCTCAACTTATTTTCCAAAAAACCTTTCTACTTCTTCCCTACCATGTTCTAAAAGGTCAACAGCTCGATAACAGTCTATAATTCTCTTAACTCATAGAAAATGATTCCATGGAACTTTCAACCACGTTTACATTCACCATTCCATCCCATGGATTTTTTTTATTCATGATGGCCTTTATGTGCTCTTTTTCTTCTTTCCATTCTGAACAATGATAATGTTTTCCACAGATGTTTTTTGAGGTGGCTTACTAAACCTTTTCTGAATAGGCAAACCCTACTGCATTCAAGACTGGTCCAAACGTTTGGTGTGGCTACACTTATTTTGCTATTTATTGAAGTGCTTGCTTTAAGCATCCGTTTGGTGTTTTTTCGGATGTTTCAGCTTTCTCTTTGATAACATTTCTTCATCGAGATCGATCGCTTGCCAGCTGGGTTTATTGCAGTTTTTTTCATTGTTCGATGAAGAACATCTTTAAATCTCAAACGTTGGTTTTCTTTATTTCTAGTGCCAGTGGATAGATTATATTTTTGAAGTCATCTATCAGGCATTTAGACAGCATGACCAGACTAGAGTAATTGGACAGCCAAAAAAAATGAAACAGCTGGAGACTAACAAAATAAAACTTTTATATTTAAAATTTAGCTTGCTTTTTTATCGACATAAGATGCTTCAGATGCTGCAAACGGTCAATCTGCCGCAGATGTTTCTGATAAGGTCTTCAGGTTTCATAACCGTATAAAAGAATAAGTTTAGTGAATAGGCTGATGCTTTGAGATTAAACACGACTTAGTTTTTTGAAAGCAAAACAGGCTTTTCTTATCAAAGGAGGATTGCCCAAATAGGTAAACTTCTGCCCTAATTCAAGTTTATTATTACCAATGAAGACTGGTGGCGTTTTTTTGAGGTAAAGCTACAGTCTTCCAAACTGATAATTAAACCAAATTTTTCAGCAGCTGAAGACTCATAGTTTGTGATTTTTTGTAGTTCCAGAAAATGAGCAATTAAAGCACAGCTTCTGCAAACTAGAGTTCTCGAGCTAAAACTCTAGCTTTGAGCCTTGCCAAATTCAATTTGACTCATTTGAATCTAGATTTCAGTCAGCAACTTCAACCATTGATGCAAAAAAGAGTCCAAACAAGGTTGGTTTTGATACACATTTTTGCTTTACACCGTTGTTTGAAGAGAAGAAATTCATTTCCTATGATTATCTGACCTTTCATACCATCATAAAAGTGTTGAATATTGTTCAGATGTGGGGAACAACCGAGCTTTGACAGTAGTTTTTATAGTCCATCTCTGTTCACTGTCAAAAGCCTTAAGAAAGTCTACAAATACGCCCTAGAGGTCTCTTTTTCTAAACATTTGTCTCAGCGAGAATATCAAATCGGTTATCCACCACTAAGTTTCTTTTGAAACTCTTTGTTAGCTTTAACTTTTACAAAAACTTTTTTTTAGAAATAAAGCTTGGCTAAATTTGATAGGCCATGGATTGAAAGAGGTTTTTCAAATTATGATTGCTTTCGTCAAATCAAGCTTGATGTTTGGGTTTTTCCTTGCCAAGAACGTCATTTGCATTTTTGTTCTTCGATTTTAAATATGCTTTAATACTTGGTGACATCTTTCGAAGGATTGCTGGCTAAATCCTTCAGAGCATCATCCAAAGAAAGCTTTAGAGCTGCTAAAACGATTGGAATTTTCAACTTAGCAACATTAAGCTTTGATCCGATAGTAAAACTACCAAAAGAATGAGAAAGCCCAGGCGTTCTTAGCATACTGCCATTTAAGAGCTGCTGGTAACTTATGGGGAGTCATGAACAATTTTTGCAGCAAAAGAAGTGCGCGATGGAACATGCCCTTCCTTACACCGCATAGCACACGTTTCATGACTTCAAATAAGAAATCAAAACACAGCATATAAAAAATAACGGTTCATTTTATATCTGCAAGTCATGTTTAATAGCTATCACGATATCGTGAACTCGCACGATGGATATAATAGTTATCGAAAAGTTTAAAATTTGAAAAATGTAATTTTTTTTGAAAACATACGTAAAAAATGTCGCAAAACTGATACATGCAACAAAAATCTCAATGATAGAAAAAGATAAATAGGAGTCTAAACAAAACTAGGCATGATTTTGTTGAAATATTTGATAAGTCAACAATAACTTTTTAAAAAATTAAAGAAAAAAACCCATGTTAATATATTTTGGTTAATTTCTCCCTTAGGAATTTACATATTCTTTCAAAAGATTTCCGGCAATGACAAGTCTCATAATTTCTGAAGTGCCTTCATATATTTCTGTAATTCTAGCATCCCTGTAATGTCTTTCTGCTGGCATGTCCTCTACATACCCCATTCCACCCAGGACTTGAATAGCCTGTAGTAATATTTAATCAAAAATCGTTTATCAAAAATCAAAAAAAGTTTATAAAAATAATGACGGTTTATTTTTCATTTTTTACGAAAGACATTAATGACTTTGTGTATTTAATGCAGGATAACACCTAGTTTTAAAATTGCACGAAAACAAATACTTGTCCTGAGCAGCTGATGATAATGACATTATTTGAAAAAAGTGAATTTTTTTCAAATAATCTCAACTGAGCACTTGAAGGCTCTAAGTTTTCTCTTTGATATCGTTAATGATCTTTCCTCTTCTATCCCGTCATTCTCAATCTTCTAAATTTCAAACCTTTTTTGAATCTTCTGTTATTACCCCAGTATTCAAAAAACCTCTCGACTCTCATACTACCGACTTAGTTCTAATCTACCTATTTTCTTTAAAATTCTTTAAAAAGCTATCTCCCTCCAACCTTCTCATTTTTTTATTACCCCCTCAAACTGGCTTTGTAGCACCCCACTTTACTGAAAATTGTCTATTGAATATTTACAATAATGCTCTTCTAGCTTCTAACTGGTCTCTCGATTTTTTCCAGCTTTTGACGCCATTAATCACTCATTTGTACTTCGACATTATGACTGATTTTTTTTTAATTTCTTAATTACCTTCATCTTTTTAATCGTACTTCTACTGTTGCTATTAATCATTCTACGAAATTAAATTTCATCTATATGACCAGGTTTAAATTTCTCCTTTCTCTATCTTCCATAACAATTTCTTCCTGCACTAGTCGCTGTCTTTGAATTTTTAAAGATTCTTTCTTTCAAACCTCAATCCTTTCTGTTGCTTGTTTCTACCATCTTCGTCGCATCAAAAAAATCTCTCATTTTGATGATGCTTCTCTTAAGATTCTTGTCTGCTCTCTTGTTCTCTCCCGCCTAGACTTCTGCAATTTTTTATACTATATTCTCCCTAGAGACACTATCATCTTATTGAAGCTTTCAACTCTGTTTGTCGCCTGGTTTCTCATACTCAAAAATACTCTCATATCTCTTATTGATCTTCACTGGCTACCTCCCTTATCGTTCCTTAAGAAATGTGTACTCTTATGTACAAAAAAAAGGTAAAAAACTTATCAAATTCACCTCCCTATCACTCTAACCTCATACTTCCTCTCAAGATCGCTGGCCTTCGATTTTTTAATCACTCTCACCTCTTTATTATCCCTCCCTCTCCATTTTTTGCTAAATCTCTTTCTGTTTCTTTTCTTTGAACTCCCTACCTCCTCATCTTGAATCTTCTTTTTTATATATTATTTTCAATAAGAATTTTAATAAAATTTTTTTCAAGCAGTTTATAGAAGAGGGCATATGAACGATGCGTAAGGGGCGCTATAAAAATTATTACTTATACTTATTCCAAATTTGATAAGCAACTGTGTACCATTGAGCCATGAAAAATATGAAAAAAGCAAAGTATGGGAAGCAAAAACGAGATATTTATTTATTCACTTTTCATGAGAAAATCTTAAATTTTCGTTAAAAAATTTTACATTAACAATCTTACATATTCGCTTAATAATGTAAAAATTTTTTCCGAAAAGCTTAGTAGAAAACTGTTTCGGACTATACTACGTAACCATGTAAAAAATGAACCTTTACAAATTTATATAATCAAATAATTTGAAAAATATGAATAAAGAATTAACAGAACTCCTAACATCAAAAAATTATTATTGTAAAAAAAACAGTTTTTATATAACTAACAAGTGGATTTCAAAGAAATACTGAAAGCTGGCCTATTAAGAATAATACATTAATAAAAGCTACTCAGTTTTCCAAGAGTTTTTTATGTTTGTCATTTATATAAGTATTATTATGGTTGCTTTTGTTTCAAACATACCTTCTTTTCATATAATCTGAGTTCTCTATTTTATTTAGTTATACTTGTATAATCCTTGTTAAAATTGTCACATCCATGAAAACTTACATTATATTACATAGCCTTTAGTTATTTTGCATTCATAGTTTATAACACTCAGTTGTCTAGGAGCTCCTGAAGTTAATTCCACTGATTTAATTTATAGTTTTAGGACCTATACAATAAACTTTGAAAACAATTAGATGGTTTCTCTTTCAAATATATAATCTTTGCATCGAATTGATTACTTTTTGGTCCAAATGAAAAAATTTTGCGTTCAATTTGATAATCTTTGCAAGCAATACAATAAAATAAATATTTGAAAACTAAAAAAGAAAATAAATTACTTCAACGATAAGTTTGAATTCAAACTTTGTTTTTTAAAACTTACTACAAACTTTTTTTTCAAAGTCTTCTATTTGTAGTCTCTTTAGAGAACCTTGAAATTTTAAATTAAAAATAGTTCTTCATTATATATAATTTCTCTAATGGAGTACAATAAAGAGAAGCACAGTGTTCTGACGATATCTCATCGCTGCGATGACAAATATTCCTTGCTTTCAAAGCCCATGAATGTTGAGGTCCCTCTTGAACTTCTTCTTTGAACCCTAAATTCTTCTTTTCTTAAGCCTCAAAACAACCGAAACCCGACTTCGTCAAAAAATTCAGAAACTTTTCTGGATTAGTTGTTTTCAATTCTTCAAGTTGGTTTGCATAACTTTGCCTTTTATCTCTAGTAGATTGGCAGTTTCTCTTTGTCGGAACAGCAGCGAGTATTTTCAGGGTGTAATGAAACTGCCGAAATGATCGATCGATTGTGCTTATCGACACTTGGACACCGTGCTCATTTAACACCCATTCTTTTGAAGCGATGAAAAGATTTCAGCTGATATTACAGAAGATGAACGATAAAGTCAACTAAGAAAATTTTAAAACAAGGAAATCATAAATTCCATTTTGATTATAGACAACGCACGAATCCACCATTATGAGGGCTTTGGCCTTGTGCATGACGTTAAAAGGCACCTACGTGCTAGCGCTTAAGCCTGCTACCCTGGTGGGGCTGCTACCGTTTCAGGGTAAAAATCTAAAATAGACCTTTCTCTGTTCTCCAGTAATCCTTTGAGATTATTATATATTTTTTAGGATACATTCTTTGGAGCCCCTCTCAGACTGTTTTATAAGTCTAGGTTCCCAGGACAAGTTTTTTATATGCAAAGAACATTCTAGGACCAACACTAACAGCTTGATGATTAAGAAAAGATACGCCCCTTACCTTCACGGCAAAACATAAAAAAAATAATTATAAGGGCTTGCAAGATGGCCCTAACGTGAATAAAATTTTAAAAAATATATCTCCTACCATAGCCTACTTTTTAAAATGCAATAGAAAATATTTTTTTGTGTGGAAAAGCAGAATTGGAAAAGATGATCAACGAAAAGTTCTATGAAATGTCACCAAAACAATGCAAGTCTCTTGATTGAAAAATATTTGATGTTTCATTAAGAGTTCTAGTAGAGAAATTATATATAATGGAAAACTATTTCCCATTTTGAATCGTGTTTTTAAGGTTTTCTAAATAGACTTCACAAGTAGAAGACTGAAAAAAGAAATTTCAGTAGGTTTGAAAGTAAAAATTTGGTTTTGGTAATTTATTATTTTTTTTAATTTCCAAAAATTTATTTCATTGTACTGTTTGCGAAGATTATTTAATTGAACGCAAAGACGAGAAACCATCTAATTGGTCGCAGTTTATTGTATAAGTAGTGAAACCCTATATTATGAAAGCTATTATATATAATTTCTTAGACTCAATATAACTCAACTTTGAAGCATTTGACAAGGCACTTTCATCTAATCATAAGCTCTGAATCGAAAAGCTTTTTTTGAGCAATGCACAATTTTAAATCCTTGGTTTTTTTTTTCTGTTATTTTTTAAGGCTCTATTTATGGAAATGCAAACATGGAATCACCTGGTGGGCTACAAAGGTGGCTGCTTCAGAGGCTGCCAGCTTGGCCATTGCAGCTTCCTATCACATGATAACAATGGTTGATAAATGGGAGATTAGTATGAATAATTGATTGGTACCTTCGTGAATGGTTTGTAGGCATCTTTCAGCATTGAAGCCCTCCATGTCAACAACCTTGCTGACTCCAACCTCATCGCCATGTCTGCTAACTTGAACTGCAGGCACAAAAAACATGGATTAAATAAAAAATTAAATCTCCTTATGTCTTTAAAAATCAAAGATGTTTCCATCAAGTGAAATTTATTAATTGAAATTAAAACTCATTCCCAATGTGATTGAAAAATTAAACATTTTATTAGTTCAACAACACAACAAAATAAATAATAAAAAAATAAATCAAACTAATGTAAAATAAATGCATACCTGTATGGCCTGAAGTTTTGCAATGGGAGATCCGAAAGCGTCTCTCTTACCTGCATAATCCACTGCACACTCCAAAGATGCCTAGGCATTGTTTGGCGCTCGTGTTATGCTACATTTAATAGTTTCAAATCTTCAAAAAGCAAAAAAAGATATTTAAGTAATGAATATTGAGAAGCAAAATGAGATATTGGAAATCTAATTAATGAATATTGAAACTTTTCTTATTTAGTAGTGGCCTGAGTAAAACTTGTTGAATATCTTGTTGTTTGCAATATCTTGTAGCAAATCACAAAACATATCAAAATATCGAAATATAGATTTTAATGAATAGTATTTTCAAATTTTGATATTTAAAAGTTTTAAAAGAAAGATTTTGAAGATATATTACTTGTGCGATTCCTAAAGCCTGTGATGCAATTCCAATGCGGCCAGTATCCAAGGTTTGCTATATTAATATAAGTTAACATTTTGAACTTCATATAACCATAAACAAAAAAGATTTAATTAAATTTTTAAAAAACATTAACCATGGCGATTTGGAATCCGTCCCCCTCATTGCCCAGTAAGTGGTCATCAGAAAGAAAAACATCTTCCAGGATGAGTTGGCAAGTAGATGACCCTCGTATGCCCAGTTTTTTTTCTTTCTGACCAAGACTCAGGCCTTTAATTGGCTTTGGAATGATAAAAGCACTAATGCCCTGTTTGATAGAGGAACTAACATTTAGACCACCTTGAAGAGTTTTCGAAAACAGTGAAGCAAGCTTACTTTGTGTTTTTTACTCTTGTCGGTAGTGGCAAAAACAATGGCGGCATCAGCCTCATAACCATTAGTTATCCAACTTTTTGTACCATTCAGCAGCCAGCCATCTGACTGTCGTTTCGCCGTGGTTGACGCTGCTCCTGCATCACTACCATTGCCTGGGTGCGTATCAACTGCTCTTATTTGGTTTGGACAAGATTACATGGAAAGAAATGAAAAGTAAGTTTTGAGAAAAAAATCATCATTTGAGCTACTCATTTTAGCAAACTTTTGGGTCAAACCAAACTGATAAAATTGTTCAATACTTTCCAACATTGTCTTTCCAGCATTTTTACAAAAATCTATGCTAGAATAACTTTTTTATTCGGGCATAAATATTGACAAATTTATTGCAATAAAGATTATATTCCATCATTTTCTTACCATCTTACCAGGCTCACTGAGAGCAAAGCATCCAAGGCAGTTTCCATCAGTGAATGGACGCACCCACTTGTTCTTTTGAGCATCACTGCCATATTTCATCAGTGGGTGCAGGTACAGACTCTGTGGTGACCATCACAAACCTATCAACTGTTATATCACAAATGCATCAAAATAATGTGATTCTATATTTTCATACGCATACATCTCAAAAGAATATCGTTTTTTCTTAATTTTTTTTGTAATTTAAAAAAAATTTAGAGATATAGAATAGAATAGAATGAAATTTTTTCATTTTGAATCGATAAAAATAGAGATTTTTTAAAAAAAAAAACTTTAAGAACTATATTACTTTATTAAGTAGGCTCATTTTTCTTATTATAAATTCGAACATTAAAAATTTAACAGTTGTAACAAGTATTTTGTCCATTTTTTCTAGTTTCATGTTTTTTTCGTAGAATTTTTCGACTATCACGGTAAACTGTACTAGCTGGATCTCGAAAGATTCTTCATAAGGTAACGATCAAGCGAAAAAGCTGATCAAGAGAAACTTAAGTTTTACGAAAAAGTGAGCTTTGGGTTACTGATGTCTGCCTTGAAAAATTATCTTGAAGATAAAAATGGTTTCATCGACAAAAAGATTTGAAAGTTATCTGAAACATTTCGATAAAAATTTGAATTTTTGATTTTAAATAGAAATGCCAAATCGCCCAGACCATCCATGAAAGTCAAATATCCCACTATACACAAAAAATATTGGCGACCAGCTTGCGTTTTTTCTCAAATTGCGCCCAAAATAATAAAGGTTTGGCATATTTAAATTTCTTTTATTCGACAAGATGATTTTCGTCTACCAGGTCATTTCCACCGCTCATCTTGTTTCAATGCGTTCTTTTCACATTGCAGCGTGACTGTAGTTTAAGCGTACTTGAAATTTTTACAAAAATTTAGCTCTCCTTTTAATTACGTGTGCTAAAATTCGATTTGAGACCTTTTGTGAAATTGTAGAACTTTCTAGACCTGAAAGCTTCCTTAACGAGTCCCGGTACGTCACAAGGTATCAACTTTGGGAATTTGTTCATCCTTTGTTGACAAAATTTATAAATTTAAAAATGAATTTGAAAAAAGTCAATATATTGAAAGATTCTAATTACTTCTGTTTTACCATTATCGCTTTTTGAAAATCTTATGGATCTCTTTGAACTTCAAACATTAAAAAAAAACTAACAGTTCAGTATTCAGAAATTTCAAAGTATTGAGTGTTTCAAAATTTTTTTGAAATACTAAATTTTAACAAAAAAAAATCTTAATTGAAGATTCCTCATTGTCTTATATTCCTTAAGAGCTGATCTTATATAAATTGAATCTGAAAAATTTAGACAAAACGTGGCTAAATTAATATATTTTGCATAAAAACCCTATCAATTTATTTCAATTTACATTCAAATTCTAGCTAAAACTTATGAGGTTTAATAAAAAAAGTTTGGCATTGTGAATATTGTTTTAGAAACTTTTCATGCCAACCAATTGAAATCAACCTATTGTATTTGTATTTCCATTATTTCATATTTTTAAAAACTGATTTCATGTTATTTTAAAATATATATAAAATTGTGAATCATGAAAAAAGACAAAATTCACAATTTTGAGGCTAATGGTTCACAATATATTAAATTATTAACAATATTTTTACCAATTCATTGGTTCTTTTTTAGTATCTATTATCCAAATAAAATTATACTTTTTTACATGTCCCAGTAACTGGATTTGACAAAAGTTACCCAAATTATTGATACTACTTGAACCAAAATTTCCAAAACAAGCCATTCCAATAAAAAAAAAATTGTATACACTGACAGTTCAAAGTAATCTCTATCAAAAAATTGTTTGAATTTAAGATTTGTTATTTCCACACTTGGGCAGTTTGCTTTGCTAATCTCTACCAAGATCATCTGCTGAGCCAAGTGATAATGGTACCAGTATATCAATATCAGCTTACCAATACTTGCTACCCAAGCCTATTGTTACCCAGGTTATAACAAAAAAGTAGACTATCAAAACAAAAGTTGGATATAGTTTAATGTCACTGCCCAAGACTATATTAAAAACTTTACTACATTGATAACTAAATTAGTTTGAAAACTACTATGAACAAAAAAAAATATGACAATACATAAAAAGCATAAAATATTAACATAACCTACATTATTAACACTGACTATAACTCCTGTTGATGCACATCCTCTTGAGATTTCTTCCACTCCTAGACTATATGCCAAGTTATCAAGACCAGTTCCACCCAACTCTTCAGGCACTTCTACTGATAACATACCTAGTTCTCCTAGCTTTTTAATCTAGATTGAAATTTTAATAATCCTTTATTTATAACAAATAAGATTTAAATAACTTAAAAACTAACTACAAAAACTGACTTCACTTTGGTTGTTTTTATTTCAAAATTAAACAATATCATAAACTTTTTTTTACTTTTTCTTTAGGAAACACACCGCTATCATATTTCGCTGCATTTGGTCGTAATTCTTTGTCCACAAACTCTCTTATTGTTTTTTGAAGCATTTTGTGAGTTTCAGAAAGTTCACTAAAACTTGAAAAAAGTCTTGCCAAGCTCCTTGTCTTAAAGAACACTGAAATTTAAATGCATCACCTTGTATTCACATTTATTTGTAAAATTAATCAAAATTACATCGAAAACCGTTTAATGTATTGTTAGTAAACATTTCTCCGTGAATTAAGTTCAAAAACTAGATTGAAACTAAATTTGAAAGATGTTTAATGACTGAACTAAATATATAATTAGAATATTTATATATTTAATAATTCTTCATGTGAAAAACCCAATAAGTAGATATTTAAAAACTTTGTCATCTTTTATTATTACTAAATAGTTATTATGAAAAAATCTAAATTATAGACTAAAGTAGCCTAAAATAAAAATTATGAAAATAATATTTTATCTATAGCAATTTTGCACATTTGACTATTATCTGAAACTAAAATTGTTTTAGATTTTAACTAGATGTTGCAATACTTTTTTGATGCGCATAAAATGTTATATAGGTTTTTTCTTATGTAATTTCAAAAAATCTATAAATGATATAATAATATCAAACCTATTTCCAACCCAAATAATCTTATTCCAGTCAAAATCGATTCATAAACTCTGAAATTGATATTTTTTTCATAGATTTAATTGATTAATTTTTAGCGCGTAAGTTAAGTTATGGTCTTTGGATGAATCTAGAAGTTTTATATTTAGTGATTTTCTAATTTTTTTAAAAATCAGGATATGATAATTATACATATGCATCACAGAAACTGAGCTTCGTTTTGTTTATATATATAAACACTTGATCAACTCTCTTGATGGATTTTTTCTAGTTGTAGTTTAGCTAGATATTCATATGTGATGTCGGAACTTTTAAGAACGTTAAATTAGAACATTTATTTTTTATAATATAAGTTAATTAAATTATAGGTTCTTTCGAATTTAAAACATAATCGGTATTTTTTAAAAACCTAACTAATGAAAAGATGAGTCAAATGGAGACTCTAAAAAGTTTAGAGTTGAAATCAGTAAAGGCGTACAAATCCAAAGATAAATATCTTTTGGCTATGAAAGAAGATCTCGCTGAGTGGTTTCATGATTTACATCACGAAGATATTAATGTAGAAAACTTTTTCGACGTTTTGGATACTGGGTGTTTACTTTGTAAACATGCTAATACCATGATTTTTCATATGAAAGAACATCATAATCAACAACTAGAACCATTAATTTTTAAGAAAAACGCACAAGTTAGTTCATTCCAAGCAAGAGATAATATTTCTCTCTTTATACATTTTTGTCGCAGGAAACTAAAAATTCCGGATACACTTTTATTTGAATCTGAAGATCTTGTATCTAGGAAAAATGAAAGAAGTGTCGTTTTATGTTTGCTGGAAGTTGGAAGAAAAGGTGCTGTGTTTGGTGTGATGGTACCACAGTTAGTGAAGTTAGAACAAGAGATTGATGAAGAAATTGAATGTGAAAAAAGATTGAAAGAAAATAACATAAAGTCAAGCAACCCTTTGTGTTTCTCAAAAATACCATCATATTGCCACATACAATCTCATTACAAATTTGATTTACATCCTGCTAAAGCTAAGCCAGCTCCCCAAAAAAATTGGATTGAAGTTGATATGATGACTCTTGATGAGATGGTTATTGAGTGTTTTTTTTTCATTTTTTCAACTTTTCTAGAGTCTGATTTTTGATTCTTTCCATATAATTAATTGAAACCTTAAATAACATAAAAAATAATAAAAATGTAGCATATAACTGAAAATTATAATGTTTTTCTGAATATATATGTTTTTCATACTTTTTTGGTTTGTATAATAAGCAATAAGTGCAAGAATTTTTATTTCACATAATTTATATTAATAATTTAGAAAAATATATAAAACAAATTTTTTAGTCAGCAAAATTGTTTTTAAATTAAGAATTTTGGTAGGAAAACTTGAAGAATTTAATATTTTGTTTCCAGGTCCGTTTGATCTTAAGTAAGTGCACTTGTGAGCAGCAGTATCCTATGATTCGCTTATCAGAAGGTAAATATACCTATGGAGATAATCTTTCTCCCATTTTTCTCAGGGTTAGTTTGTTCTGTATTATTTCTACATATATTATAACAAAATAAATAATTTTTTATTAAATTTCAGTATTACTTTTATATATAAATAAGCTTTATTTATTTTGAAAGCCATTTATTTATGTAAACAATTTTTTAAAATAAGTTTTGACTTTTTATAAATTAACAAGACTCAATTTTTTTCCTACATTCAAATAGAATATACAATTGGAAATCATATATTCAAAAGTAAAAAGTGTTATGTTTAAACATTAATTCTATCATGAATCATGCATGAATGGCTCATAAAAAAGCATTTAAAACTTGTATTTGTAGCAGATGTTGCAAAGAGTAAACCATCTTTCATATACCACATATATAGAAAGTTATCATTTTCGTTAATCTTATGTATGAATTCTGCACAAAAATTGATAATGTTTTAAAAAATTTTATGTTCAAATAAAACTTATTTTTTTTTACTGTAAAAAACGATTCATTTGCAGGTATTACGCAGACATGTGATGGTGAGGACTGGGGGTGGCTGGGACACTCTTGAGAGTTTCCTTGGCAGACATGATCCTTGCAGATGCAATGCTAAAGGTCCTCTTATTATAAAATTTTCAAGTTTCAATGTTAACTTTTCATTATACACTTATAAACTTTAATGTAATTTTTTAAATGCTTACATTTTTTAATTTCACTGACAGAACACAGAGGAGCTTTAGCTTTTAAAAACGCGTACAAAAAGATTCCATATGAAGAAGATGTTTCAAAAAGGTTTTTTAAGGCCCCCATGGAAACAAAATCAATACCAGGAAGTAAATCAAGCACAACTGAAACACCAACAAAAATGACTAAGGATAACCTTAACAACTCTGAAAACACTTTGAACTTACTAAACGACGTTAAACATCTCATTTCCCATACTAAAACCCCAACTAGACCTCAGACGGTTAAGACTCCCAACAAGTCAAACAATCAGACATTCAAGAGGCCTTCAGACCCGGTCCAATCTAAGAAATTAATCAATCAAAACTTCAATGCACCTCTTTCATCTTCAAAATCTCTCCAATCAAGTATAAATAACCTAAACGACACTCCGAATATTGCCAGAAGGAAAAGTGTTCAAGTCACAGATAGGTCTACACCTAAAACAAATTCTTCACTTAAACACAATACAACATCTATTGAGAAAGTTAATAATACTTTCAAAACTCCTCTGAGACCCATGTCAGCCAGGTCAGTTAATTCAAACTATATTAAAAGAATTTCACAAGATAAGATACAATCGATGAGTGTAGAGAAACTCAACAATAAAATTTCTTCTGGTTCACTTAATAAAATACCGCATAAATTTTCGAACAAGGCAGCATGTAGACAAAATCTCCAAGATACCATTTCAAAATCTTTGAACGCCAGCAAGGAGAATTTGAACCAAATTAAAATATATAAACCAAGAAACGTTCAAGAAAAAGGCATTACCAAGTCTAAAAGCTTTTTATCATCAAAAACTAATAAAGATTTTTCAAAGCTGACTAAAACTAATTTAGGTACTAAAACCACTTACAGGCCAATGTCGGCAAAACCACTTTCTAGATTGAAAATAGAAGAAAAGAATAAAAAATGTATTATCTCTAGTCATTCTTCTCAAAAGTTGTTTTCCAGTGTTGAAGATGTTACTGAAAGACAATCTGAAGAGGGTTTCTTCTTTAAGCCAAGGAAAGAAGTCAATTTCAATTCACAAACGAAAATACCAGCCCCAGTCAACATGTACAAAAGACCCAGTAATGATAGTCTAAAACGCTCGGATTCCGGGGTAGATATAACAGGAGTACATGAGGATGCAGAGTCAAAAAGGAGTTCTTCAGTATTCAGTGGAAAAGATTTTTATTGACTTCAACCCTATGTGCAGCATTCCTGCTTTTTCGCCAATTTTGCTTTTATACTTGATATTCACTGCCAATTTAGCCAGTTTAAATCTAGTTTTATTCAAATTTCAGACTGATAGTTTTTAAACATCATGTTTTTAAGGCTTTACTAATATAATAATTGTCGTTTGACTTTACTTGCATTTGTTTTGTTGTGTTCGAATCAAAATTGTTGAAGTACTGCCATTTTATGGCGTTATTACGATTTTTAAATTTTGTGTTATTAAATGCTGCAATTTTTTTACTAATAAACTAGCTAACAATTTTTTTTTGGCAATTCTCGATGAAAAGTTTTTTGATTGTAGAAACCCAGACTTAATACAGACTGACATTGAATACATGAATGTGCAGATCTTGCTACGCAATCTCACCCGTTTGTTATAAGAGATCACTCACATATAACAGTTTTACTAGTTATTGTTTAATATTTATCAAAATCCAATTAATTTTTTTATCAACTAGTTTTACTATTTCAATATTAAATAAATTTTATAACATTTGGGTTTAAAATTGTCAGTTTCATTTTTTCGAAAAATATTTAATAAAGGCATAATAATTTATGTTTATGATAGAACAATAAAATATGTTTATGTTATCTTTAATTATTATTATAAAATTTTAAATTTGAGATACATTTAAAATTAACGGAATAAAAGGCATTTAAAATTGCTGATTTCATATTAGATGAATGCGTACAACTGTAGTTACTGTAAAAAAAATTTTTCAATTGAACAGTGTAAAGGAGTTCCAAATGCTTTTAGCCACAGACTTGTTCTATGAAAATTGCCGAAGACCGGCTTTGCCATTTTGAAAATTGTTCAATAATGTATAGAAAAAAGATAAATTTTACATGCCCAGGTGCTTTGTTGTTTTTCAGAGATTCAATGTCTAAGATTGTTTCGGATCTATAAAGATACTGATGTCTGAAGCTGCTGGGAAACTTTTTCTTTGCGTTCTAAAAATTGATCAATTTAATGTTTCATTGAAGTGTGCTATTCATCGCTATTTTGTTTTCGTTGATAAGAAGATTTCCGTAATTTCCCTTGATTGTGGAAGTTTATTATTGCGGTGTTAGGCGCGAATTTTTTTGGTGATTGCGTATACTTGTCCAATTTTTTTTTCTGCTGCTTTTTTTCGCGATTATTTCCAAAGAATCGTCGAACTGCTGGCAACATCATTTTCACTTTTTTTTTACTTCTAAATCTATTTCGTAACTTTTTTACATGGCACCTGAAAGCAACTATATCGAAAGCATCCAAGTGCTTTATTTTTACAGTTTTATTCTGATTTTATAAAATTTTAAACTGGCTCAGTGTTTTTTTAGGATCACAGCAACCAACAAAGATCGATGACGAAGAGGTTTATCAAATTGAGCTACACTGAAAGGATTTGCGCTAGAATGCAAAGGTTGAAAAAAAGGTTTTAATTAGTTATTAAAAGGAATTCGCCTATTATTATAGGTATGACAGACGAATAGAATGCGCCCTAGCGACTCACCTGGTTAGAAAATCGACCAGGTGCTCGTGTCAGATCAACGTTCTTTTGTGCATCGAAAACACCTCTATAAACTTACATCGAAAGTTTCGTGAATTTTTTTTGTTTGAAATTTCCATAATTTATTCTGAACGAAAAAATTTTTTTTGTGAATTTCGTTATTGGAATAAAAAAATTATAATTTCTTTAAAGATTTTTTACTTTTTTAATAAAATTTAAAAGACTAATATAAAATATTTTTTTTTACAAAAATAAAGAATTAGTTCTGAATACAAAGATATACATCAAAATTCAAAATTATCTACAATTTTAAGTAGAAACAGTTTATGAAGATTATGAAGAGTTCTGCGACATATTAAGTACCCGGTTAACTGCAATTATTTAATATATTATTTCGTTATAATTATAAGTGGAAAAATATATTTTGGTTTCAGGTAAACGTATAAATGATTCTCAAAACCCCGATTTCGCGACGCATCTAAATAAATTATAGAATATGTGGTAAACTTTTACCTTTCAAATACTGTAAATTGTTAAATTTAGAATAAATTGAATAAAATGTAAAATTAAAAAAAACCAGGTATTAAAAAGTGTTTCAAATTCTTTTTTCAAGTTTCAAATTTCAACCTAATTATAAAACATTAGTATTTTCATATTTGAAAACGAAACATTACCTTATTAATTAACATTTAAATGTCTTTTGAATGAAAATTTATAATCTGTTGAATTTAGCAAGTTTCTCAAAATTTCCAAAAATTTGACATGTTATTTTGCTGAAAGCTCCCACGAAATAGAGTATTCACTACTGCAACGCCCGCCATCCTGTTCACTCTCACTGTGCAAGCCTAAAGCCCACTGACTCCCTCCTGCTTTCTTTTTCTAAGTCAATGAAAAGCACGCTTCCTCCGATTGTAGCGCCAAAAACTAGAGTTTCATAGTACCGTCATTTTTTATTGGAGAGGACCAAATACATAGGACATCCAGGTAAGAGAGAAAAAAAGAGCTGAAGATCAACAAAATGAATGTTGGAGGCGTCGTTGAAGTGAATAAAGTCAAAAATTTTAGAAAGTTTTTGATGCAACTGGAAAGTTGACCTTCTCTAGAAAAATCAAACATGATGATAGTTTCGTTGCAAAAATGAGAAATCAAGATTAGCAGTAAATAATTTCAGGAATGTTGTTTTAAATCGAGTAAACCTGGTCATCTACGGTGGAGTTAAAAACCCGATTAAACTCATAGCATGACAGTTGAAGGTTAAAATCTCAAAACAGTATTGCCAAGCAAAAATAGTTTTTCGAGTCAAAACTTTGGAACAGGTTAGATACTAACAAGGAAATTTCAATCCGAAAAATATTTCTATTGTATTATATGTAGTTGATCAAAAATACTCTTTTTACCAGCGGATACCTAAAAAAATGTTGTTTTTCAATTGGATAAACCTGGAAAACCATTTATTTTCCTGGATTGTGAGAAACGAAAAAGCAAAAAACTTGAAATACTTAAGTTTAAGGATTTTTGAGGGTTATTTCATAAACTTCAAATTGACTAAAAACTAACCGTCATCTGCAGAAAGGTTGGGAAGTTGAGATAAGTTAGAAGTGGAACTTTTAGCATTGGGTGTAGTGAGCAGTTGGTAGAGGAGAGTGGGTTGGTCACGGGGAGTTGTTGCAGGGGGGTTCTTGTATTCCACAGAAGCCTCCATGAACATCACCATGGGACTGACGTCTCTATTCTCTTCTGTGTTAACATTTGTATTGAGAATAATTGAATTGTTTTGATCGTTTTCAAAAAGAAGAATTTTCTAGTGGTGTATTAAATTCAGAAAAAAATTACTATATAATTTTTAATTATTACCATTGTTATTATTCTTATTAAGGTCTAGTTTCTTGTGATTTTGGTTTTCTATCATGACAGTTGAAGGAGGATGGTTTTGGCTAAGTATATTAAAATCACCTGTGTCGATTATAGAAAATTGGACATTTTGCTGATTGTTCGGCAATTCTAATGTATTAGGAACCGTTTCAACATTGGCCTTTTGTTTGAATGAAGGTATGGGCGAAGATGTGAAAGGTGAGTTTATTGATTGTTCAATTGTTTGATTGAAAGCAGGAGTGATTTGTTGGTTTAAAGAGTTATTTAAAGATCGATTGGTTATAAAGGTGAGAATCTGTGAAACGGATGTTTGTTCGGTGGTATTGTCAACTTTTTTATCATTAAAAACGTTTATAAACAGATCATCAATGATGTCGTTCTCTTGAGAAGTTTCTTGGGGTTGACATGAGGGTTGATAAATGAAATTGTAGTCCTCTTGGTCGTTGTTTATTGTTTCTGTTTTTGACGTGTCTTTCAGTTCTGCATTTAAACCCACTTGTTGAGTTAAATTTTTTAGTTCTGAAAGACTTTCCTGAGAAGTTTTAACAAATATTAAATACTTGATTTTATAAAGTAGAAAGTTATTTTTATAAGCTTACAACCAATTCGAATGCTTAACTTTTCAATGATAATATATACATTCTTCAAAGACTGAACAATCAAATTTGAATAAAATCAAATTTTTGTTATAATAACTTTGAGAATTATATTAAAGTTCGAGCTTTTGAAATAAACATGAAGAATGGCATAGTGAAAACTTAATATCAATCCTTTGGAAGTTACATTAGTTCTAGAGATTAATTAAGAAATAATTTATATCGGGAACGATTAAACTGGTAAAATATTTTCCCCATATTGAAAAAAAATGCTTTAAAATTTAAAGCAATAAAAACATTAATAATGTGACTGTTAATGAGCCGAAAGCCACTTGAGTATGTATGATTGTCACATCTTCATGGTATTTCATGATGCCTCGATAACTATTTAATAAAAGATAAAAGATTATTATAAATTTGTCTAATGGTTTTTATTCTTATTAAAAGACTTTTAGCTCCAAAATACTCAAAACAAATATAAATGTGAAGAATTTTTTTTTTCATTTTTATCATATACTTGTGCATGTACAGCAGTATAATTCGATTATGATAACTTCATTGCAATTGGAGCTTCACGACGAAATTAGCTGAGGTTTGAAAACAATATGAAAGATTCTGCAAAAAGCCAAAAAACTATCCAAAGATACTTTTGAACAACATATGAGCCTTTCCGAATAATTTCTATATTTAAAATATTTAGTTTTAAAACGGCTTTTATAATGCTTCTAAAATAACTTTAGTGAGCTTTTTGCAACAAAATTTTTCTTGCATAACTTATTTTAAGATTTTCATTTGAAGATCAAATTACAACGCTGAGAGTGCGCAAATGTGCTGGGCGCCAGAGTCGTACCTGTATGTTGCAGGAGATTGAGGCTTCTTGGTTGTTAAACTGGGAAGAAGGACTTTCTATATCATTTATAATAAGACCAAAATTTTTCGATTTTTTTTCCTCAGAGCTTGGTTGCGTTGAAAGACCATTTACTTGATTGTTGTTATCTTCGATATTTGAGTTGAGAAGAATGGGGAAAAGTGGTTCGTTGAGGATGCATTGAGTGATGTCATTGTTGAACTCATGAATTGAACCTATCTCTGCAGTATCCATGGGACCTGATTCTTTAATGAACACTTTATTTGAGCTGGGTTCTTCAGTTGTGGTGATATTCGAATCATTTGAAGAAAAAGGATCCACTTTAAAGGTGGCTGTGAAATCTATGCTGCTATCATTGGCAGAGGTAGACTCAGGCCAGATCATGGAATGGTCTGTCTCTTTTTTGATCATCATATCCACCTTCACTACCTTATCTTCCTCAAATGAGTTTTCTAGTTTTATCTTTTCTTGGGAAAAAAGATCATTTTTAATAAAAGATTCATTTTCGTGTGTTTCAAAAGGGTTCGATATAGGCAAGTTTTGAGATTTTTGAGAAAAATCTTTGGCAAGAATAATAACAGAAGGATCAATTAAAGATGAATTTGTAACTGTTTGTTTATTGTTGATGGTTTCAGTTGTGATGTTTGACTGGTTGAGAGAAGAAAGATCTGTTAAGATTTGCTTGCTAATGTCAGTCATCTCTGACTTGGGACTGTTGCCTTCCGAATCTGATGAGGCATATGACCGCTTGAGACTTACCGCATCTGAAGAATTATAAACATCATCAAAATAATACTATAAAAAATATCTTTAAAAATTTAAGAGCTGAATAAAAAATTGAAAAAATAATATAAATTTCTTTCATTTTTAACCTTGCATAACATTGTTGTTGATCTTTATTTCCTCACCTTAATGGTTCGAAATAAATGTTGACATGAGTCAGCAATGTATCAAATTTATCCTTTAGATATCACATATTCAATGCATATCAAAATTGAAAATAAACTCATAAATAATTGAAGAAGCAGGGGTAGGGTGAACTGACAAGGCGTGTAAGTGAAGGGAACAGGCTCACTGATGCGACCTCCCGAATGCACAATCACCTGCACTTCAACATTTCTGTCGATGCCCACGTTTTGATAGCATGGCACATTACATACCAGGTGAGTCTAGTTGGGTGAGGTTGTAATTAATTTACTTACGTAGATCATCATCATCATCATTTTGCGTCCGTTTCCATGCTAGCATAAAATTACTATATAGAAAAATTTATATAAAATTCGATTTCACTAAAAACTTGCATGATTTCAAAAAAATGTTTAATTACATCAAGATTGTGTATTAATTTAAACTCAAACCCACCAAACAATACATTTGAACTGAACAAACATTCAACGTTGAAATACAAACTGATTGGAAAAACTCTTGATCGATTTCGGCCTCTTTGGACCAAATGACTTGATCCTGCACCACTTTTTCAAAATACACTGTGGTTCCCTTGAGAAAATTTTTACCAATGATGAACATCTCCTCGCCACCCTTGGAGGAACACTGACTCAGGGACTTCTTCAAGATTTCAGGCACTCCCGCTGGTTGGGCTTTTGAAAGGATTATAATGGATCTATAAAGAAACTAAAAAAGAAACTATTTGAGTATAAATTTATTGAAGACCCTAAGAACCAATCAAGTAGGTAAACATACTGCAAACTATTGGGGTGGAGGAGATTTGTAAAGTATGGAAAGAAGATTCGTTTTTTGGGATGTTTACTCTGAAAACCAAGCGAGCTACTGTGCTCTTCTTTTTTGACTTAGCAATTCCAATGCGCTGTTCAACATCAGCATTTCTCAATTTCAATATGCCTACACAATCCACTCTGTTTACAAATTTGAAACTCATATAAATGAATATTTTGTAGTTCATAAATTGACAATTGAAAACATAATTACAAAAAAAATTAATCTATGGACTAACACCACAGTCATTTCAAGAGCTGGGTCGATGGGCATTTCAAGCACAGTGGTGCCATCGATGTCCCTCTCCAAACAGCAGGTGGAGTTCTTATGGGAAACCTTGCAAGCCTGGTAGAAGCCATGAGGTTTGATCCGACCCACATCTGTGCCCACAAAGACTTGCAAGGTCGCTGGCTTGTTGTAACCCAAAAGCTGGTAGTTGATGCGTTTTCATTTGGTCAATGTTTTTTGAAAACAATGTTTAGCTTATTAGTTCTAAACTTTTGAGCAAATGATAGAAACTACATAGAAGGTTTGAAAAATTATCCCGTACTTGACAAAAGTCAATTTTTACGAAATAACAATATGCAGGGTTAGACATGGTAGTTTTGATAGTTTATCATTAACACAAAGGCATGTGTACTTTCAGATGAGTTTGACCAGTGCTTTCTACCAAAATTTATACTAATTTTTCTCACAAAAAATTTCATCCTTCATGGATTAAGAGTTACTTTATTATTTCAATGTTTCAATTACAAGCTTATAATATTAATATGATTTTTTTGAACTGTGCATAACTAAACCATGCCCTAATAATGAATGAAAATAATAATGAATGTTTTTAGCATGGTGATTTAAACTAACGAATGAAGAAGCGTTGCAAAGTAGAATTTGTATTAATAAATTAAATATTTAATATTCAAATTTCATTTTTCAACGAAACATAAACTTGTGGTATACACCACAAATTTTAAAAAATGATGACAAAAATGAAAAGCATAAAACTAACCTTGATGGTCGGGTGGTTCTGTCCTGTTCGGTCCTTCACTGTACCCCTGCTCCCTTCAGTTAAATACCTGCCATCCAGTAACAATTTTTAAGTTATTTACATTTAAGATTAGTAATAAAATTTACAATTTATTTTTAATCTGCAAGAGTGGCTATATTTGCTATAAAAAGCTTATTTTCAACATCCTCTATTTCATACTTCCTAACAGATTATTCCCCTTTAAGCCCACTTTTTTATTTCTGTCACTCTTTGATTTTCATTTACAAAAAAATTACTACTAGGTAAAAATTTTTATGAAATCTGGCGTTGGAAACTATTTTATAAACATGATTATTCAAATTTTATTACACAATAGTTGACAACGGAAAGGAAAACTGCCCAAGTGTGGCAACAGAGGTTCTTTTTATTTTTGCAGAAAAAAGAAGCTGTAACATCGCAAATCAGCTATATCATGAAAAAATATTTAAATATTCACATAAATTAATGCATAGTTTATTTAATTGGTATCAGTTTCATTTTATTATAATCAATATAATATGTGATTACCTTTTATATAATAATAAAACCAAAAATTTTGAACAATTTTCTTTATATCATCATTCACATTACCATATTAGAACTGAGAAACCTACCAGAATACAGTGATCCTTCACAAATCCGGACGTTCGGGATCAAAAGTTGCTCGAATTAGCGAAGAGTTCGAAAAAGTTAACGTCTATTCAAACATGTTTCATGTGCAAGTTAAATGTGGTTGAAACGACGTTACAGAAATTTTGTATCGTTTCATCTTTCTTTCACACCAGTAACGCCCTATGAACCCTATCAATTGTGCAATCAAAACTTCAATTAAGAGCGACCTTAAGGCCGGCATACTTACTCTAATTTCTTTGAAATTGATAACTCATGATTTCAAATTGTTTTCCCGAATCTATAATTCAGCTAGCAACAAATAATTTTCAATATTAAGCGTAGTAATGACATCAAACATCAAGTGCCACAAAACAAAAATGGAACCACTTTGGTGTGAAACGTAGGACAATGCAAAAGAAAATTTTCAAACTTAATCTAGCATCCCATCCATACTTTACAAAAGTGCAAACACTCCTCACTTTACTTATCAGAGTGGGCTAAATCAAGTTATCACAAAACATAGGCAATGAAAATGAAGCATAAAAGCTATTTAAAACTTAAAAACTGATTTTTAAAAAGTATACGAAACAATAAATGGCGAGAAAACATTTATATATAATAATTTAACATTTTAGTAATATCTCAAACTGAATGGTTTCACTAGTGTTTGATCAAACATTTTTGTAATGACATACATCACGCTGTGAACCTCAGTGACATCTCGATTTGAGCAATAAAATATCATTTTGACAAACAATTAGAGAATAATCTTGTTTCTTTAATTTTTATAAATTTCGAAAAAACCTTATTCTTATGAAGTAGTTTGAATGCTTTGTTATAAAGAAACCTCAGTCATCATACTTGAAAAAAAATCAACAAAACTTCGATTTAATAAGATATAATATGTAATGCAACCATGCCATAGGCATCTTTAATAACCTATCCAGCTTCCCAACTTCAGTTTCAATCATGCTTTGCAAAGACATCTTGGACGACTACTTTTATATTCATTTCAACCTCAAAAATCTTTAATTGCTTTACAGATTTAAAATTCCTCTTCTTCACTACATGCCCCAACCATCTCAGAATTTTTCACCTTAAACACAACAATCATGGTCCTAAATCATCCATCAGGCTTCAGCAAGCCTAAAACCTTTCTGATCTTTATATAATTCAACGAAAAAGCACCCTTTAACTACAAAATCCAACCTGGATGTAGTTTAACGTCAACGTCCATGATGCAACAAACAATATATTCTAATGAGTTTCTTCCACCCCAAACTTACCTTTAATGTACCATCAAATTAACTTTCTTCACCTCCATTTAAACTTTTACTTAGCTAAAAGATACCATCCCTTTTATCCAAAAACCATCTGATACCAGGATAAATTCCTAACTCCAACCAGTCAAACAAATCTTTAATTCATATTTCAAATTAATCTTGTGAAAAACTTTTGACACTAAAAACTTTTAAGTCTTGCAATGAATAAAATTCTTTTACCACATACACCATATAAAACAACCTTTACTTGACTAACACATCACTTACAATACTACACTCTGCCTTACTAAGATTAACTCTCCACCCTCCAAAGAATGAATGTGGCTTTAATTATTCTATTGTCTTCACCATCAAAACAATATCACTAACATCAAGCAATTCATACGAGCACCTTTCATTCTATTTTCAAATAACAGAGATGGTAATTTCATAAAAAAAAATTTTTTTAAACCTTAACTCATGTTTGTTCCAACTTGCACAATAATAATCTTTTGAGATCATTTTCTTCCTTGGCACATTCAATCCCGTTTCTCAGTGCCCTATTATATGCATTCTCTAAAATGACAAAAAGCTTCTATTCTTCTAGGATAATGCTTATGCAACTTTCACAAACTCTATTGATTTCTTTCAACATCCTTTACATCCCTTTTTAACCATAATTCAAAAGCTCAAGTCCTTGATAATTGTCACAGTTTATAAAACCACCTTTCTTAAATTGAAAGCAATTTTTCTTGCTTTCCAGTCATAAGGTATATCATTTCCATCGAGGATTTTGTTTGCTAATCCCAGAATAGCTCACTTTACACATGGAGAAACATAAGGCGAACCCTGAGAACTCCAGTTGGTCCACTGCCCTCACAGCTTTTTATGATCTCCAGTGCTTTCAACCTCTTTATAGAGCATCGTTCCACAAAACCTTCAAGCATTATATCATTTACCATTCCATTCCATGGATTTTCTTATTCATGAAAGCCTTCTGTGATCCTTCCAAACTTTTTATAAAAAACTCAAACTACAATTTTCTCATTATTTCCTTGATAAAGTTAGTGACTGCTATAACTTAATCATTTTCGATCCTCAAAATAATCACATTATTATTCATTTTTTAAAAATTTTAAAAGTACAAAAGCTCCAAAGAAATACCTTATAATTAATAATTGAATGATAATTATAAACAAACCTAGCTCGATGTTGTTCTTCAGGCTGTCGAAGGATTACTAACTCATAATTAGATGCTTTGGAAGGAAAAGAAAGACTTAGTGAAGGTTCATGCTTTAAACATGTCAGTTTTGCATTTTTTAAATCTGAACTTTGTCTAAAAAATTTATAACTTTTAATTATGACTTTTTATCATCAAAGATTATTATAAATTTATGATTTAGAGAAAAAAAAACTAAATTCAAAACTTTAGAAATATACTTTTCAAAATTTAGAGAGGATTTAGAAAAAATGCTATTTTCACAACTGAATGATAAGTCTTTTTGAAAAACTGTTTCAATATTTGTCGCTATGACTTTATGATTTGGGCTAGAATCAACATTAGGGCTACACATGAATCCATTGTTGTTAATATGTGATTGACTTGTTTGAAGATGATCTTCATTCATGACAACTCAAATAAAATTTTGAATGATGAAGTCTTATTTTAGCCTTTTTGAGTTATAAATTGAAAAATCTGTAAATAAATATTTTTATTCATCAACTAAGATAATTTCAAGATTATGATTATAAATGTAAAAAGCAAATAGTTTAAAATTAAGCCAATTAAAATAATCTTCAAGTTATTTGTTCATAAATTTAAAATAAATTAATTTTAATGATAATTTACATTCATTGAACTATGGTTGTTATTTTGAAATGTTAACTTATTTTTTAATAAATAAAAAATAAAGTTAAAAAATAATAAAAGGTATGTTAGTTGTATACATTATACACGATTTTGAGCATTACGAAAAATTTCATTAACGGGTAATGTCAATTAATCTTACTGACAATTTCAATCAATTTATGTTCTTATATAATTTAAAACAACAGTTTTACTAACATTTTTCAGCATAAAAAATCAAATCAGATTGTAAAACTTAAGATCGATGCGAGAACACGAAAATTAAAAGTAATCTGAATCTACAAAAGTGGTAAGGTAAGCTAGTCCGAAAACTAAAGCCGAACACGTTTGAAAATTCTTTTATTAAAAACCCAATCAATTTTAATTGTTTTATAATTTATTTATTTTCGTTTATTTATATGCACGTGCCGGGTACGACAAGCTTCGTTTTGCAACTTAAATACTTTAGATGGATTAATATTCAAATTGGTATGATGAATGCTTAAATGAAAACTAGTTTATATAAAGTAAGAACTTCAAAAACGTATTAAAATCTTTTTTGAAGGTGACAAATATTATTTTCAAAATCAAATTTTTTTAACCTATATTAAACAGAAGTCAAGACCCATAACGATTCATTATAAATATTTTCTTATCTAAAAATGGGTTAAAGTACAGAATCATGACAAAACTTTAACTTTCGTTCTGTATCTATTATCAATAAAAAACATATTAAAAGAGAAATAATGAATCTCTGAAACTTCTTCATTTGTTATCTTCAACCTGCCGCAGAAGAGTTTAGAACATTATTAACAAATAAATTCTATGCTATGTAATAAAAAAACTAGATTTATTTTTATCAAAAATTTTTTAAATGTTATTAATGAAAACTCGATTTAATCATTGAAATATCCAATCTTTTAATGATGATGGTATCTGGCAAAAAAGTTTAGTTTTTGCTATAAAGAAAAACTATAAACTTTTGAATTAAATAATTCAATTTTAAGCTTCTTCAGTTGACTATTTTTTAAAAATTTAAACTATTTATTGAACGATGATGTAAATGTCAAGAAAATGTGTTTTCGTAAATTAGTTAAGCTTACTCTTGTTATTTTTCCATGAACCAAGTTTGGATGTTGGAAATCGTGCTGACAGTTGGCAAAACCCACTCCAAATCCAGTTCCCAGACCTAATACGACTGGCCAAGGACGTCCTAGAATATTTGCATTTAAGAATCACCAGATATGTTTTCATAAGAACATCTTTTAAACCAATACACTAATTTGAATGCAGCTTAACATTTTTGTTTGACATCATCATCATCATCATCGTTTTGCATCCATTTCTATGCTAGCATGGATTGGACAAAGTATCACAAGGGCTCTTCTCCAAACTACGGTCTTGGGCTAGTTCAGGTTTGAGTTTCATTTTTCTAGGGTCGTTGCTTACTAATTGAGACCATGTTTTTACTGGTTTTCCTTTCTCTCTTTTACCCTCTACCTCAGCATATCTGCAAACATTTTCTGGGTTTCTGGTATCCATCCTTACTACACGATCAAACCACCTCAGTCTATTTCTGTGTATCATCTCAGTGATGTCTGGAATTCCCAGTCTGCCCCTCAATTCTTCTGATGATTAGCCATCCACCTGATCATAATCTTATCAGCTCTGGAAATTCTAGTAATATCTTACTTTTTAAGAGGCCAAGTCTCACTACCACAAACCACAAAACTCCTGACACAAGCAGCATATAAACTTCCTTTGGTTTCAAGTGAAATGACCCAACTGGCTAACAGTGGTAACAGTACTTTGAAGTTCTTTCAACCACATCTTTAACAGGCAACATTAATAGCTTCTGCTCCACCTCCTGCACTAATCATATCCCCTAGATAACAGAATTGGTTAACGACTTCATATTTTTCCCAGCAAGTTCAACAGCTTTACAATCAACATCACTGACTTGAAAATATAAACAAGGCTTACATTTAAGTTTGTTAAAAGCCGGTTTGCTTAAAGGCTACTACAACATTTGTGAAACTAATAGTTACATAGAGTGCAAACTATATCTTATACAAAATGATACAAATAATCTCAAAAAAATTATTTATATAGCGTCGAATTGATATTATTAAAAACATTAACTGGACCAGGATTTAGAACTAGCAATATTTTTAGGGATACCTTAGCATCAGTTATTTTGTGAGTGTGTTCACTAGTTTGTGTTTTTTTAACACTTCATCACTATGTTCCAATATAGCATTACTTTCATGTTGTTGGGTACATTCCTTTAATTTAGTGTCATATCATACAGTGAGCGAAATCACTTTGGACGCACGATATTTTTTAAACCTTTTTTCACTTCTAAAAATTTTTATAAAAAACTGAAATTACTGTATTAAAGCTTAAGAAAAATAAATTAGTATACTATTTTTCAAAAAAACCGAAAATAAATTTATAGATAGGTCCATCGATATTTACAAAAAAGCGCCGCGAAATTCATTGTACCCACCAAGAGAAAAATCTTGTGTTCGTCTATAAAACATAATTATACATTCGAATTAATATTAAATATTAAATATATAAATCATTTCTACATATTCCTTTATTTCAAATTATCTAATATTTTTATTTTCACTACGAAATATGGGTTTAGGAAAAGATTTATCAGGAGAAAAAACCATTATTTTAGCTCACCATAAAACTGTAATAAGTGGAAATAAGATAGCTTCAGAGGTAGGAAGAAGTTCTAAAGCTGTCCATAAGTTTTTAAAACATTCAAAATCAAAAAAAAGCAAAGAACATTCAAAAATGACACCTAGAGATACAAGAAACGTATGGCTTCAAATAGTAGTTTATCAGAAAAGGAAATAACAAGTATTCTTAATTTACCTATTTGCGAGCAAAAAGTGCAACAAATGTTAGCTTCCGACCCCAATTTTTAATATAAGAAAATGAAGGCTTCTCCAGTTTTGACGAAACGACATCAAAAAAATATATTGAAATGGTGCAACAAAATGATATATTGGGATGATAAATAGAGCCAAATTGTATGGTCTGATGAGAAAAAATTGAATTTAGATGGACCAGTTGGTTATAAATTCTATTGGCATGGCTCAAGAATGAAAGAATTAACATTTTCGAAAGGTCAATCTGGTGGTGGGTCCTTGATGGTTTGGGGTGCGTTTAGTTCCTTCGGTAAATCAAAACTCAGTCTTAGAAGGCAATCAGAAGCCAAGAGGTTACATTCGTACGATAAATGAACATTTATTTACATTTTTGCGTGAATATCATACTGATGGATGTTTTTCAGCAAAATTTAGCGCCAATCCATGCCTCTACCGAAACAAGACTGGTTAATGGACATGGAAAAACCCATTCTTCCATGGGTTTCCAAGTCTCCTGACTTGAAGTTACGGGGCGATATTTCAAGATTGGTTTATGAGAGTGAAAAGCAATATTGGTCATAAAAGGACTTGAAAGATGGAATTTTGAAGCATGGGACAAAAACGCTGTATTGATGTTATACTAAATAAAGGTAAGATTACAAAGTATTAAATAAAATAATATGGTTCTAATGATGAATAAAAGATTGGTTTTAGTTTGTGCGCACAATAAATTTCGCTACCCTTTTTTGTTATTTGTTATATATCTTGTCGGCCCCTATAGCTCAATGGTTGAGCATTAGACTAATTATCTAAAAGTTACCAGGTTCGATCCCGCGTGGGCCGACAATTAGCACCTGTTTCACAGTGTTTTTACTAAATTAGATTTGAAGCAAGCGCTTTGATCTATAAAGAAAAGCGCTTTATAAATACCGCATTACATTACATCTTTATGAAAAAAAAATGTTAAGTTTTTGAAAAACACTACTTTTATTTATTTTTACTAAGCTTTTATATGATAATTTCAGTGTTCTAAAAAATTCTATATCTCAAAATTTTTTTGAAAATTGTCCAATGTGATTTCGCTCACGGAATATTAGGAAAGTTTCACAAAAAAGTTAAGTTTTTTTGTCACCACATATTAGCTTAGTTTTTGAGAAAAACTTTATTAATTTTTTTGTTTTGCACCAAATTTTTTGCTTTTTCTAGGTTCAAAAACCCTCTTAGCTTTTAAGTATTTTCAATGACAGTACTCATGATTTCTTGAAGAGATTCTTTTGATATCAAAGGTGTTTTCAACTTCTCTCATCATCAATGTATTCAGCCATTTAACCAAGGTAGTCCGATCTTTTCATTTGAAATATTTCACTTGTCTTTTGATTTTTGCTTTGTCTCATGAGCTGCTAGTTTGATATCTTTTTTAGATCAATCAATCAGTTCTTCTGCCATCGGCAGGTTCCTCAAATCAGGTTCTTCCATCTTCTATCCTCAGGCTTTCTTTTCAAGGCTCCAAAACCCTCTTCCATCATGTCATCTAGAATTTTTCTTCTGATTCTTCCTCTTTGTCATTTTCCTTCCATCTGTCCTTCTAAGGTGATTCTCATCAAATTTTTGTGAAGCAGAATATGGCTTATCCATCTGGATTTTCTTATTTTTATATGCGCCATCAATCCTCTGCTTTCAACTTCTTTATTGGTCAGCTTGTTGGTTCACTTTCTCCATTTTCCTCCAAACCCTTGTTTAGATAAAAAATCAGAAATATCTTCCTTAAACATTTTTTTGTCACACTTCTTTATTTTTTTGATACTATGTCAAAATTCTTGTCTCAACTTTTTATCAATGGATCTTCAAAATTTGTTGGAAAACATGATTTTGAACATTTCTTATATTGCTGTTAAAAGATTACATGTTCTATCACAGTCATTTGTTCATTCTTTTGGGAGTTATTTTCAAAGTAAGTTGACAAATATTTGGTAATCTAGAACCACATTGGCTGAGATACTAAAGGTTCAATCCCGCATGGGCTGACAATTAGCACACTGTTCCACAGTGTGTTTTTGTTACATTTAATTTGTAGCAAGCACTTTGATCTATAAAAAAAAGCGCTTTATAAATACCGCATTACATTACATTCTAACCAAAAACTACAAACATCTTTCAATGAGATTCATAATAGATTAGTCATGTCATGTTTTCAACATTCTTGTTCTTGAAAAATCAAATCTTTAAGATATATAGGCATGGGAAATAACAAACTACCTGGAAAAATATTGAAAACTAAAATACTTTTAAAAAGAACCAAGGAGAAAACAAGGCCAATACCGACTCCAGTACCTGAATTGAAAAAAAAATAAATTTGAGAATAAAATATTTGATTGAAAACATATGAACATAAAAAAAATTTTATGACCACAATGTTCATTGAAGGGCATTCGTTAAACAGCAAGTACAAAAAAGCTTGAGCACAATTTTTTACAAAAAATCATAAACCTATTTTCACGAGAGATTCCGATAAGCACCGATCCCATTTTTCTCCATAAACATTTTCGGACGAAACTTTTGAACTTGCCATGATAGTTATCGCTAGAAATTAAAGTAAAAGTAACTGTAATTTAGAAACTAAATAGTTAATTTTGATTTGTGAAAAGTTTTAATTTGCAAATTAAAATTTTTTAAATTAGTTTTTTAATTATAAAAAAATATAAATGACTTTTCATTAAAGGTGAACTCAGTGTCAAATCAAATTAATAGTAACTAGATTATATCTTCGCAAAATGGGTAACTATAAACCTGTAGGTTTTTTTAATTGATTTAATTTTTCAAAAAATTTAGTTTATCATTTGAATTTTGAAGGTTTGTCTACCAATAGTGTACACGTGAAATATTTTATATTGACAGGGTAAAGGAAGGTCCGCTAAACGAGCAAAAAAGGGTTTAGAAGCAAAAATAAAATCAGGAGCAATTCCAGATCAGGAAGCTGAATATGCAAAATGTCCTCATACCTTTGTTTTCAACAAAAATAAAGTTGGAAAAAATATTTCTAAATTAATCACTGATGTTCGAAAAGTGATGGAGCCTTTCACTGCTTCCAAACTTAAGGTTCCAGTAAATCATTCCATAGAATATCTAAAAGTTTTTTCCAATTCATGATTCTTTAAAGAGCATTTACAATCTCAGGTTAAAAAGCAAAATAATATAAAAGACTTTTTGAGTGTTGCAGGGATTTATAATGTTACACACTTTTTGATGTTCAGTAGAGGGGATAAGACAGTTTCACTGAAAATATGTTGTGTTCCTAGAGGTCCAACTTTTAATTTCAAGGTTTTTTGATTATAACTTTCGATTATGAGAAATATGTATAATTATATTTTAGTTATGTTGTTACATAATCATTTATTAATCATAATAGATAATATTTTCTGGTAATTAGTGTTGACAACAGATGAGTTGAATTATTGCATAATTTATAAAATAAGACATGAGGCCAATTTTTATGAATTGCCATATGTTACTATTTTTCATAACCTCCAACAGGTAGAGAAATATAGTTTAGTTAAAGATGTCATATCATCTTTAAAAAAGTATCATTTGGAGCAAAAGCAGTTTTTTCATCATCCTCTTTTGGTGATGAATAATTTCTCTTCTAGTGATCCTTCCCTCAAACTTTTGTCCACAATGTTTCAAAATATGTTCCCTTCTATAAATGTCAACAAAGTTAGTTTTCAGAACTATTCCACAACATTATTTCATCATGAATAGTTTTTTTGTTTGATTTCAGGCTCGGTTGAATGATTACAAAAGATGCGTTGTTCTTGATTATAACAATGAAACTAAACTCATTGAATTCAGGCATTTGTATGTATAGAAAATATTTTCAATTGGAGACCATTCAAATTAGCTTATCACTTATACATAAAATTTCTTCAGTTTAAGAGAAATTTTCTAAAAACACACTTGTTTTAACACTCAGCTCAACTTTCCAACATATGAAACCTCATCATAATTTACTAAACTAGTAAATTATGATAAGGTTTTATATGTTGGAAATTTGAACTAATTTTTGAATAAACGTGTTTAAAAAAATGTATTGTTTAAAGAAATCATAAAATTCATTTTATTAAAAAAACACTCAATACCTCTAAAAACTAAATTACTAATACGTTTATTGCAGTAATATAACAGTTGTGCCTACTGGTTTGAGTAAACCTGTCAAAAAAGTACTCAAGCCAAAGATACCTGACTTGTCTCAATACAAGGATATTGAGGAATTTATTTCAAAGTATTTTTTTATAATAAATATATTTGCTATGTTTTTATCATTTGTTTTCAATGAAGTATATTGTAGATAGTTTCTTAAACATTTTCATCAACGTCATTTTATGCCTGTCTTCCTGTTATTATGGCTTAGGGGGGGAGAACTTTATAATGGCCCTTTTTCCACACCATATGGTCTTGGGCAAGTTCAGGTCTGAGTCTCATTCTCCAAAGGAAATTGCCTGCTAACTTAAACCATGCTTTTCTTGATCTGTCTTTTTCTTTTTCACCCTCTACATGAAGAACATACCTACAAGCACTTGTTGGGTTTTCAGCATCCATCCTTATTGCATGTCCAGACCACCTCAAGCTATTTAGCACACTTAATTTCTGGAATTTCTAGTCTGTCTCACAGTTCTTTGCATGATAAAGAGTTGTCATTTTGAGATTCTGCTTTCAGTGAAACTGAGTTAAAGCTTCAGGGTTTTTAATAGAGTTTTATTTGCCTCAAGAGCTGTTGTCTTTTTTTGAAGCTCTATTCTTTCTCAGTTCTTTGTTGCGTTTTTAACTTTAAGGATATTTATTTTAATATTTTTTGTGTTGATTGTCAGTAAGTTTTTTTTATGTACTCCATTAGGGTTTTCAATTAGATTAAATTATCTTCTCAGTCCATCAAATACAGAATAATTTTTCAAATAAAGATGTCAACTAGCATTCATAATTTATGCTTATACTTATGGTATTTTCATTTTTTTAAATACAGAGGTGGCAATTTATCAGAGAGTGAGGCAGAAGCTGACGGTCCTTCTAATGAGGTAGTTTTATCACAGCCTGTTTCAGGCAGGGGAAACATCGTCTCAGGCAAGAGTGCTGTCAGGTAGTTCAAGTTCTTGATGATTTGTATTATTAAGTCGTCATTTTATTCTGAAGAGATATGGTTTTTTAGTAAAATTTGAAAAGTTCAAAGATAAAAAACAAAAAGTATTTGTTTAATTTCGCGAAGGTTTTGTAAAACGAAAAAAAACTTTGTGAAATTTTTTCAATAAATACTTTGCATTTTTTTTCAATAAAAATTTCAGGCTATTTATCATGTTTCAAAAATTTTATTTTTAAATTTAAAATTGGTTTTGATCAGTGACAAAATTCCATATAGCTTCACATACATTAATATTTTGGGAGCTACTAGATACAAGATAGTTTTGATAAAACACAATATAGATTTTAAAGATTGTAGCTCGTTCGATTTATTAGTAAATCAAAAAGCTTCGAGCTTCAAAAACAAATCTTTCAAAGTAATTACAATATCCATTGGCTAACGTCTCATGGTAACGCTATACTTATCGAAAATCCTAACTGTTTTTGCTTAATGAATATACTAAAAAAATCGACGTAAAATTTTTCAAAATTACCTTTAAGTACATTTTTGTATTTATAAATAAAATTCAAATACCTGACGCATCGTCACATTTGAACGCAGATTGACAGAGATAGGACCCAGGTTGACATTGAGGTTACGTAACATTCAGGAAGGAGTCAACTCGGGAGAGTTTTTATTCGGCAAGAAGAAAATTAAAAGTGATGAGCCAAAAGCAAAAAAAGCCAAATTTGATACTAGTTCAAATGACGAGGAAGAAAAGGAGGAGGAGGGAGAAGAAAATGAAGATTGGAACGACGATAATAATGATGATGTATCGGAAGACGATTAATATTCATTTTTCTGCAATCTTACATTATTTTTTAGAAATAAAATGCTATTTAAAAATTAATTTTTCAAACTTTTTTATAGTTGAAGCTTACCGCAAAAACCATCTGGGTGCCTGCGTATTTTGAAATTGCACGTGAATTTCCAATTCTAAAAATTATTCTACATTTCAAATCGTTCATAATCTTTTCATCATCATCACTGTTCAAAGTAATATTTCATTTTTTGAAAAGAGATTTGGCAGAAACGTTTTTTTCAAACTCTTATATTCCCAACCTTTTCAAACACTTTAATTTTTTCTCTAAAAAACCAAAAATATTTTTCCAACTCTAACTTGCTACATCAATGCTACTTTGTATTGTCCTTTTGACACTATTGTCAAACGAAAAAAATTTAAATAATTTAAAGATTTGACCTTTTATCACTCGACACTCTTCAAGCTCATAACGCTTTGATTTCATTTTTTTCATAGATTCATATATAGAAAAAAGTGGTCTATATTGATCATAACCTTTATCCGTTCTTTTGAGAAAGAACTAGTTGAAGCGATTCAAAGTTTATATTCCAGCACTTAATGTTTCATTAATACTTATACTCAATATATAGCGCCCCTTCCTCAACGCAGTCTCACAATTGATATTTTACGAGTATTATTTCTAGAAACCTAACTTCTTTTTGCTGTACATGTAGTTTCTTGTTTCACCCATTATACCTGAATTTTTAATGTAGTCGCAAGGATTTTTTGATTTACTTTCGATAAAAAAATCATAATTATGCTTTTTAAATTTGAATCATGTGATTTTTTTTATTGCATCTAAATGCTTTCTCTAGCAGCAACGATGGAACGCATTGACAAAATGTAGCCAGTACCATTTTTGCCTCGTATGGATGGTCGATAGGTTTCGGTGAGTGAAACCGAAGCAATTTACCCAAAAATAATGTTGACTTAAAATAGAGGTAATTGATAATGTAAGATATTTTTACGAAAAGCTTCGTGTAATAAGTTTCTATATAAACCATAGTGTTTATTTCTATTATATACACAAGGATACTTATTGCATAATTGAAAAACAAGCGAAAAAATGTATCAAAACAAACTTGAAAACAAAATTTATAGAAATGGAGGTTACAAGATAAGTTGAGAGCAATATAAAAAATCCAAAATGAATATGGTAGATTTTGAAAGCTGGTTGACGCTCCAAACCGCAATACATCAAGGAAAAATGCCAATGACATCCTAACACTGAAGATCTATATTATATATCATTGTTAATTGGACACCGGAGTGCTTTGAAGGCATGAAGCACATTTGAAACACTAAGGCCAAGATAACTCACAACAAGAATGCTTTTTATTAATGCCCTAGACACGAACAAGCACAAGGAATAGAAGTAATTTTTAACTTTTTTTATGCTAACGTATTATGTTAAAGCTATACTTACCGAAAGTTCTAGCTTTTTTGGCTAAATGTACTAAATTCTCTCATACCTACGTTAATAACTATTGATAAAAGTACATCAAGATGTCTCTAAAAAGTCATCTCTTTTTATGTAAATTTAGCAGCTTTCTTCTTATCCATCACATTCAGTTCTCTCTGCCATGAAGTATTCCACTTAGCACTCAACCGCTAAGTACGGGCATTATTGTATTTAGGCATGATGTAATGCCCTGATGAAGAACTTTGGCAAAATGCTTGCTGTTTTGTCAATTCTTTTGATTATACCTGGTATCATTAATGTTGGAGTCATGACAGTTCAATTTATTATTCAAACCTTCAAACGACTTTTAGAAAATAATCCTCGGCTTTTATCCACGGTATGTTCGTTGAGCGTCGAATTGTCTGTAGGAAACGGAAAGAGGTTTTCTTATTTGAAATCTATTTATGCTAAACTGGATTAACTTTTTAGCAAGCAACTCTTTTGCTGTAAATTTGTCTTATCTAAGTTTTTACTGAAAATTTTGAAGTTATACAATTCCCCTTTCAATCATATTTTTAAATGGATGCCTGTGTTTGGGTCAGTGGGAAAAAATACATTAAAATATTTTGAAGTTTTAAAAATTGTTTTTTTCTCCCTTATGCTTATTCAATTAAAAATTTCGTTTTTAAAAAATATTTTCTAAGCTTAACTGCAGTTTTTATAAGCCTTTGTAAGGAGCCAATTTTATAAAACCCCCGCAATTTCTGTTAGAAATAAATGCTTTCCTAATAATGCAATCTCTCAAATCATTTTGTTTACTCAATTTTTTCAAAAGAAACATAACAACTTTTACAGTTTTAATTATATCTTTTATTGAATTTTAATTTCAAATTTCTATTTAAAGTTTTATTCTTTCTTTGATTTTGAAGGGTTTCCTTGCCAAGCCGCAAAGTCTTTTTTTAATTTTTATAAGAATATCTTAAGTTACATTAATATAATTTCATGTAACAAAACATTTTTAAATTCTTTGTATAGTATATGAACTAAATGTTATTTTAACATTATTATGAAAAAACATACATTTCGATGAATTCAAACTATTATTGAACCGTAGTATAATATTATTGCAAAATTTTTCGTATTAATATATAATTGAGTTCAACAAAGTTTTCAATAAGACTCTGCTTCTGTAAGGAACATTCCAGTTTGATTTTTAAATATTTATTCAAATTAATGTTATGATGTCCCATAATATGCTTCATGCTGTATAAATGGAGTTATTGAAAAGATGCCACTTAAGTTTTGTTTAATTTTTTGCAATGCACCATATTTCAGCGTTGTATGGTTTTTGTAAAAATGTTCAATTATGATTTTCTCATATAAGTATGACTAAATTACTTTGACAAAAATGTTTTTCCGATTAAGGCCTGCATGTATGTGAAACCAACATTATTGGTGTTGTCGGGTTTTTAAGAATTTTGTGTTTGCATATATAATAAATACCAAATAACGTTTTTGTTGTTTATTTTTTCTCAGACTATTTTAAAATATTTTTGTTTCTGTTTATAGTTCGTAGTTTATTTTTTGTCCATTAGTAGCATTGTTTTTGAGATTTTGTCTGACATTTCAGATAAAAAAGGTGCATGAGATGTCTCAATAATTAGTAATCTTAAAAAGCCTCAAAATGTAAATGTTCGAAATTGTATGTGAAAAAGGTGAAATTCAATAAACATACCAAAAGTAAGAGAAGAATGCTTTGGAATAAAACCTGCTAATAGAGTTCTAGCGGTCATACAAAAGCAATAATCGATGATCAATGTTCATTTTAGGATATTGGGAGATTAATGCCAAAAAGCAATAGCTGAAATGATAAATATGGTTTTGAAATGAATTTTAAAAATCATCAAATAAATTCAATTAAAAACTTTCAGTGGTTAATAAATTAAAAAAAAATTATTTAGTGAAAAAACAAAATATGCACTCAAGTTGCATAAATTTAATAAAGCGCTTTAGAGAAATCGAGATAATTTATTACTCTCGGTAAACCTTGCTTGAGCTTAGCTAGGCTTTCAATTAAAATGGTCGACGGTCTGGTCTTGAATAGATTTGTCGTATTGTTATATTTCACTAATGTTTCAAATTTTATACATGAAATTTTTTTGTTATATAAAATTAAAGAAGTTATTAAAATAAAATAATTTATGACTAAATTCCTACAAAGGATTATAATTGTTTTGTACATAGACGATACATAGCTGAATTCTACTTAATAATTTTGAAACATCAAACTTACAGTTTAAATTTAACTTTTAGTTTATTTTTTTTTCAACGAAATCTTCATCAAAGGAATTTTAATAATTTGCATTATGGGATATTTTTAATCTAAAGATGCCCTACAACCACATTAATCAACCAGCGTACTTGCATTTTTAAAAAACTGACCAAAAATGGAGTTAGTAGTGTTTGATTGTTTTTTGTCGATAAAGTAGTCAAAGAATGAAATTTTAATGAGCTTGAGTAATGTTGTGGTGTAGTCTTAATGAATGACTCATATAATTCCTTTATTGATTAGAGATATGGTTAAATGAAAATGCAGTAAGTCGAGCTAGATGGTGATATTTCATCTTTGAAAGCTTTGTTTTCAAGAAGTAAAAAATTGTGGTCTCTAAAAAAGCCCATGAAAAATCTTTTAATTTACTCTGAATATTTACATTTTTTATTTACCAAAATAATTTAAAACTTTAAACATTTTTTAAATATATTCACATTTGAACTTTGTTTCTCAATTTTTTTGTTCGCATTTGTACAAAAATATAACTTGTTGATGAAAATTTAGATTTTTTTTCCATAAATTTTTATATTCAAGTTTTATCTACTATATATTTATTTTGTGGTTATATCTTACAATCAATAAAAAAGCAAAGAGTACATTTTTCTTATTTTAATGAGAAAATTCAAATTGAGATTTTTTAATATTGAAAAAAAAATCATCAACTTTTTTTGTATTACAGTGTATTATATAATTCATCAATCAATTAATAGTACACAAAATCTAATTTTGTTGATTATTAATATTTAAAAAGTTATTTCTTTAGTGTCATTTCCAATAATTCATATCACAATATAGCAAATCAGATATACCAGGGTAGAGCTTTACAAATAAATTGAGATTCAATTTTCACAACTAAATACAAATATTATTTATATTGAAACTCAGATATATGAGTTAACATTATTATTATTATTAAAATATTACTAAGTATTATAGTTTGAAATAGAAAATAGATTTCCAAATCATCATATACCTTTCATTTTAGCTTACATGCATATGTAAATAATTTGAATCAATAAATAAAATAACAATTACCAGGTCAGTACAAAAAATCTCACCTCCTCCAATGGATTCCAATACCTTCATAGAGGAATTAGCAGACTATATATCTACTTCATTAGGACATACAAATGATGAGTCAACCAAATCACAACCAAGATTTTTTCAAAGTTCTCCACAAGCCTCTGCTGATGAAAAAGGTTTTTATTCAATTATTATAAATACTTTTTGTTGTTTATCTTAATGATTATTGTTTTTGTGATAAAGAAACACCAAAACTTGGCTTATTGACAAATAGTATGAATGTTTTCATAAAGTATTCTACATTTTATTTATTCATGGGTTGGTCTTAATCATAAAGTAAGGATTTTTCTGTTTTTCCCACATGCTTGCCAAAAATAGAATTAAATAATTGAATTTTAGATTATTAAGATATATAAAGTTTGAACTTTAAAGGAAAAATTGCTTTGAAGTGCTTGAAATTCTTGAAGAAATAAGAACAAGTGAGTCAATGATATAAGCAAATTTTTAGAAGATTTTTTTAATTTTTTGGGAGAAGTTAATGAATATGGGTTAAGCATATGAGAGTTTTACAGTTTTTGGGCTTGGTGAAAGCAAGAATTACTTAAAAGCAGGCATGAGGGAACTGATTAATGTAGCTGAGAAGCAAAGTGTAAAGATCTGAATGGTGAATAGATGTGTCTAACAGGCAGGAGGTTTTAGAGATTGGTAGATTGAGAATAAGAGCAATGAGCCAAAAAAAAATTTAAACTGACATTTCTGTGTAACTAGAAGCCAGTGCAGACAATCAAGGCATTTTAGAGAAGAGCGTAAATAATCAGCTTGAAGAACCATTTTAGTGTTTTATTGTCTAAAAAAAATCTCAAATTGAAGATCAATTCTAAATAAATTTTAAAATGTATTTGTGGAATTAAAAAAAAAATAGTTATAAATAAGAATAATTAATTTCCATTTTATTTAATCAGATAAATTAAATTAAAAATTGTTCAAACAACGTTTTCTTATATAAGTTTAATAAGTTCTTTTTTTTCAAGCATATACTTATATAACTAATTTTTCATTATTGGTGAGTTTTATGGTGTTAGTGGTTATTCATGGTATGAAAAAGGTTTTTGAAATTCCAACCCAAGTCATGAAAAAGATTATTAATTGAAGCATACACAGCTACCTTTATTTTAACAAAAACACCTTTAAGTAAACTTAAAAATTTATATAGTTCACTTGCATATCTAAAGAATTAGGATACATAATAAAAATAATATGTTTGTGTTCAAGTATTTGGGTTAACCCTTTCCATGAATTTAGCTTAATACAAGATTATAATTACCTGAATGCCTGGGTATCAAAAAATAAATGTTTTGAGCTGTCATTCAAACTGTATAATTTGTTCAATGTTGAAATTTTAAAAATTATTTTTCAATATCCAAAATGTGGTAAATCTTCCAAAAGTTTATTATTTTTAAAAGTTTGTTATAATGGCTAAAATCATTTTTTCATTATTATTATAATTCTGTTATTAAAATAAAAATTTTTATCATTATCATTACTATATCCTTTGATAATTTGTAAGGCCTCTGAAGTCTAATCCCTTTTTAAAAATCACTAATTATCCCCATGTCTCATGTATCTCTTTCAAAAAAATTTTGAAATTGTATTCATCTTTGATTATAATATTTTAATTCAGTCTATACTCCCTTTCTGTAATGTAAGTTTGTCTGATGAAAAGCTTTGTCAATTAAGTTAAATACTTTGTGTTTATCTATAAAACATCAATTTGAGGAATTTTAATACATTTATTGAAATTTAAGCTATAATTTTCAGTAAGTATGGTTTCACCATAAAACATTTGTAATGCAGGAAAGCTACCTTGAAAAAAATAGAAAGCCTTTTATCTGTTTTTTTTTTTATTTGAAGAAGGCTTTCGATTGAGTGCCATGGAACATGATTAAATGGCTGCTGATAAAGAAGTTGGTCCCAGAAAGGTTGGTTCAGGCAGTAATGTTGATGTACAAAGGAGCAAAAATACAAGTTCAGGTTGGAGGTGGACACTCAGAAGTGCTAGAATATTGTCTGAAGATGGAAGAAAAGCTGCTCTTTATGAACTGCTTTATTCAAATGACTTGATCTTGATGGCAGAGACTATGGAAGAACTGGAAGCACAATTCATCTGTTGGAAAGCAGCTAGAGGACAATAAGAAGAGTGGAAGAAGAAGTGAGCTAGCTGTTTCACAAAGGATAAGGCTGGGATGGAAGGCATTCAACAGTATGTTTTCTATGTTATGTGGTAAAAGACACACATGGAATATCAAAGGAAAAATTTGTAGGACATGTGTGAAGCCATGAGATATAGATCGGAAACTTGGGTAGTGAGATCCTTGAAGAGAGTATATCCAGAAGAGCAAAAAAACAGATGCTTTGAATGATGTGTGATGTGCAGCTAGCTGATAGTGTGATTACAAAGAAGTTGATGGTTAGATTGTGGTTGGATAATATGATTATTGAAATTTTGAGACATGAAAGTTTGAGAGGGCTAAGTCATGTTGTAAGGAAAAGAAATGATGATTGTGTTGAGCAAATGTGGAGGTTTGAGGTGGAGAGCAGATGAGAAAGGGGAAGACCAAGATTAGCATGGAAAAATATGATGGAAAACCTTTGTCATGGGTTTGAATTAAATCTTGAAAATGTCTATGACAGGTTGAAATGGAACTGGTTAGGTCATTGAAAGAAGTCAGTGAACCCTTGGGAAAGGGAGAGGTGCTAACTATAATGAAATAATACTAATAGTGTAATTTTATGCATTTTAATATATTAAAAGTATGTGAAAAAAAATTTATGAAAGTCATGTTGCTCCTATAGATTTTGAAGCCCTTGCTCCATTGAAGTAGATGCAAAACCACATTGATGATGGCTCATGATTACGTTATCAAACATAAGGACGATTATGATAATTAGTATTGTATGGTATATATAATAAAAATATTTTAATTTATGAAAATTTATTTTTTAAATTTTTGAAGTAAATAATGATGAAAATAAATGTGTTTGGATTAGTAAGCATTCAATATACCCATCATTTATTAGGTAAGCAGCATCTTCTCAATTTATATAACCGTTTGAAATATTAAGATAGTATTCAGTATAAATTTATATATTCATATAATCAAAAAGATAACCATATTTTGTTTTATTAGATTTTTATTGAAAATGTCAACATTCACAAATATACATCAACATAAAAAAATATTTTGGAGTTTAATAAATTTTATGAAGCTTTTCTTAATCCAAACTCACATTATCAAGTCAAGTATATAAGCATAATACTCAAGTAATATCTATGAGATAATATTACAGAGGTTTATATCAAATTAATTTTCAAATAGTCAACTTGAAAATGTTTTAACCATGAACATTTTATTCATGTGATTATTGTTAGAGTTATTTTTTTTATTAAAGAAAAGTAAATTCACTATTGTTATTTGAAATCAGTTAGATATCCCCAATAATGGTTTTCATTTATTCATTAAATACTTAGAGTTAACAGTCAAACTTACAATAGGAATAATTTTAATTAATGAAATTGCTGTCATTCTATCATTGTTTAAGTTTTTTTATGCAAGACTAATAAATAAAACTATTTATAACCTATTTATTTTTTCAAAAGGAAAGTTTGAAGAAAGCTTCTGAAATGAAAAATTTGAACTTATATTGTTGTATGCATTCTATTCATAACTAAAAATGAAATTTACATGAATATTGGATAAAATGAATAAAATATATATTTAACTTTTAAATAGAAAGTATTCAGAAATAAAATATATTTTGTATAAGTTTATATATTGGTAATTATAATAAAAATACTCTTAATATACAAAGAAAAAATGAAAAATTATTAAAAATAATAAAAAAGTATTAACAATGAACAAAAAGCAGTAATAATAAAATAATCATTAGTTGGTTTTTCTTAAAAACTTTTTTTTATAATGATTGTGACCACTGTATATTTTATATCAAACTTTACATAGTCATCCTTCACCAAATCTTTCCTGGTCATCTTTGTTTTTTTTTTTGTCTTATTGTTTCCATCATTTTGATCAACTTCAATTTGAGACCAACCCATGTTGAAATCAGCATCACCGAACCATCTCAGTTTTTTTCCATGAGCAACCTCTTCAATGTCTCCATTACTAATTTATTATTTTGATAATAACAAGAAAAAAATTTAATAATACACATTAAAAGAGTTTTAATAAAATAAACATGATTTTTTGTATTCAGTTTTTATATTGTATGATCATTAGTAACTGAATTCTGCAGCATTAAGTGATGGAGTGCAACAGAGGGAAGTGTCATCCAGCAAACCATCACCATCATCCCTCATCAACCATAATGTTGTTGGGCCTCTCTTACTGCAGGTGGCATGCTACTCTTAATATTGTGCTTTATTCATCTCTATGCTGGTTATGGTTTTTGTAATGGGCTTTTCTTTACAAAAAATGTTGAGTGTCCAATATATATCTACATTTATTATTAGTTTGTTTTATTATAACAATAATAGCTGTTATTTCATTATTATTATTATTATTATTATTATGAAAGATATTATATCAAGTGTCTTCTCTACAAACTTAACGGTCGAGTGTCAGTCAATTGAATTCAAAATTGATCAAGTGTTTTGTTATTCAAAGTTTTCATCAACTTTAATTTTTCTTGCTTTTATTATCATTATTCAAATGTAATTATTAAATTAGTTTCATGTCAATTTAATTTGAACCAAATCGAAGGAATAATGTTTAAAATATATTTTCTTCTGTTATATGAATATTTATCTATTGATTTTTTTAGAATTTTATGGATTGAATACTTTTATAATTATAATAATAATAAAATAATGATAATAACTATTACTATAACAGCGTCATTACTTTTATTATTTTTATCATTTAATAATTTTTGTAAATATTATCGAAATATGTTATATTTTTCCTATTAATAATTTGATTTTACAAATCCACACATGCACACAACTAGGCACTGGACAGCTTTTTGTTGGTGGTGAAGTTAGATGGCACTATTGAATTTGCATCAGATAACATCACTAACTACCTTAACTACTCTGTGGTTAGTCTTTATTTTAAAACACATTTAGTTTGTAATTAATCTTGATCAACTATCCAGATAAACTGACTGTTTATATTTCTTGATGATGTTTGATAGCATGTTTTTTATGCCTAGGCTTCTATCAAACTTGTTAAAATAGATATATAAATAAAATTGATTTGAAATAAGAAAGTAGCATTCATTAAAAATAATTTTGATAAGTCAAAAGTAAATCATCTGAACAAGTTATGTTATCTTGAAATCATGAAGTAATTGATAATGAAATATTTGCCTCACAAGTATTTTTTATATGTATTCTGGAAAACGAAGGTTACTATGGATAATATAAATGGTATAAAGACTGTCAAAAATATGAACCTTGACTACAAACTGAAAAACAAGAAAACTAAAAATTTTCTGAACATAGGCACTTACAACTGCCGAAGCCTAAACCCTTAAAAAAACTTGAAAAAATATTCAAAGACAGCGCAAAATGCAAATTGAATATTTTGTGCATTCGAGAAACCCACATCAAAAGCACAATGAGCCTACACAAAAAGGAAAGAACCCTCTTTAACTACGGCACCCGAGGTGAAAGCCTTAGAGGACTAGGCTTTATCACCAACCTAAAATGTAATTTTAATATCATGAACAAAACTACTAAATTTTAATAATTAATCTGTTGCTATACCAAATAAAATCAGGTTTATATATAAAAATAAGCTAATTTTTTAAAATGTAAAGTTTTATAATCTTGGTTCATTATAATAAATGAACACGTTTCAAGAAAATTTTCATATATTGAATAAAGTTTCATAAAGTTAAAAAAATCTTTTTAAATATCTTGAAGATGATCATGATTATAAAATGCTGTCAAGTAGTTTTGTATCTTATGTACAAAAATCAGAAAAGACATCAAAAATTCTTGTCAGAAAATTTATCGAATTATTATTTCATTCGGTTATATTCTGTTCTTGATAATAATTGAAATGTGAAACTTCATAAGTTAAATTAAATTCCAAAATAATTTTTGATAAAATTAATAATTTAATTTTTTTTTGGTATAAATGAATAACATATTAACCTATTTTATATTTATAAAAATTACGAGGCTTGATAACCAGAAATTTCTTTCCAAATGGTTCACAAATGCTTTTTGTAACCTCAAAACAAAACGGAATTTTTCAAATAATCAGCTTATGAAGATTTTGAGGCAGATGAATATATAAATCAAAAAGTGTTATCAATCAATTGGGAGTATTTTTATAGTGCAATATAAACATCTGGCTTTAATATTCTTATTTAAAAATTATTGATTACTCAATATCTACCTATTCAAGTGAATATGAAGCTTATCATTACATTTTTCTATGTTGTGGTTTTATGCAATATATATTTTTTGTTTAATCTATACACATACCAACCAGGATGATTTGATGGGCAAAAATCTCTTCACTCTCTTGCACCCATCATCACTCCACCCTTTCCAAAAATGCCTTGATTCACTCAGTAACAACCTCCCATGCGAATTCATCAATAATAAAAATTTCTCACATGAAGCCAAGTTCAGGATCAACTCAGCAGGTTATAGACTTTTTAATGGTTATGATAACAATTATTTTTGCAATATATTTATTTATTTAAAAAAATGAATTTTTAAGTTTAAAAATCAAAAATTCATAAGAATATTAATAAAAAAAATATGAATTTTTTTATATTTCAATCTTATAATAAATTTTAGAACAATAAATCGCAAATTAAACCTACAGAGGAGTTTTATGACCAATTAGACGACTCCAACTTCATGAAGACACGCCTACAATTCTTTGAGCAAAAATCCCGGAAAAGATCAATTGATTATGATGTTGAACCTTTATCTCCCGAATCAGGTGAGTGGATTTAAGGGAAAAGGTTTAGGGATTGTTGGAGTTAAGGGTTGTGAGAATTGGTGAAGGTTTGGCTAAAATAAAAAATTCGGAAGTGTATTCGAAATAAGTTTGTGGAGTTATAAAGAGAGTGGATTGTGTTCAAATGATTGAAGTTGAGGAAGGCGTTGATCTTGTTGATTAGCCATATTGCTCAATCGCAAAAATACGTGCCATGATAAAAAAAAATAATTAAAGTTATAGATATATTCGTATTTCAAAGTGAAATAACCGAAAATAAATTTACTAAGAAAATTTGAAAGCTTTTAGCACACTCGAATGTAAAATATGTGTAAAGGGTTCCATGATATCACCTTTATGTAGTATAAAAAAAGTTAATACGGATATATTTGATAAATTATTCTAAAAAAATCACAATGCAATAAAGCAGTATAATTAATCAACTCGTTTATATTAAAAAAGAGTTAAAAGTTATTGTACGAAACTCATCAATTAGTTTTTAAAACAGAAACTGAAAATTTTTTAGTGCTTTTTTGTTTGGCTGTCTTGCTTGCATTACATGTTTTTTGTGACTTAAGAAAATTCGCACAGTCACTGTCTCTGAGGAGCGTTGGCGACATTGAGATTACCGATTTGATCTTTCACCTTAATGTGATACATTTTAATTAGAGTCAGATCTTAGATTCATTTTGTTTCAATCAACACTCTTCAACGCAAGCAAGACATTTGACGAAAAAATTGATTTTTTGAACCATTGCAAGTGCTAACGACAAGTTTCGTTTAGTTTTCTTTCAAAAAAAAAATTTTAAACGATTTTTTTACAAATTTTTGTTCAAACTTATAATATTAATACTTTAAAAATATGAACTCTATATAATTCAGAAAAAAAAATGTACCATAGTTTCGAACTTCTATATTGTTTTAACATTTTTTCTTATTGTTGTTGCTCGTCAATCGTGTTCGAATATGACCATGGCAACAAAGAAAAAAATATTATTATTTATTTATTTATATATACATATATATTTTACTAAATAAAGATGTATAAAAAATTATCATAATAAGAGATGAAAATAAATATTATCATAAAATAAATCAATAACTGAGAATGAATAAGTAAGCTATAATAGTAATGATAATAATAATAGTAATAATATAAGAACAAAATAAAGGTAAAATATTAAATGAATAGAAATAAATAAGATGAAATAAAGATAAAATAGCTCTTATCTGTGTGTTCTTGTGTGGCTGCTCAGACCGATTCGCGCCAGAAAACCTCTTCCGCATGTTTGGCACCAGTGTGTGGGAAGTCTCTATGGTGCACCTTCTCCAGCTTTGCGTCTTATGCGTTTTAATTTTGCAGCGTTTAGACGGTTTTCTTCTGAGAAGATTGCACAATTACTGATCAATCTACGCCAAGCGGGCCTGTTAGAGGCAGCTTTTTCCCACGCAGTGACGTCTATATTGAAGTCCCTTAGATTTGACTTAAAATAATCTTTATAACGTTTGCGTGGGGCTCCGATTTTTTTTTGACCATTTTTGAGCTTACGCATCATCGTAATAACACTGGGAAGGTTTGCCTTCTCTAATACTTCAATGTCTGGGACAAAGTCATTCCAGCGTATATAAAGAATTCTGCGAAGACACCGAGTATGGAATTGCTGGAGTTGTTTCTTGTGGCGTCTGTATACTGTCCATGCTTCACAGCCATATAGTAGTGTGGTCAATACTACGGCTTTATAGAATTTAACTCTCGTAGACTGTGATATCCCTCTTTTCTCCCACACCTTTTTCCTCAATCTTCCAAAAGCAGAGCTAGCTTTGGCAATTCGGTTTTTGATCTCATCATCAATGTTTGTACGACGAGAAAGTGTACTGCCTAGATAAGTGAAGTTGTCAACTGCCTGTAACCTTTGTCCTTTCACTAAAATGTGTGGTTTGTGGTAAGGTTTATCTGGGGCAGGTTGAAACATCACTTCCGTTTTTCGGGCGTTGATTATCAAACCGAAGTCGTCACAAGCGGATGAGAATTGATCTACTTCCCGTTGCATCTCTTGCTCAGTCGCAGCGTTGAGCGCACAATCATCAGCGAACAAAAGATCTCTAATTTTAGTCTCGTTCACTTTTGAGAGAGCCTGAAGACGTCTGAGGTTGAAAAGATTCCCATCGTACCGATATCTAATTGGAATGCCAGTTGAACTGTCAGCATTGCTGCAAACATCATGCTGAACAGTGTTGGGGCTAAGACACAGCCCTGTTTGACTCCGTTGGTCACCTGAAAGGGTTCTGAGCTTCCACCATCTTTGAGCACTTTAGCTACCATGTCATCATGAAAAAGACGGACCATTTTTACAAATTTTTCTGAACAACCAAATTTTGCTAGAATTTTCCATAAACCTTCTCTGCTTACTGAGTCGAAAGCTTTTTTGAAGTCCTAAAAAGTGATATAGAGGTCTTGGCGTTGTTTCATACTTTTCTTCTGAAGTTGGCGTGCTGCAAAGATCATGTCAGTGGTTCCTCTGCCAGTTCGGAATCCACATTGACTCTCAGGTAGGTGATCTTGCTCTAGGTGCTTCAGTAGGCGGTTCAAGAAAACGCAATTGAGAGAAGAAAGATGCCTCTATGATTGTCACATGTACGAATGTTTCCTTTTCTTTTATAAATGTGTACGATGGTAGCGTCTTTAAATGCTTGTGGGAGCGTTTCTTTTTCCCAATGTGAACGAAACAAATCAGTGAGTCTTCTGGTGAGTGAAATACCACCTGGTTTAAATATTTCTGCCGGTATAGCATCAGAAGCTGGGGCTTTACCTGTTGACATATGCTTAATGGCTCTGGCGACTTCATCAACAGATGGAAGTGCATCAAGATCTTTGTTTATTTCCACCTGAAGAAGGCGTTGAATCGCTTCGTCGTTGATCTTTGATGGTCGATTAGAAACGCCATTAAAATGTTCGGCCCATCTTTCTAAGATTCCTTTCCTATCAGTGATCAGCTTTGAACCATCAGCACTCAGTATAGATGTATTTTTTGATGACTGTGGTCCATAGAGGCACTTGAGAGCATCATAAAAACGCCTCATGTCATGGTTGTCAGCATAACCTTGTATTTCTTCAGCTTTTTGGTTGAGCCATGTGTTTTGCAGATTTCGAAGCTTTTTTTGAACCTCTCTGCGTAATTTTAATTTTTTAGTTTGACCACAAGGATGGGAAAACTCGCCAGCTGCAGTTTGCTGGCCAAGTAAGACTAGAACAGGCTATTTTTGGAGCACCTTTTTTAGCTCCGTCTTCATGCAAGGAGGCAAGCAGAGCTATGCTGTAGAGGGCTGCTTGGTCGCTCAGGGGGCTGCCGGACTTTGCTGCTGTTCTAGATTCAGAGAAGAACGACCATATGCTCTGAGCCGCCTGTGGGAAGCTGTAGGTTTGCAACTACAGCTTCCAGCGATTCCGCACCTGCTGCTTCGTCACTCTCCTAACGCCACAGGGCTTGGTAAATTAAATGGTCTTTGTTGCCATGACCTGCGCTGTAATGAGATTTCAGTGAAAAAGGCTTGCGCAGCACCGACCTCACTCTATCGTCCAGACAAGCTTGAGTCAGCGGCAAAACTGGGTCAAAACAGCTGGAAGCTAGTCTGGATGCAGGAGCTGCCGAAGAGACGAGCTAATGCATTATCTAACCACCTAAGGGGCTCTACTCCTGATTTGGGATAGGGTTTACTCCCTTAGCCTTTGCTCTTAACGAGAAGCTAAACCACAAGGCAGCGATATCAGAGGGTAGTTTTTAATGATTTTAAGGTTGCACAACCACCGGTATTTTTATAAAGATACCATCTCGAGGAAGGCTGCCAACCAAGGCTGAAGAGCCCTTCCCACCCTTTTCATATTTGAGTAATCGGTTTTCCGAACGAAACTGGCTGGTTTATATGATATAATAATAATATTACAACATAATATAATATAAAACTGAAAAAATATAATATGAAAAAATAATGATAAAATAATATAATAATAATAATGCAATATACTAATAATATAATAACAATAATAATATAGTATGAGAATAATAACATAATATAACAAAGATAATATAATATAGCAACAACAATATTATAATATAATAATTATAATATAATATTCTAATAATATAGAATAATAATATAATTATATATATATATGTATATAATTTTTTAAAATAACATTTCAAACAAAGTGTTTATAAAATTGAAAAGTTCACATTTTTCATAAAAATATGCCCACAAAATTTCTAACATTTTCGCCAACCTTTACTATCAACCATCAATTAATGGGAAAAAAGAAGAATCGAAAAAGTTAAAGAAAAGTCCAACCCTCTCATCCAAACATCAACCAAAAAAAACCCCATCTCTCAACTAAAAAATATTAAAAAAAAGGATAAAATAAAAGAAAAAATTTTGGGAGAATAATTTTATGAATATGCGAACTTTTAAAATTTATAAAAATTTTGTTATTATGTTGTTTGCATTTAATACAATTTAAATTTTATGCTAAAACAAAAAAAAGGTTAAAACAAAAAATAAAATATTATTAAAAAGTGAAATATTATTAAGAAGTAAGATATTATTGAAGATTGAAAAAGTATTAAAAAGTAAAATATTATTAAATAGTAAATTATTATTAAAGAGTAAAAATATGTTTACATAGTAAAATAAAATAAGAGTAGTACAATGGAAGAAATATATATTTTTTTTTTACTTGTGCATAGTTTGATGATTATAGTATTAAAATATATTATGGTCTTAAGAAACAATTAGTAAATAATAAATTATGATAATTTTTTTAAAACTTAAGAAACATAATTTATTTTATTTATTTTTTGTCATACTAGAAATCAATAAAATAATTTTTTCAAATTAAATTATTCATAACTTAATGTAATATATTATTTTCTCCGAAGTAATACTTATAAATAATATACTTAAACTTAAGCTAAGTAATAAAGTAGTAAAGAGTTTATCTTTTTTAGATACTTATTAAAACAGTTATTTCTAGAAATATGTAAATGTTATTATGTGAAAAAAAAAATCTTATAATGATAAATAAAAAAATGATTTTTAAATAAATTATTTTGCCAAGAAAATAATTTTCACTTAATAAATCAAAAATAAATAACGTTCTTTCTTTTTGGGGGTTTTGAAATATTTCACTAGTGTTTTCAAAGATGTTCTGTAAGCTGAAAATTTTAACTAAGGAGTTTTACAAATAGTATGAAGTGTTTTACAGATTCTATAAAATAACGAACCCTGTTTCATGAAGTGAATCCATTTGTTTTTTTTTGATTTATTTATTTATGGAATATAGTCAAAAATTTTGAAAAGGATTTAGTGTATTTTCTAAAAAATTCTTTTTAAACTGAGTGAAAAATTCGAAAATAAACTCTAAATTGTTTGAGTTAAGGTTCAATAGAATATATGTATTGATTCCTTCTGGAAAATTAAATTTCTTAAAAATATATGTCTCATTTCAATTTAGGTTAGCTTTTTTGACATTATCATTATTAATGTTTAGAATAACATGTTACAAATACTATTTAGTGATAAAAAAATTATTTTTACATATTATTCTGTTTAAAATAATTGTTTTTATTTTGATAAATCCATTTTTTTGTGGGCAAATCTCAGTTTCAAGCCATCTGACCCCATGAATGTGATGATTATTTAGGAAGGTTTTTTAAATATCAATATGAATTGTTTATCATGAAGGCTTTCCAAAGGTATTCCATTTAAGTACTCATATTTTTACGATGGTCATTATTTAATCTATATTATTTTTTCATTCTCGATATTATTATTTTTATGATGATGATAATTTTTAATCTTGTTTTTATGCTACCATATGATTTAAAGCATCTGGCTGTAATGAGCCATTCAAAAACTTTTTCAATAAGCCTAGCCATTGTTAAAGGAAAATTAACTATAAAATGAGTGCTTGGAAAATGATTACTATTCTCGTAATATATTATTAACTATTTCATTTTAAAAATATAGTTTTAATTGTTTGAATACACATAATAGCTTCAGAAAACTCGTACCTGGTGTGTATAGCTCAAAGGATTGGAGACATTTTTTCACTAGATAAGGTTGTCTAATAACAATAATGATAACAATTAAAATATTAATATAAGGTTGATGATGATATTTATTATTTTTGTTGTAATAGTATGAAGAAAACATTCATAATAATAATAGTAATAATTACCATTATTGCTTTGATTTTGAAGATAAACTGGTTAGTTATTAATCCTCTTGTGTACCGTTTTATTGATTATTCATTTATAAGGGAGTGCCCTCAGCTTTTAGTCTTGGTCAATATCAGTTCACTATTAAGCAAGATCTACAAGGCAGAATCTTGAACTGTGATCCCAGGTTACTACTTATAAATATAAAGATCACATAGATAGATGGATAGACAGACAGATAAATAGATAGATAGATAGATAGATAGATAGATAGATAGATAGATAGATAGATAGATAGATAGATAGATAGATAGATAGATAGATAGATAGATAGTTAGATAGATAGAGATAAAAATAAAGATTTCAGATAGGTCACTCAAATACATTCTTCCATTTATAGGTAAGCACAGAAAGAGTATGAAAATATGCTTAGACATTTTTTGTTTGATTAGTCATTCCTTACCTTTCCAAGTGTTCTCCACAAAATTGACAAATGTTTTGTGTAATTCATTTGTATGCTATAGCCTCTTGTGATTTTCTAGTGCAGTTTTGATCAAAAAATGCTTATTGAGTCAGAATTCACTCCTATTTTCCTTTCATTTTTTTGAGCTTTTCTTTAGTTTTATTTAGACTTCATAAATTCGCATTCGTGAATTTACGCTATCTTTGTCTTTATCTTCCTTACAACTGTTCACAATCTTTAATTTTCTTCACAAGGCAGCTTTCCTTGTTCAAACATGACCAAACTATTCAAGACGTCTATGCTTTAGCATGGTTTTTGAGCTTTCAATGTTTGCCTGGCTTCTAGATAGACAGATAGATAGATAGATAGATAGATAGATAGATAGATAGATAGATAGATATTGATCTAGGCACCTTGTGTTAATTCAATTTAATTAAACCACGAAAGATTATCATAAGATTACATTATTACCATCATACCAATGATCATAATAATGGATATCTTATCACATGATAAACTTTCTTCTAACCCCTTATACCAAAATGCAGAGGTCTAGAAGCTTTCCTGAAAGCTGTTCTCAACACCACTTCAACACGAGATCTTGTAGGCAAGAATGTGCTTGAGTTCTGCAATGAACAGGATCTCAATAGGTTGAGGCAGCACCACACTGAAGGTTTCTACTATTGCTCATCAGTTTTAGTTTATTAATGTTAAAAATGATGAAATTTTAAAATATATTTTTTTAAAAACTTCATAAAATTATGTCTAAATATAATGAATTGAAATGATGATCTCACAAAAGTGATAAAGAATGGCACGAACATGAGTGGGGTGTATCGTTTCCAGATTATGCCTGGCAAATATGCATTTGTTCAGACCAAAAGCAAGCTTTTTTCCAACTCCAGTAATAACAAACCAGAGTTTATCATGTCAACACATTCTATAGTGAGGTGAGTTATTTAATGGTGAGAAGGTGGAATATATAGACAAATTGATATTCTAATCAATCTATTCAATTGTGAAAATGTTTTAATTAAATAGTTGAAAAATCTTTATCACTTAGTTCTATTAAGATAATTAGCTGTATCGAGTTTTCAATGAAGCTCATTATATATTGTAATTTTACTAACATTACTTCATTATTTTTTAATCAAAAAATACCTTTTTATCAATAATTTATTTAATAATTTATATATTCAATAATTTTCTTAGAAACTGAGGGTGATGTCTTGTTAATACCAAAAAGCTTCGTGCATTCAAATGAACTTTTATACAGCGTTTTCTTGCTTATATTATTATCAACATTTATTTAAGAATAATGATAATTAGGATAATAATAGTAATGTTATTATTTTTGTTACTTTTCAACCACATTAAAAACTGCACACCCACACACCCATGCACCCAGGATGTGTGACACAGTGGATGAATTGTCAGGCTCAGCTGAAAAAGGTCTCATACAAGCAATCATTGGTCCCAACTT
>OZ038321.1:8668719-8852468 GCA_964035795.1 Pterobdella sp. o SKG-2022 | reverse complement strand
TGAAATAATTCAATATTACCTAGATCACATTATAATTGTGAAACTCACAACAGGCTTTATTGAAATCATCCAACGAAGATGAACTGCCATCATCAAAAGCAGACATCTTTTCTTCTCTTCTTTCTACCACTTCAAACCATACTTCATTGGTAAGAGTTTGAAGTATACATAAAATATTTATTTATTTCTTTATAAATATTAACATCGTGTTTATATGCATATGGATAATATTTATAGTAAAAATTGTAAACATATCTTTAGGGAAATCTTTCACTTCATTTTTACTCCGTGCCATATTGAAATGTTGAACTGTTTTTTCGACTTTCAACGTTTCTTTTGCTGCAAAAAATGCTAAAAGGGTTTTCCACTAACCTAAATATAGCCTTTATCTGTGGTAACTCAATTGCACTAGCTTTATCAATTTTTCACACACATCAGAACTAGCTTGAATAATCCCTCCACCATTCATGAGCACCTTTGCAGCAAATACAGTTTTTAAACTGTGCTATATCAAATATTCAATATGTTAAACTTATCGAAAATTATTTTTTTTAAACAAGTGTTTCTGAAAAGTGCATTATTTTAGTATGATTTTCAAAAAAATATTAAAGTTGAGAATTTCAAGAACAAAATATTATAAGCATAATAAAGAAAAAGGTGCCGTTTAAGGCTACAGCCAGCCATAACACATGCTTAAAAGCAGTGCATGTGCCTGATGCTTTTTATAGGGAGGAAAGGCTTTGCACTTAACCAATCCCACTCGCTCCGCACAGTTGTATTTGTCCAAAAAAAAAAAGTTAACATCATTGGATACAAAAGTGCCGCAGATTTTTTTTTGAAGTTAACCTCTTCTAAATCACCTGACAAGACCTAATGGGCGTATCTCTCCGGGTTTATCTGTGGGGGTTTACTCCCTTAGCCTTTGCCTTTACCTTGGCCTTCTTCAAAGCATAATAATAATAATAACAACATAAAGGTATAATAATAATGATAAAAAAAAATATTATAAGTATAATAAGGATAATAAATAACTTATAATCATGCAGGAGATCACCTCATCAGACAGCAAAAAACAAAACAGTTTCTTAACGATATCCCTGCCATTACCACAATCACAAGGAAACAATAAAGCATCATCAGCCATCAAACGGGAAAACAGTTCGGATTTATTGTCAAGCTTATCAAACAAAAACAACCCGATTGAAGCTCTCATGAGCAAAGGGTCAATAAATGAGAGTAAGTTATCCATACTGATGTCTGGTGTGGATGGCATACCGTCTATCATCATGGATGCATTGTCACCAACGCTTAAAAGCCCTCAGGGACCTGAAGGGAAACGAACTCTCACTATGAAAAACAATTGTAAACTATTGAAAGAACTTCTTTCAACTCAACCCACTCCTCAAAACATTGTGTCTCCTTGCAGACTCACCACACTGCCCACGCATCAAATGACAGGCTTCAAACGCACCACGCCTTCACCTAAGCCATCGGATCTTAAACTATCCCCCCAAAACACACCTCAATCTGCCCCAATATCTAATGATAAGAGTTGTAACGAGCTCTATGAGGACATTTTTGATACAAACAAGGATAACCTTAATGATGACTTGAAGAGTTTCCTAAATGATGATAATGACTTGGACTTCGAAAACATCTTTAAATCTATTGTAAGTACCATTTTTAAATGTTGGTGTTACGTAAATAGATAATTAAATCAATAAATGCATTATATCCACTTTTGTTGAACTTCACTTGTTTTCTTGAAATTTCTGAATCAATGGCATGAGAACTATACATTTTATTGTGTTTTGTAAAAACTTTATAAAAATGTTGACTTTTTTATAATTTTATTACTTAATGTTTTTTATCTGAAGTAACTTGACGTTATTATTGCCTTTCATCGTTAGGTGGCAGCAGATGCAGACCTGGGTGACACGTTTGAGGACTCCTTATCTCTGATGGAGCACGCCATTATGGCCAGTGATCTCTCTTCATTGGAGATTGACCTTCTCATCAACAATGACCTCAACACACCTATCCCTGCCTCTTCATCTTCACAAGGTGGTTTCATAAAACAATAATAATAAAAATAATGAATGAATGTAAAATAATAACTCAGTGAAGAGAACGTTTTTAATACTTACAGTGCTCTTATTTCATTTTAGCGTTCCAGTACGCCGTATCAAAAACTTAATTTTTGATTATAATAAGAATTCAAGGTCTTACTTTCGAATGATTGTATTTAAACGATTTCTCAACAGTCAAAAGCTTGCCAAAGTACCACACATCTCCAGGCTCAGACTCATCAAGTAGTCCTTCACCACCTCCCAAGCCACCCTCCGCTCCTCTCATACCCTCCAACCTCAACACCCCACGAACCAGTCTCATGACAGTAACGCACAAGCAACAAAACACAACTTTTACGTCACCTTCAACGCCGTATTCCACCATGCAGACATCTAGCCTCCAGTTGCCCCTCAATCCAATCAGCAGACCAGCGCTCAATAGGAATTTGTCCGTGGGCGCTTGTATCAATGAAAATTCCAATGTTCGTGTTCATTATTATTTCTTAATTTTAAAAGTCTTCTATATTTAATTTTTGGGTTTTAATATTTTCGACAAAATTAAACACTGGTTCATTTTTTAGAAAATCGTAGCTTCGGGCATTACTAAACTAGCAAATCATAGCGCTTAATTCATCAAATTGTTTCTAGGCTAATACTTTGATCATTTTACTGAAATATTCATTTTTATTCATTTAATAATCTCAATCTTTTTGGAAAGAAAATTATTAATATTATCGAATCAAAAAATAGAATTACTTATTAGTTTTTCACCCTCTTTAAATATTTGTTTTATAAAGGAAATGAATTCTCAAAATAACACTTATTATTTCAACGTCGATGCTTCTTTCCGGCCTATTCAATAAATCTCTTTTTAAATCTAAAATTACAATTTCATTAAAATAGTTTGATTTTAAAACAGGGAACTTGAACTTTTATATAGATTTTTATTGTCAAAAGTTCAAAAATGATATTATTATATGTTCTTTATTTTTATTGAATATTATCATCATCCACCGTTCATGGTCATTGACCATGAACACTTATTTCATTTCTTTCTCACCACAAACAATGCATCTATTGGGATTGAGTTGAAACCGAGTGAATTTTCATTGATGTTAATCATTTCTTTCAACCCGATCTCCAAAACTTTCATGATGTGTTTTCAACTCAATTCTTCCATAATTTGTACACAATTATCATTGAACTGTTTTTCTATATTTCCGGGCATGAGAAAAATTAGTTTGAAAATATTTATTTTTTTGTCCTACACCAACTTCTTAGGTCATTTATTTCCTTTGAAGTAACGGCAGCTTTGTTTACATTTTTTCAAGGAACTTAACATCTTATCTGCTATAATGTTTCATATCAAAACTTTTACCTTCTCAATTTCGTCGGTGTAGTAACATTTTACTTTAAAATTCAAATTAATGTTGAATAACCATTTAAGATGAAATAATATATTATAATGCTAAACCCTCAGGAGTCTGAAAAATCATTGAAACGTTTCAAAGACCTCATGAACGACCTGGCTCCCAACGTTGTGGCTCCTGTTAGCTTATTATTAGTGGTTGTAGTTGATATTATAACTATTATATTTACTTGTGATGTATAGCGAATTGTCTAGGTGTGGGAAAGATTGGTGTTGAATTCAATTAATTTTTAAGTTGGATTTTAGTCTTGGTCAGCAGTCATTAAAGCTCAGTCTTGAATCATCATTGTTTTACGTCTGTTTCCATGGGTTGGATGGGGGTTTATGTTGAATCTTTTCCACTCTCTAGGGTCTTTAGCTATTTCAAGTCTGAGTCATTTTCCTAACCACATTGCACACTATTTGAGATCATGTTTTTTTAGTCGTAATTTTTTCTCTAATTACAACATGTCTCAGGTGCTTGCTGGATTTACAGTATCTCTTCTCATTATGTGCTGATATTTACTAATGAGTTTTTTGTTAATATTAGAACAACACCCCATGCAGCCAGCTTCATCACCTCTAACTCTGGGTCAGTTGTTAAATAGTGGTAGAAACCTGCAACATCTGACCAGTAGGGAGAGAGAGAAAAAGGCAGAATGCAAATCACCATCAAACAACGTCAAATCACCTTTTAGTTTCATCACCTCCCAGCAATTTTCCAGCATCACCGGTATTTTTTTTTTATTTTCTTTTTGTTTTTATTATCACTTCAACTTCTCTATCCTTATTCTTATAATATTTTTGATATATTTAATCATTATATTCTCTATCTAAGATTTCATTTTCTTTTATTATCATTAATATATTTATTATCAATACTAATAATATTAATAATATTATTTTTCAATTTTTTTTCCAGCAGTTCCCGGTTCTTTGCAAGCTTTACATGCTTTCAAAAACATCCAGAATAAAAACACCTCTCTTTATCACGCTAATGTACCCTACCATAATAACACCAATATTAATGATAACAATATCTTGATTCCTACTAATAGTAACGATATTCACAATATTATCAATGTTAACAATGTCAATACTACTATAAATGATACTAATACTACTACTACTACTAATAATAATAACAATAATAATAATAATACTAGTGGTAATATATCTATCTCTCCGTCATCAAACAGTAAAGTAAACGAAGGAAATAGTAATAATACAGATAGGAATACATTAACAAATAATGATAATGATAAAAAGCCAGTGGACATATCGGAACTAAATAACGAAGACAAGAGAGATCATAAAGCCGATAAGCTCACAAGGAGGCCTTCGACAAGACAAAGAATTAATAATAGGAATAATAAAATAAATAAAAATGACGATACAAAAAATAATAAAAAACTTTTAGATAGTAATAAGCATAGCAGAAAAAATGCTAACAGAAACAGTAATATAAAGATGAATAATAAAGATGAAACTGTCGCCGAGAGTCACGGCGTTATCAAGAGCTCTTCAAACATACCAGCTATCAATTCGACTTCAAACGCCTCCACTCCCACTATCAAAGTAGTTTTCTTAACAGTAACAATATCATTTGATATTATTGTATTATTATTTATGTTGTTAATATTTTTTAATGAATTTTTAAACCAAAGGAATATATAAAAAATTACTGAGCACTGAATATTTTTATTTGAAAGTATCAGACTTTTAGTCTAAAATTTTCAAGTGAGACTTGGAACGAACAACTGCGTGCTTTCACGTAACAATACTTACTGTTCAGTAATTGTTGCCTTTCAAGTTTTGTTGCCGTTACTATTTTAGTATTTATGAGTGAATTATTTTTCATATAATATATGTTTTCATTCAATCATTTCAGAAACTTTCTTCAAAAATTTCTTCACAAAATCAGAAAAAGTAAGTAATATTATCAACATTAACCTATAAAATTTTTAATGTTAATTTTTTAACAGTTTTACTTTATCATTTTAAAGTTTAACATCATTTTGCAATGGATGAAAATCAAATTTTATATCTATATTATTAATAACCTGTACCGCTTATTTCTTATTGGAGCATGAAACGCCGGATGATGATGGTGATGTTAACGCTGATGATGGTTATGATGCAAAAGGCAATGATGAGGAAAACGACAATAATAATTTCGATCATAATAAGTTTTGATTTTTTCATTGGGTTGTACTGTTTCACATTTTTCAGTAAGTGAGGTAGTCCACTAACAGATTATTTGACTAAGTCAGATGACAATGGTGTTAAAATACCGGTGTGCACTACTGCCTCTACTGTTATGCAGGCCATAACAGGAAATAAAAGGTCTGTAGTTGAGTGATAAGTTTCGTTTATTTCAGCTCCATACTCGACATGAGAAATACTTGATAATTGTGAGTGGCCTAGGTTGGATTTAAACTATTCAACATAGTATCCTGGTGTTAAGATACTCTTGTGAAGGGTGTGCATCTAAGCATTTTTTTTGGATAAATTTTTGGAGTTACATAATTTTTAAAAGAATATTCATCGGGAACCCGCAATGACTACTTCATCAGTCTGCTCTCATCAAGTCAGTTCCCTATTACAAGGTCTTTATTAGCAAAAGAAACATTCAAGGATCCAGGCTTAACAGCCTGGTAGTAAAGATTGGGTGTGTTCCTTAATTGCACTAAGGAACATGCAAGCAAAATTAATGATGATGATGGTACTTATGGTTGTATTGCAGGAACGATGAAGGCAAGTTGACGTCGCAAAAGAAAAGCATCAGCGCTAAAAATGCTCTGAAGGAGGTTTTGCAGGAGAGGTGCAATAATAATTCAAGTCTGTTACCCTGATTGTTTCTAAAATTAATTTATTATATAATTTCATAAAGCCTTGATAACTTTGTTTTTATATAATAATATCAATAAATAATCAAAATTGTATTAATATCAAGAATAATAGTAATGTATAGAAACTCATAATTTTTTTCTTTAATTTGATGCAGTTAAAATGGATGCATTGGGCAGGTCAGCAGAACTCAACACACCCCTTCCCTCACCATCAACTGCTTATTTGAGGACATCTTCGTCATTTTCATCATCATCACAACCCCTTTCATCACCATCACAACCATCATCATCCTTCTTCATACCCCCAAGCACCCACTTCAACCCTGAAACCAATGAAAATCTGCCTAAAAGTGAGCTATTCAAAAACCACCAAGTTAATGAGCCATCAAGTCGAGATCCTTCTCTACTGAACATTGAGATAAACCCAGTAGATTTTGATGATTTGGCCACCATCATTGCCCAAGATGAGAAAAGTCTCTCGTTGAATAAAAATTGGAAAAACTATGAGCAGAATGCAAACATGCAAAAAACAAATGATTCCCAAAATTTTGCCATTAACAAACAAGAATTAAACCAAAATATCATTTCATCTCAAAAACTGAGCGATTCCTCTATTCCTTCTGTCATATTAATGGGCGAGGGTGCCAGTAACCAGAACAGCATGGTGCAGAATAAAATACTAAGCAACATTATGGGCAGAGACCAGATGCAGAACAGAATTGAGATGGCCAGCAACATTCCTCAACAGAACTTATACCTGATAGAAACTGAAGGGAGTGACAACAATATGTTGCAGGTTCAGATGCCAGAAGCATTTTTCAAACAACGACAAAAACAGCAGCAACAACAAAAGCAACCGTTGCAGCAATACATACAACAACAATCTACCAAACAACAACTATTTAAACAACAACAGTTACAACAAGTCATACAACTACACAAAAATGATGATATGAGCCCTACACAACAAAAATTTTTATACGCTGATAACACTATAAGACAACAACCACAACAAGTTTCATCAAATCAAATGCAAACTCAGCTTATCTTCAAACAAAAAGACCTACAAAAATCTACACATCAAACTTTTTTCATTCAAAAAGTAGATAATTCCTTCCCCCACAAACAAATTTATCAACCTCAATATCAACATAACTACCAAATGCAACAGAATCAGTTTCAAAAGCAAAATGATTTTTATATACAACAAAAAAATGCATCTCTTTTAAACAAACAAAAACAAAATATAATTCAACAACAACAAAGTCATCAACAACATCACCAACAACCAATAAATTCATTAAAAAATGAAGATCTAAATAACTTAGACGACGACGAAATCTACCAACTACTCTCGACACTCACGTACGAAGAATCTTCTTACTGCCTCTCACAACTGGCTCAGCAACAGCAGCAATCTAATGATTGGACTGATAATGATACTAATAACAATATTATTCTTAATAATAATAATAATATTATAATTAATGGTATTAATAATATGAATTCTTTAAACGTCAACAATAACACCGTCATAATAAACAACAAACAGTATATGTTTAAAAACAATAAACAAAATAACGATGGTGATTTACAAATGAACAACAACATTAATAACAATCAAGATATTATTAATAATAATAACAACACAGTCCTCAACAACAACCACCACCACGCTGTGTTACACAACAACAAAAACAACAACCATCAAACTTTACTAAACAGCAGTTTTATCAACAATCAATTTCTCAACAGGTCCCAGCTCAACAACTATTACAATAACCAGCCCATCAACTTTCCAAACCAACTCGACCCTTCAAAAAGACATGTCACGCTTGAAAAACTTCTAGCTGATTAATTTAATTAAATTACTCAACTGTTTGAAACGTTATTCGATTATATCACTTAAACTGTTGAAGAAATTAATTGATTGACTATTTATAATAATTTTATAGTGGTTAAATCCAAAAGTTCATGATATCATATATAAATTTTCACATAAATGTAAGATTTTAGTAAAGTAGCAACAATATCTCCAAGTCAATGGTATGTTGAAATGATATCAGATTCGAACCACGTGATGTTAGTTTGCACTGTTTGTTTTTCACAATCTCACAAGACACATAGCATTTATGATCATAATAGTTTGTGTAGAATGGTTACGTAGATTCTTGTTTTTTTTTACATATAATAATAATTTTACTAGTAAGAATGATAATTATCAATAACATCATCATCATTCATGATGTTGATGTGGATGGAAATGATGATGATGATGATGTGGAGGGGAGTGATGATGATGTTGATGGAAATGATGATGATGATGATGTGGATGGGAGTGATGATGATGATGATGTGGATGAGAGTGATGATGATGATGATGTGGATGGGAGTGATGATGATGTTGATGTGGATGGAAATGATGATGATGTGGATGGGAGTGATGATGATGATGATGTTGATGTGGATGGAAATGATGATGATGATGATGTGGATGGAAGTGATGATGATGATGATGTGGATGGGAGTGATGATGATGAAGGTGGGGAGAAGGATGATGAGGACGACAAATAATATATATTGTGCAATATAACATATGATTATTGTTTAATTTAAAAAGGTACACTTCGACCACGTGATAGTAACAATACATCGTAATACAATTATAGCGTAGTACGTAATGAAATATTATGTAGATATACCACTCAGTGTATAAAATTATTATAATGTTATGTCAAGTTATATGTACCTCTATTATAACGTGTAACATCGTTGTGAGAAACATTTAATAGGTAACATAACCACTTCTAGCCCGGAATATGTCAATAATAATGATATGTTATGAATAAAAATCGTAATCTAAACTGATTTATATGGTTAGTTGATCTGCTTAGGGGATGTATAAAGTATGTACACAACTTAGTATTTTTCACTTACGCTCTTATTTATCATCATATTTCATTATTATTGGAGGGCATTGATATTGTACATAGCGCACAAATTTCGAGCTCAGGGCATCTTACTGCTAATTATATTCGCTAATGATTTTTCATTTAAATACTGTTTGTTCACATACACCGCACGTGCTGTGAGAGGCTGTGGACTTTTACATGTGTTTTATGTACTATTATCATTGCACCGATTATTGTTATTGTTTGTATTAATAATTATTATGTTTGTAAACAAATAACGAATATTATTATAGTGGCATGAAACTGTTAAAGTTTTAAAGACTACTTAAATGTTATATAAAATCAATCTTTAAATCTTTTAAGGAAATTATGAGTAAGAAGTTTGATGGAAATTTTAGCTTCAAAAACTCGTCTGACATTTATATCATTTTTATCTTTGTTTTTTACCTTTTATTCCCATTTATTAAAATTTACAATGAGAAAGTTATTTATTTTTTAAATCAAGAAGCGTTTTGTAAGTTAAGCTTATAATTGATTGCTATTATTATTATTATATATATATATATTTCACAAAGTATACATATGATAACCTGTTTTCCATCCCGATTGAACAGTTATTGACTTGTTATAGCGTCCACATGTGGCTTGGTGTGTTTGTGTGGCCATCATCGACGTCAATCATATAAGCTGTGACTAATACTAATTTATTGGTATTACGTGTTTATAATGATGATATGACGTTTTAAATAATGATTCAATATATTATGTATAATTATTGTTGGCCATTGTTTTTGTTTAAAATGCATTTTACTACATTGGAGCAATGTGTTGACGTTGTTTGGTTGTTATTTATCACACTAAACATTATTATTATTCTTATTATTTCTGCTTTCTTAAATATTTTGATTCATTTTAAAATTATTTTTACTAGTGTTTCGCCATTATTATACTTAGGCATGCCTTTTTTTGCTTTTGTTGCCTTGTGCTTGACGATACAATCTTTTCGGTGATTGTTTGGCTTTTTAATAATAACAAGAATAATAAAATAAATTTATTTTTTTAATTATTGGTTTATATTAGTTATTCATAAGATCGATAAGGGCATAAAGTTTCTATTCATATCATTCAAAAGTTAATGAAACCTAAAGTCTCTATTGATGATAGATCTAGTGATTCGATGTTTGATCATTAACAGTGGTGACAAATTTTGTTTTTTTATTTTTGATTAGTTTATTTTTTTTTACTTTTTTAACTGTTACTTCAATAATTTTGAACTTTTTTATAACCTCTTATTTTTTCATTGTCTCCACCAGTACGAGGTTATCATTGCTGGTTGTTTTTTATTTTTTTCATTTTTATTATAGGTTATTAATTTGATTTTCAAAATTATCATCAGATATTATTATAGCAATATTTAATTTCGGTGAGGATAAATCGACACATACAGACGCATATATATATATATATGCTTGCATTCATACAAACCATGCATACAAACGTACATACATAGGTTACAACATAAAACTATATAGATCCGCGCTTAGTTTTGTTTTCATTCATCTCGTATTGCTTAAGATTGTTACTATTATAAGAAACATTTAACGCTTAGGTTTGTTATATATTGTTATAACGTATTTGTAAATATAGTTGTTATCATGTATAAGGCCTGGTGGATTGAATGACTGTTGCATTGTATAACCGTGCAAACAACTAAACAACAACAGTAATGAAATGATGAATGATAAAATCGTAAAGCGAACAAAATTTTTGTTATTATTGCTATAAATAACTTTTTATCGATGACTAATACTGTACAGCTGTTCTTGTTGATTCGACTAACATCTTTTTGAAGGAGTTTGTACCATCTTCATTGTACATTACAATATTAGACCTCTATCCATAGGCAACTTCGCGAAAGATTAGCCCTGTTTTTATAATTATTACTATTTTATTTCTAAAACTATTGCTATAATTATTTTGTTTTTGATTCTATTATTATTGTTAATGCGTTGTTCTAAATTACAAGTTTGTAAGTCACCAATCATGGAATTGTCTACTCAGGTCAGCGAACAAATTTTGAAATTTTGAAGTTTTTAAATAAAATCTTTGAACATATTTCATTTAATGATAGCCATAGTGAGCACTTCAACGATAAGAAGTCGCCATTGGGTCACCTCTCACTGGGCTTGACCACATGGCGCATGTGAACTTAAAAGAATCCAATAATTCTTTATTCATTGGTCTAATCGATACAAATCATCTTAAACAATATAACACTAGCTCAATAGCACTATTAACTTACAACCCCGTCATCCTTGAGCCAAGCATTCTATCAAAAAAGCTCCATAGAACAAAGTTTATACGAAAAATAAATCCTGCTAACCCAAATAATAAGGCGATCATTTGATGAAATAAATTTGCACTAATAATTGAATAATATTACAAATGAATAAGTTTGATTTCAAAAACTTCAAACTTTATATAACAACAAAATAACTAAAATTTTCATTAAAAACATCAGTAGCTCTTCATAAAACTCAACCATATAATCCTTACCCAACAGAATAATAATACCACGAAAGTTGAAATAGATGTACAAACTGGTTCACAATTGTTATTAAAGATGAATATTCTTGTCCACTTTTGAGGATTTCCCAGTGGATCAAAAATAAATCTTCAACCATTAGGCCTTTCAAAATTCATCTCATGAGAGTAGTTTTATACTCATTGGCATCAAAACCATATATTTAACTTTCGTTATTGTATGCTCATCAACCTTTTTTTATGTTTTAGAAGAGATGGCACTGAAGACGAAGCAAACTATACTCAAAAAATTCTTTACATGAAATTTTTATAATTTTTTATTATTTACAGTTTCATTTTTTATAGAAAATACTCCTTTAAGATCACCGCACTCTATGCTAATAAGAGTTTGTACTAACTTTCAATATCAGAATTTTTTCATAAAACTATACTTCTACATTTTTGTATCATAGTTTAAATTTTTATACACCTTAATGTATTTCCAGTAATTAATTATTATAAATTTATTTACTTCAAAAATAGGAGGTTTTAGCTAATAAATTCATTTAAAGGAAAAAGCTTAATACTCCATAAGTTTAGACTTATCATAAAACGTTGTTGAACGATGGTTATGAAGCGATTTTTATAATAGTTTGATATTTTTCAGTCTTATTTGTTTTATCGAAACTCACATTATATACGCAGAGTATTTTCTTTTAATTTTTTAAAGTTTTTTGGTGTTTTTTGGGTTGTTCTTTTATAATCATGCAATCCAATTGATTCAGTGGAAAAAAATTTGGACATCATTATGGCAATGAAATTCTGGCACTACACAAAAACCCATAATTGTATCATATTACCACATGGCCTCCAACAATCAACTACATTAACTTAAACTCAAACAATACAAACTGCGTCTTGAGATCACGTCTTAAGAACTTATAGCATTCAAAAGCCAAATACTTTTCATGCAACATCAATTCCAGCTTTGATTCTTGTAAGTCCTCCTGCGAGACTCTTCAGTCAGAACAACGAACGCAAAACAGAAATCAAAAACAAAAACCTGGCACAGCAAAAATCACACTAAAATAACTACATCAGTTTAATTATGACTTGAAAACATATAAGACAAACTTTGATAGGCATTCACCAAAATTAGCACAAAAAATAATCTTCTACTGTAAACAGCGTTAACTCAATAAACCCACACAAAAATACATGACACACAAAAAAATTTATTTCATCCCATTATGTTAGCTCAACTTAAGCTAAAAAGTACTAATTTTTCAAAAAAAATGTTTACATATAAGCAATAAAATCCACTAAACGGCCTTCCTCGCAAAACCATTCTCCAAAAGCTAAAATACAAACGCTTTGAACAAGTTTTGAAGGTAGAGTTGAAGTGATTCTCCAATGGTCTGCAAAAATGGAGGCAGCAGACTAACAGAAAAAAAAACTCTCTTCTACTAAAGAGAAAAATAATTACAAAAAACATGATGTTGGTTGTTGATGGTGGTTGTTGCTGGTGGTTGTTGCTGGTGGTTGTTGCTGGTAGTTGTTGATGTTGGTTGTTGATGGTGGTTTTTGATGGTGGTTGTTGCTGGTGGTTGTTGATTTTGGTTGTTGATGTTGGTTGTTGCTGGTGGTTGTTGATGTTGGTTGTTGCTGGTGGTTGTTGATGGTGGTTGTTGCTGGTGGTTGTTGCTGGTAATTGTTGAGGTTGGTTGTTGCTGGTGGTTGTTGATGTTGGTTGTTGATGGTGGTTGTTGATGGTGGTTGTTGCTGGTGGTTGTTGATGTTGGTTGTTGATGTTGGTTGTTGATGGTGGTTGTTGCTGGTGGTTGTTGATGTTGGTTGTTGATGTTGGTTGTTGATGTTGGTTGTTGATGTTGGTTGTTGATGGTGGTTGTTGATGTTGGTTGTTGATGGTGGTTGTTGATGGTGGTTGTTGCTGGTGGTTGTTGATGTTGGTTGTTGATGTTGGTTGTTGATGTTGGTTGTTGCTGGTGGTTGTTTCTAGTGGTTGTTGATGTTGGTTGTTGATGTTGGTTGTTGATGTTGGTTGTTGATGGTGGTTGTTGATGGTGGTTGTTGATGTTGGTTGTTGATGTTGGTTGTTGATGTTGGTTGTTGATGGTGGTTGTTGCTGGTGGTTGTTGCTGGTAATTGTTGAGGTTGGTTGTTGCTGGTGGTTGTTGATGTTGGTTGTTGATGGTGGTTGTTGATGGTGGTTGTTGATGGTGGTTGTTGATGGTGGTTGTTGATGTTGGTTGTTGATGTTGGTTGTTGATGGTGATTGTTGCTGGTGGTTGTTGATGTTGGTTGTTGATGGTGGTTGTTGATGGTGATTGTTTATAGTGGTTGTTGGTAATGATAACGATAGATATTCACTAGCCAACACTAAAGATCAAATTTTGAACAAATTTATTTATTTAATCCTATAGTTTTTTTTTAAACCTAACAATGTTTCCAAAATAAAAAAAATTTTCATAGATTAATCAAAAATTTTCAAAAAAAAAATTAAAAAAATTATAAACCGTTTTCAATGTTTTTTTTTTATAAAACTACATACAACATGCAATATATTACACTCTTTGATCTCATTTCATTAAGATTTCAACTGCACCACTAATTTGACAATCAGGTCGCACTAAGTAGTTATTTTGGTTGCACAATCAACAGTTCCCACAATTCCATTCAAGTCGTCGATATAGTTCAATATTCTTCAAATGCCGGGCATAGAGTGTATCTCGGAAGTGCGCAAAGAATGTCCATCTTCCTTGAGGCAAATGATGCTGCCAAGAAGTTCTCTGAAAGCTTTTCTGAAGTCTCTGTTAAAATATGCGTAGATGAGAGGATTGAGAGCTGAGTTTATGTAGCCCACCCAGAAAAAGAAGGAGGTGAGTGTGGGAAGAGATGGTACGTCAAAGAGACTGGATATCAAATACCATGTAAAGAAGGGAAGCCAACAGAATAAGAAGACTCCCATTATTATACCTGTGGTTTGGTGGGGTTTGTTGTTTTAGTTGTGTAATCTAGGTTAGTGATGTAAAAGGTGGTTAGTGTGGTTGTGGAGACACAGTAAAATATTTTGAGAATTAGGGTGTTTAGTTTCAGATGATGCTTGAGTTCTAAAGTGTTATTTAATTGCTTAAAGTAGGCGTGATGTTGCTTTATGTCGTGTTATGTTGTTATGTAGCTTTTTACTGTGTGTTGTATTGCAAAGAATGCATTTTTATATTATTTTTTGTTGGTTTTTCCTCTGTTTGTTGTGCAGTGTGGTTAACTTTATTGTGTTAATGGGCTTATTGTGATTTAATACTAAACTCACCCAAGGTACGTGCAGCTTTGTTTTCCTTGAGGATGATGCTTCGTTGATCTCTTGAGGAAATCAAAACTTTTTTGCTTAGATATATGAGTTTATGAACATCATTTAATAATGGGAATTGTACTGAGTGACATTCTAAGTTAAGCGTATTTTGAAATTTAACTTTTTAAACTTGATTTATTTTAACACATTTAAGTTTATCGTTCTTTAAGGATTTGTCTAATTCACATTATCAGTCTTAAAAAGATATGAAAAGTTTGAATATAATTAAAAAACAATTGAAGCGATTGTAGTGCAAAGGCGCATTTATTATTCATTATTCAATAACTTGAAACAACTTGTAAAAATTGAAAACTGTCAAACTTTAATTAAGTTTAAAAAAAAATATTGTGGATCCTTTCGTTTAAAAGCAAAGCTATAATCTTCGATAAGTATAGCCTTATCATAAAACATTAGCAAACGATGCCTACACCACAAGATTATACCCAAGTTTCTGCTCAACTCTTATTTAAAGAAAAAAAAACTTATCGAAAATTATAGCTTTTATTTCAACTAAATGTATGAATCCTCAATTGATGTTTTTAAAGTTTAATTGCTATACAAAACATATATAAGATGTCTCTGAAAAGTAACATTTCGTTCAAAACTCATAGCACTGCTTGACCAAAACTTTTCAATTGTATATTTCTATAAACTTTCCAATTTAGTGCACTGTATTTTTAATTAATTAAGCTGCGTTTTTTGTTTTTTTTTAATACTTTTCTCAGAAAATTCAAAAAATGAGACATGGTTGTTATAATCCTTCGAACTAACTCTAAATTTTGTTGCAAACAATGCAAACCTTCAACAAGTTGCCAAGTCTCAAAAAAACAACAACAACAAAAACAACAACAACAACAACTAATTCTTAATTATAGTTTTTGAATTACTATATAACCATAGTTACGATTTAATTTTTTCGCTAACGTTTTATGATAAGGCTAAACTGATCGAAAATTATAGCTTTTGATCATCAATAAATTTATTGAAAATTCCTCTTGTTTGATGTTGTTGTTACAAAAATAAAAAAAGAAATTTTTTCCATTGTTGGAGTGTATGGCTAGAGAAATAACCAATAGAAAAACGCTGACCCTAATTGCAACGAACAAAATGTGGAAACTTTGGGTAAAAACTAAAATAAGCTAACAGAAAAAATTAAGGATATTTAACGCATATATCACGTCAATACTCTTTTACACCCGTGGCACATGGATCTTGAGAAAAACCACTCAAGATCGACTCAACTCATTTCATCGGAGTCCTTTCCGAAGAGTCATTGGTCTATTTTGGCCGAAAAAATAAAAAAAAATCTATATCATGCAAAAAAACAACAAGAATTGGGCAAGAATATAAGATTCAGAAAACTAACTTTACTAGACCATATCTTAAGACTTGATCCGCGTACACCCGCCCAAAAAGCCATGGACAAGTACTTCGACGTACCATACATACCCACCAAAGAAAGACCTAAAATCACCTTGGCGTCAAAACTAAAAAATGACTTTACAAGTATGGAAAAACCCACTAAGCAATAGAGAAGACTTGGCAAACTATGAATGCTTGCAGCTGACAGAAAGATGAGGAGGACGCAGATCTACAATTGACTATTTTTTTTTCAACTACATTTCGATTCAAATAAAAGTTTATTAATAAATTATATTATATTCTTTGAAGGTAAGCTAAAAGATGCTACATAAAACATCATGAACTGAAATATATTGAACTTTTGATAAAATAAATTAAAAAATTTATCCCAAAGAAATTGAATGTTAATTTGAAAAATACTAGCTCAAAATACTATTTTTCATCGTTTCTTGATAATTGACAGTGAAAATAACAAAAAATAGTGGTAATAAAAAAGTAATACAAGTTAACTAAGACACGTTTTCAAAATTGTTTTTTTTAAAAAGAAGCGTAAAACAAAACAAAGTTAAAACGTATGAGCACCAAAATACAAGATGGTTTGTTTAAAACAGAGATTGAACACTTGCAATCCTTGTCTAAACAAGTGGAAAAGTGCTTCTTCTGATACTACCAAATGTTTCAAAACGACTTAACTACTCATAACTGCACTACATTTGTACAAAGATGCAAACACAAAAGTTTAATCCATGCTTCAAAAGCAAAACATGAAAAAACAGGAAAATAAGGTGAAATGGGCGTTTTATAGCTCCTTTTCGCTTCTCACTCAAAACGCTTGCAACAAATAAAATTCTTTGTAAATACACTGCCTTACAAGTGTGTGCTCAACACGAAATCAAAACCATTAACATCATATATGCTCTACCAACTTAGCTAAGAGAGAAATAGTTAATAGTGTATTAAGACTGAACCTTTGTAAACAGCTTCAATCGTAGGATAATAAACACAGCCAGTGTCTTCAATCTTCTTTACATTTTCAAAACTACACATTTTTGTTATATTCAGATCTTCAAACTTTTCACTGACAACTTTCCTTGAAACCTTCAACAGACTTAGATTTTGAAGTGATACAACTGAAAATTTAGGTTTTGGTGATTTTATCGCTTCTGAGTGTTTCTGAAAACTTTTAATAAATGAAAGCTATCACTGGAATTTCAATAAAATTTTTTTATCCAATACATCAAAACTGTAACACATGAAGAAGCCGTATTTAACCTTCTTGTTTCAAAAAAACACCATCAAATTAAATTAGTATTTGTAATACAACCTGTTTTTTTGAACACTATCTTACCACTTCATCTTTCTCTTCCTACACTCAAAGCTCCATCAATTTCCATTGAAAACCGAAACATCAATGAATCAAATTGTTAAATAGTGACTTTTACGACCCTCCTCCCTTCAATCAAGACACATCATTTGTTACTCTTTTAAGAGCAGTCAGACTGTCATTTTTCTAACCCTTCATATAAAACTCTCAAAACTGAAGATTTAAAAAGATAAAAATATATTTTGAAATTTTGTTTTTGTAGAATAAACTTTCTCACGATGAAGTTTATAACAAATCAAGATCATTTAGTGTGCAGGCTAGGGTTGAATCAACCCAAGATAAACTGAAAAAGTTTGAAAGCTCACAGAGTTTATGAAAAATAAGGACTTTATAGTATACAATGACAGAATTAACTGAAATCAAGAATTAACTGAAAATTTATGAATAACTGCAAAAGCCTAATATTGGAAAGTTTAAAATCAAACAGTTGACTAAGGATTTTTTACGAGCCACGATAAAATAAGGTAATCTAATAAAACTATTTTTTATTATTACAACACGAAGCTTTTTGGTAACAAAGTAACATTTTCAAATATAATTGATACTTGAAAAGGTTACTTTGTTTACGAAAAGCTTCGTGTTGTAATGAGAAAAACATTTTAATTTTTCTTATTATTATCACCTAAATAACACCAAGCGTTTTGTGAGTTTAACTTACGAAAAGCTTTGTTAAAAAGTCTTATTTTAATCGTCGAAAAATTAAATTTTTTAAAAATTCAGTTTCAAATACTTTTCTTTGTTTTTCTTGCGGTTGGTGGACAAACTTTGGTTTTTTGAGTTTTTGTTACTGGACAGAGGCTGGTACTCTGCAGTGGCGCTCTTGATGATGGGCTCTGCAGCCGATTGCAGAAATAAAAACTGCATCTTTTTCTCTTGTTTCCTCGCTTCAACAAAAACTTTTTTGTATGTGAAAACCTTTGAAATTTATTTTTTGCAAATAAATTCAATTGGCTCAAACATGGTGGCACAAATAAAAATCAAATCCAACAAAATATTTTTAATAAAAATTCAAAAAATGAAAATTAAATTTAAGCATTATACGACCTTAACTGGGCTCCAAAACAGAATGTTTAAACACATCAAACCCACTAACCAAAAAAATATTAATTTTTTTCGAAATAGACACATTATAAGAGCTTTTTATCATTTCCAACAACACTTCAACATGCTTTTGCAAAATTTCGGGCATTTCCATTCTCACCAGTATTGACATAAGATTAAAAAAAAATACAATAAAAAAAACAACTGCATTTTAAAGAATGGAAAATAAGCATGGAACTTTTTCTGAATCCTCAAAATGTTTTTAGACCCATTTTTTCTAGACTTCTCTAAAGATCAGCCTCAACGTAAAATATGTGTGGAACGTTTAAAATAAGATTGAATTTTTTGAAAACTATAACTTCTCAAAAACTTGAAGCCACCTAACAACTTCTTCATGCTGACGTCTTATATAATGAAATATTTAAAACAGGGAATGTAAAATGCACCAAAAAAAATAGCAAACCAACACTTTTCAAGCCCATTTCGCATGCACTTTCTTTTATGACACCGGTTTGTGATTTTTGACTCAAACAAGAGAAAATGAATTATCTCCTTTGAAAACCATTGGCTTCAAAAGTTTTGAGTTGTTTTGCCCCGAAACTCTCTAACAAGTAGGAAAATAGATATTCCGTGTAGCACAAAAATTGAAAAAAATTTTTATGGAGTAATTGGAAACTACAGATTTACAAAAAAAGAAACCTAGAAAATTGAGATAGAGCTTTATCACATAGAGGGCAAAAATTAAAATTAATGACATTCTTTTTTACAGCTAGACCCGCTGGATTCAATGGAGCATTTCATGCCCTCAAAAGAATAATCAGTGATGGAAAATAACAGAAGAAGTGTGGAAAACGTGTGACTTCTATGAAAACAGTATGACTCACAAAATATATAAATATATTCTAATTACACCCAACCATGACAAGAGCTGGGATCCAGAATGAAATGGCTGAAGAGATAACGCCGTATACCGGGTTCACTTTGAACTCACATACCTGCGAATGAAAGGAAATTAGAAAAAAAAATAATTAAAAAATTTGATTTGAAGAAAAAAAGTTTAATAAAGATAATAATAATATTAATGAAAATAATGTTTAATAATAGTAATAATGAAAATGTTTAACCCATTACTTCCCGAACGTCTATTAAGTGTAACATTTTCAAAAAACGATAGCGGTGTTTGTATTGGTCGAACTATTTTGAAAACTTGAAAATACATTTTCCAAACATTATTTATATTAATAAAAACGTTTCAACCATATTGTTCAAAGTTTCAGCTCACAGTGCAAATTTGAAATCAACTACTATATGAATAACGTTTTTTCGCCTTAAATTCAAATTAAATTAAGGCCAAAAAAATTTATATTTTGAGTATAATTATTGTTTCAACTCAATAATATTTTTTTTTGAATATATAAAAGAAAACGACCTATTTATGGTTCATATTTATCTAATAGAAAATATTTTTGTAATAAACCATAATGAAAATTTCATGTAAAGTTTTCTATAAATTTCGAAAAATTTAAATTTTATTCATTATAAGATGAGATTGACAATTTTTAAAATTAAATTTTTAGTAAATAAATGTTCATTTTCCGTGGGCATTGAAGAAAGCTCAGGCAATTTCGGTTAGATATTAACATACTATAGATAAAATATAATATAGATGAAATAAATATAAATGAAATATAGTATAAATGAAAAAGATAGAAACAGAATAAATACCAATAAAATAAAAATAAATAAAATAAATTCAAATTAAATAACTATGAAGATAATGAATATAGAACTTAAAAATGAATAAGAAAAACAAATATATATAAATAAAATGAATATAAATAAAATAAAAATAAATATAATAAATATAAATATAATAAATATAAATAAAATAAATGTAAATATGATAAATATGAATATAATAAATATAAATATAATAAATATAAATAAATAAATATAAATATAATAAATATAAATAAAATAACTTTGAATATAATGAATATAAAATTGAAAAATGAATAAAAATAACAAATAAATACAAATAAAATGACACTGAAAGCGAACAACTTTTCCAAATTTTACCACTTATAGAAAAAGCAAAGATGAAACAGCTAGTGATACAGAAAATTCAAATGATGAAGCTATTTATAATTTCACAAAATTTCCTTAAAGTATTTTATACAGCAAAGTTGATTTGATTGACAATAAAAAAGAGTTTAAGTCGAAAAAAAAGAAAAAGCAAAAAAAAAAAAATTTTTTTGTTGGACCACAAAATACGATGAAAAACTTTTGTTTAAAATACCTCAAAATGAAAAATCAATTTTAAATTTTAAAAAGTTTGACTTTTGAAAAATGTTTGATTCTGTTTTGTAATGATGGATGGATAGAAGATATTTCTTGTCAAAGTATCTTATATGCTTCTCAAAAGTCTCTTCCTTCGAAAAGCATTTGTCTTAAAAATATCAGACTGTTTTTCGCTAATTTAATTTATTTAAAACACTTCAAATCTGTATAGACATTTGTACTGAAAAAAAAGAGATTGTCTGGGCACACTGGTGGCTGAAGTCATGAAAAGGAACACGTTTGATCAGATTATGCGGCTAGTGCATTTTGCCGAAAATTCAAAAACATACAATAACAGATTTTACAAAGTACGTCCTCTTTTTTATCACTTAAACAAGGTGTGCTAACAAAACAATGTCTCGTAACATTGCAGCATTGATGAGCTAATGATGCCATAATACAGTAAGAAGAATGACAAACAATTCATTAAAGAAATGCCAATAAGGTTGAGTTAAAAATTGTGCGCTTCATGTTTGCAAAAACGATATTTGTTGTACGTGGAACAATTTTGTGGAAACCAAACCAGAATTTTAGATAGAGGTTTTGGCCACGGTCCCAATATAGGGCTTAAAAAACTAGCTAAGTGGAAAATTGGTGCAACAGGGACTTTGAGAAAAAATAGAATACAAAACGCATTTTTGTTGTCATCTGCTATGAAGAAGGAACGAGGGTGTATACAAGAAGTTTTCAGCCAAAACATCTCGGTTGTCAAGTGGAGAGATAGCAAGTCTGTCATGGTTGCTTATTTATACAAAAGTAGTCCTCAAACGCTTATACCAAGATGGAGTAAAATAAGTTAAGATTGAATCAATATACTATGTCAAATTCTAGAGCAATTTATAAAAATTACATAGAAGGTGTTAATCTTTTTAATCAGAGCATATCTTCGTATAGAATTCAAAAAAGATCCAATAAGTGGTGTTGGCCAATCTTTTCTTGGAGTGTTAGTGAACAAATTGTTTGTGCTTGAGCATTTTGCACTATTATTTGTTTATTTTACCGTTAAAACCAAGAAAAAATGCATCAAAATCAGTGAAACCTATGACTTAGAAAAGAATTTTTAAAAACTAACATTAATACTTAGTCAGTTGACTCGCTCAAATCACAGAGAATATTTTTAAAATTCGAAAATAAACTATCTATGATAAATTAACATTCAATGATAGTACTAGTAAACTTTGAATTCACCAATGATTTTTCTAAAAAAAAGAGTATTTTTGTTCCATTATTTTCTTTCACTTTATATTCATTTTGAGTAAAAGAAAATTTTATATGAAGATCTCTTGAAACCAAGAAAAAGAGCGAAAAATAAATATGAATGGGAAAACTTTGTTCTTTGAATTTTATATATAAAAAAAATTATTTGTTATTATTTTTTCTTAAAAAAATATTTGGACTAAATTATTTCGTTGTATAAAACGTGAACAATTCTCAATTCTCTATCTATATCTTATTACATGGAATGCTCCAAATGCTGCCATCAAAGGTGTGCTGAAAGCTGGTGCTAGGATAATGACAAGACTAGGATAGTTTGTCAAAAATGTTTGAAGTATACAAAAAATATTTATATAATTTTAATGGTAAAAAAAAACAACGCTCATTTAAAGACAAAAGGTATATTTTAAAGAAAAATAATGTGAGGCAGTGAAAATAATATTTTAAATTTACTTTTCTAATTTTTATTATAAAAGCTCATATATTGACTAAATAAATATTTAAATTTATAAAAATTACAAATTCATTGGCGGATGAATTACGGGAAGTAATGGTAAATTAATATTAAAAGTATGATAGTAATAATGACAATAAAATTAATATGAAAAATAAGAAGTACAAAAATTCTAGTATGTATTATAATAATTATAATATTTATTTCACTAACAAAAATTAATAATTGTTCAGTTAAATAGAAATAATTATAACAAAAACCAAAAAAAATTAATAAAAAAAAATATCGATAAAAAAATATCTGAAAAATTTGAAAACCCAAAATAAAATTTCACTACGTTAAAATATGGTACAAGCATGAAAGTTTATAGGGGGTCTCATGGGAATACTTAGAAGATGCTTCAAAATACATATGCTTTAATCGTTCTATTGATACTTTTTTCTTGTTTATGTCACAGACATTGAAACATTAGAAAACTTTGATAACTACAACAAAATACTGCTACTTGCTAATAATTAATATTTAAATATTATTATTGAATAATTCATCTTCCATATACTAGAAGATAAATAACTATATATTTATATACGTATCTTGAGAATGTAATTTCACTTGGGCATTTGAAGCTAGCATCTTATCATTCTCGGCTTTTGTCGTGTACCTACAGGTATAAATTTTGACATATAATTTATCATTCCATTTAGTACTTTGGATGAATATTTCTTATATATCGTTGTTTAAGTTATCATTAATGATATTCCAATTACTTTATTATTTAGAAAAAAATTATTTTATCGTTTTTAAATTGATCAATTTACAATAAGGTTTATACAAAAAGTCCTAAGGCTGGTTAAGTGGTACGAAGCTCTTCATTAGCATAAATTACATTACTAGGTGCTTGAAAATGTCTTTTGAAAACACTTTATAATGTAAGGACATAAACTCTAATGGTTGCTTTTATATAATCCATTTTTATTAGGAACTGTGAACTAGTCAGCTAAAACTAATATCCAGTTTGGGTCGAAATGTATTTCTAATAAATTAACCTTTACGGATTTTGATGTTTCTGGAGACGATATGAATGTGAGCAAAAAATCATAATAGACATACAACGTTTTCACAATTTTTCATGAAAATGTGCCTTTTTTGCTAAGTGAGCACTGAAAACTGTTGAAGCGTACTTTGAATTAAACTTGTCATTATTCTACCGAGCTTAACTCCAAGAGTTGGAGTATTGTGCTTGAAAACTCAAAAACTTAAAGCAATCAGTAAGTTAGCTTTTCTCATGTGTGTGACTATATTAAAATTGAGTCTGACCTAAGCGCTGATCAAAATATAAACTTTTTTTGCTTCATTGAAGCAATAGATTGGTGCATTGTTTAGTCAAATACCCTTGCACACTAGTACTACTTTTTACTGTAAACACCGTAAACAACCTTCACACAAGGACGAAAAGGAACTAATTTTCATATTTATTTTTTTAAATTTCGGGTTACAGACATGGTTACAAAAAGTTTTTGTTACAATTCTGAAGTTTCAAAACCCGTGTTTGATCAGCATAGGACTTCAGTGAATATATCTTGCAGTTGTGTTGAGAATGGTGCAAACCAACAAACCCGTCGACGCATCACTGAAAAAATTTGACCTCAAACATGACTTTTATAAGATTTTTTAAGCCCGCATCAATCTCTTCTTAAGATATCATGTAGAAAGTATAAGTCAAAAGAAGCTAACCATATTTTCAAATATACTCAGGCTTTTGAACCTTATCAGTTGCTTTACTCACAAGTAGACATCTTGCTCGTTTTATGTGGTATAGTAACTCTTTGGACTTTTAAAGAACCCTTTGACACCATAATGGAACCTATTGGACTTGAAAAATTTACTTATGTTATTCTGAGTCCGTGGTGAGCCTTAATTCAATTTTTTCAAGTTTTCACAAATGTCCCCCATTTCATTTTTTCATTATAACTACATTTGCCCCATGTGTTCTTCATCTATGCTATTTGATTTTTTAAATTTACTGACAGTAATTAATATGAGTATATTTTATATAAATTAAATGATTATACATTTTATTATATATATCAATATACATATATACCATCCAAGATGAATGGGCAAATGTCCCAGAAGAGCAGATGACATCCACGTCAAGACCAGCATCAGCATCAATCTGCCTTTGGTCATCTTACTATGGTAGTGTAGTGGGTCTGTTACTGCTAAATATCTGGGTTTCAGGGAAGTAATGAAAAAATAATTAAATAATATAGAAAAAACTAGCAAAAATGATGAAAATAGTAAGATCTTTAGCAACGGAACAATGAATAGGATTTCAAACGGATCCACTATTGGCTTTGATTAAAATTCTATTCAATAAAAAAGATAGCATTCAAACTCAATTGAACCCATTATTGATACAGATGAGAAACAACACCACAACAAAACCTGTCGACACTGATGCAGCAGAGGTTGAGAAGAGAGGCTGTCGAGAAAAAGACGTCATTGGCGTTGAAGAGGTCACAAGCCACCTGAGTATGTAATAATGTCAGAAAGATACAAAAACAAACAGTGGGTATTGGACCAAATATTGTTTATTTACAGTACATTATTTGGTTAACAAAGCTTAAATTTGTTTTTGTACGTGTTATGTATATATTTATGTAATGCGGTATTTATAAAGCGCTTTTTCTTATAGATCAAAGTGCTCGCTACAAATTTAATGTAGCGAAAACACACTGTGAAACAGTGTGCTAATAGCCGGCCCACGCGGGATTGAACCCGGTAAATTTAGAAGGTTAGTCTAATGTTCTACCACTAAGATATACGGGCGACAAGCTATTTTAATTCATTTGTTTAAGAATTTTGTTAAAATACATCAAATTGCATAATATGATTGCGTTGGTGAATAAAGTGAATAAAAGATGTAAAAAAAATTTCAAAATTGTCTTACTATTTTTGTAAGGTTTATAATTCAGAGTTTATAGACATTAATCACGACTGATAAATCCAATAAATTGCATTTTATTTGCTGACCACGAAAAGCTATCGTTAGTTTGAAGAAAATATTTTTTGCATGCACTTCTTGGCGTTCTAACAACTTTGAAGTTTTACTATGTCATACTTGGCTCATTTGTATTAGTTGATATGCCACTACTTAATTTGATATTTGTAAACGTTGTCTTTTGCAATGAATTCGCCAGACAAAAGAGTAAAGATTTGTTTGAAAGATACGCAAAGTTTAAGTGAGATTTAGTTCTGCAAAACTTCAAAAGAAAGTTTTAAAAGTCTTTAAATGACTTTGGTTGAAATAAACTAGGAGCATGGTGATTGCCAGTCTATAACGAATTTTGCTTGTTTATAACTTGGGGACTCATTAAAATTTTTAAAAAATGTAAAAAAATCATAGAAAATGTTTTTCTTTTTATAAAATTTAAATTGATGTAAAAATGTATTTTTTTGGCGGTTGCTTGAAACTTATAATGCTAATGTACCAACTCAACGGAATTTTTGTTCGAAAGTTTTTTTTCACTAAATATGAGGTCCAAAAAAGCTTGTTATGCTTTTGAACTAATTCATGCAAGTTCAAGCTTTCTTGTAGATTCAATTCAAATTGCCTATCTCAATGTCAATTTTGAAAAATTCTTAGTTGTGAAAACTGTTTAAAATTCATAAACTTATAAGTTTTTCATTAAATTTCACTTTTTTAACCCCTAGTTTGTCGTTGCCTTTATTTCAAAGGTTCATGGGCACCACATTTTGTGGGCGGGATTTTATAATGTAAGCGTGGCGTTTAAGTGAATTTGAAAAAATATTAATTAAGAAAAGTAAAATAGTGAATAAATAATCGTTAGTAGAATTAAATTCTTTGTTTTGCTATTTATAAAATTGTACAAAAGTGGTTTATGTTTAGAAATAAAAGAAATAATATATTGATAATAAGTTTGTTAGAGTAGGAATTTCGACTGTGGTATGAATTTTTAATGATCCCACAATAATCATTCAGAAAATTGACGTCATGTCTTGTTAATTATTGAAAGCATTATAATGAACATGTGTATTCATTAAAAAATCTTTTCGTTTGCTGTTGGCTGCCGAGTTTTTTTTTTTCAAATAGGAATATAAAAATTGAAAATAAATGTAAATCATAAATATACAGACCATTTAATGATGAAGTAAATTAGCCTATTACAGAAACGATTTGAATCAAACACTTTTATTGACTAAATAACAAAAAGCTTTTCGTAAGAGGAACTCACTTTATCAAGGCAAGTATATTTTTTTGTATGCTCCATTTGATATATGAGTTAGACTTGCGAAAAGCAAAATTTTTCAGTCCAATTTAGGTTATCGGTCGAAACAGCACAGTAATATTTTTTATTTTAGTTGCTAATTGTCAGATTTTTCATTTATTTATGTAAGCACCTTGCGAAAAAACCAGTTTTTGAACTGAGTGTTATCATGTAAGAATCAGTTCTAGTGATAAAGAATGGGATGCAATATGAAAACAACAAAAATAATAATTTAAAGATAAAAATAACTTGGAAAATTTATTTTAGCAAAAAATATTGAAAATTATCAAAATTGAATCACATGACTTTTAACTTAAAAAAAGTAATAAGTTTAATTTTTTAAAACATCCAACATGACAACAGGGGAAAATCTGATAAACCCATAGTGAAAAAAGTTTGGAAAAAAAACTTATAATAAATATTGCATAGTTTTTTGAGCTTATAAATATCTGGAATATTTTTCAGACTAGTTAAATATATTCCATTTGGAACGAGGCTGTTTTGAACTTATAGTTTCATCTTGAGGTTTATAACTCGACTTTAATAACTCATTAAACCAGAGAATATATAAGGTTACAGCCGGCAAGTTTGTTAATTTCAATAAAAATAAAACAAATTCAAATCGATGTTTTCAATGCTTATTTCTAGAATTTCTTTTTTTTCAGTTATTTTTCAGACTTTTCATTGTTTGGCTTTCTTTGTAGTACAAATAAAAATTTTCTGTTTGAATTTGATTAATAGCAATGAATTTGTATCTAAAGTTTGATTTGAAGTCTTTGAAATGAGAAATTCAGCAAAAGATATTTTTGAACACTATTTTTGTGTTACACGTTTATGCTTTATAAATATATTTTTTTACAGTCGAAATGTATAATTTCAGAAATATTATATATGCATTTTTAACGTTTGGTATTTAGTATAAAGAAGTCCACACTTGTATGGAAACAGACACAAAGTGGTTGTTAAACAAAATTAACAAAGCTTTTAGTAAATCTTGCATTATCACGTGATAACTTGAAAATGTTAGATTGTCTTACGAAAAGCTTTAAGATTTTAGCTTGATAATTGTTTTGTTTGTTTTGAATACAACTACTTAGTGCTCGTTAGTTTCTTTTTTTCCAAACAACTGCTGATTAGTTTTTAATCTATAGAAAAAGAAGTTAATATTTTTTTTAGAATTTGTGAAAAAAGTCTATTTACATATTTTTTATTATTTAAAACAATAAAAAATCTTCAAAATAAAATGAAGTTTATGGGCTTGAATTGCAGGCACTTAATCACCACATAGGTCTGGGCATGAAAGCTACAATTTAGCCACTGCACACGTAACTATAGATTACTGACTTTTTTATTATTAGTCTATGACTTATAATTATTCTTGTTTTTTTCATCATTAATTTTATCACTGTTTATTGTTTAATTATTTAAAACAAATAAAGTTAATGGTATATTCAGAGTTATTAGATTTTAAGCTATAGTAAAATAAAAGAGGTAATAAAAACTTTGTTATTCTTATTATTTTAACACGTCATTAAGCGTGGCGTGACATAGGAGAACATACTTTTATGTCGTAAAATTCCTTTTAACTTCTATCTTCTTCATTCTGTTTCATTTAAAAACTTATAAGAAAAGATTAAAAGTAGAAAAAAAGATAAAATAACTGGAATATCAGATTTTGACACATGACGCAACTTTGCCATCATTCTTCATCTTTGTTGAGTCTTGCCACCTTTCCTTGTTTGCTTTTCATTTTTAGGGAAAGCTTCGGCCAATTGTGAAAAATTTAATATTATTAACTGGCAGGAATATATTTTAATTTCCATTTTTTCCAATCTCAAATATGTACTCTTCATCAACTCCAGAACTATTCAAAAGAATTATGATCTTGTTTTGCTTATTTATTGAACCTTTATAAACTTGGTGAACAAAAATTACAACTTTTATAAGTTTGAACTAAATATCATTAATAGACATCATGCACAGGCATTAATGATAGTCGTCATAAATAAATGTATGAATGAAGTGTGAAGAAATTGAACATTAACTAATAGAAAACTATAAACGATGATAAAAAAAATATGCCGAGAGAAATAGTACGAGTAGAACTAAAAAGAATAGCAAAAATTCTTTAAAATCCAGAAGTACAATACAAATTATGTGGAATAAATCTAACGAATTGCAAAGTAAGAAATGCTCTCAATATGGTGACGTCGTAAAAAATGATGCGCTTTACGCCTTGTGTTAGTGATTCATTCTCTTATATGAATAATTACGTCTGATATATAAACGTCATAATGGACAACTACTTATACTCACAATAACTCATATTCGTAGTTTTTATATTCATTGAACTCTATCATTCCAGTGTGAAAGATTTGTAGGTTCATGTATTATTTATAAGTATGGAAAAACAATTTAAAATGCTTTCATTGTTTAAATTGAAAAGATTTAATTAATCATATTCTATGAATGAAGATTTATGATTGAAAAACCAAAAAAACCAAATGAAAAACATCACAGAACCCGAATATATTAATCTTTCTGAAACACGATGAAACAAAAGCAGATAAGAATCAAATGTCTTGAACTATAAAAGACTTGAAAAAAACTCAAAAGAATTCAAAACTTTTACTATAATAGGCAGATGTCTGTAGCAATCTAAAAACTGAAAATCAAAATAAGTACACCTGGGAGTGAACTATAAATAAAAGATTTGGCGTGACATTACGAAAAAAATATTTTATGAATAACAACACATCCAACAAACACTACCATAAAAAATGAAAATGTTTTCAAAGTGAAAAATTTCATAAAAAAGTGTAAATCCATTCAAATTTCAAAAACTAAGAAAAAAATTAAATTTTTGGAAAAAACATGGAACAAAACTTAAAAATTGCTTGAACGAAAAAATCAAAAAACAAAATCTTTCCAGTCAACTTTTAATTCTGACATCATTATTCCAATACTAGAAATTTGAGTTAACACAAAAATTACCCTCTTATAATACAAAAAGAGTACCTTTTCAATAAAATAAATTCAAAAATTCTCTCCAACACTCGAGCAGCATACAGACCTACCAGTTCAAAACTACACATTTGTCATGGGCTCACAAAATAGATATAGAGTTTAATCTGGAAACATGCTGCAGCTAAACAGTGTTAATCTTTCACTGGCTTCAAAAACCAAAAAAAAAACAAAGTGATAGATATATCAAATAGTATCTTTCTAGATTTCAAATAAAAGTAATTAAACTACTTTTGAATCACACCAAATTATTCACTCAATACCGTACAACCATCAGCAAAAAACCTTTTGACCAATAGAGGGTGTTCTCAAAGTGATGCTATAAATCTTTTTTTGTTCATTGTCTACTAGGGGTTTGTAACAGAGTTAAATCCCATTTTTCCAGCAAACACCTACCTTTGTTGCTTTTTACAATATCAAGAAAGAGAACTCAAACTAAATATTGTACCAATGTGGTCATAGTTGGATAGAAACAATGCTGGAAAGTTGCTGATAACAAAAACAAACACAAGCTGGAAAGGCATGAAAACACCAAGAATTTGTAATTGCCCAATAAGTGACATTAGAAAAAAAAGAGCACAACAACTTATTCAATAAAAATAAAGACTTCATTCAAAACTCACTTTAAGTATGACTGAGAGAATAAAAAAGTAAAATAAGTAATTTATATACTTGGGAATCAAAAATATACATTTAGATACACTGGGTTAGCTAAGCAACACCAAGTCACCATCCAAGACCACTTACATGAAGCCTTCAAAACACCAAAAAAAAAGCAAACCACCATCAATCCTCTTAAACACCTCAATAAACGTGAAAATTTTAATGTCGAAACATTTGACAAAAACGCTTGAAAAAGCAAGTAAAAAACCAATTTCTTAGTCATAAACTGTGATTATGTCTGGACAAAAACTAATATAGATATACAGATTCTTGAAAATTTAAATCGTTGATTTGACTATGAAGCATTGGTGTTTTATAAATTTTGATTTGTTTTGTTCAGTGTCAATTTCATATATTTTTAGTCTATTTCTAAGTAAGAATTTTTTGTTTAAAAATTATATTTTTTGAGAGGTTTTCAAATTTTGAATTTTATTCTTCAAACTTGATTGGATGTTTCAAACTCTTCTATTTGTTTTGAGGTATTTTTTGCACAGCAAAAAGATTTGTATTTTTTGAAAAAAGTTTCACTTTAATGTTCACTTTTGAAGATTAACTTGTCACAATATTAATTTTACTGCAGTGAAAAAGTTGAAATTTTTATTTATTCTCTCAGAATTATTTTTTCTTATTATAAACTTATTTCGATTTTTGTTCACATAACATCTCTAAAACAAAACAAAATTGCAATGGTCAGTTTTTTGCTTCAACCTCACTCAACCATGCTTCGAAGATGGTATAAAATAATTCTTTTCAAAAGTCAGTTTTTTGAGATTATTTTTCAAAGTCTAATTAGATACTGAAAAATTAACCATAACTTGAAAGGGGTTCAAATAAACTAAAGTTAAGAAAACGGAAAAAATAGCCCAAGAAAGAGTAAAGATGCGATCAACTCTTTTTTACTAGAAACAATAAGTATGGCCATACAGGGGAAAGGCTTGCCGTGTTTTAGATACCCTAGTTATTTCAATAAATTATAATAAATCTTTTATAAATCATCCAATTAAAAATTTGAGCACTTTTTAGTGCTTATTTATCTTTTTTTGTTGGCCCCTATAGCTCAGTGGTTGAGCATCAGACTAATTATCTAAAGTGACCGGGCTCGATCCCGCGTGGGCCAACAATTACAATCATCATACTGTTCTACAGTGTGTTTTTGCTACATAAAATTTGTAGAAGTGCGCCTCAGTTGTATGCCTTGGCGCTAGATAAATAAAATTATTTATTTATTTTTATTTTATTTTCTTCTCAACTTCTAATGCCTCAAAATTTCTGAAATACGAGCTAAGATTTCATCTTATTGAACAATTGATTCAATTGTATCAATTAATAAAAAATAATTTTGACATTTGAAATTGTTTGTTTGGTTTTGCATTTATTCAAAAATAAAAACGTCAATAATAAAATGAATGATGATAAACTGAGATAAAAACATTATTAACCGATAAATCTAATAAAAAATCATAATTCATTAAAAAAATAAAACTAAAACAAACATTATAATTGTTAGGCGTTGATCGTGGTTCAAGCTTTTCAGAAGTTTTGAAAACTTAAACAATTGTTGAGGTGATTTTGAATTAGAAAAGAAGATTTATGGTGTTTTGGGCAGTGGAATAATGGTAAATAAGTAGTAGAAAAAAGAATAAAAATAACAATAAACACAGGCTCTGTGGAAGTTGAAGGAATATAAATAATGAAAAAAAAAGACTGGAATTTTTATTGCGAAAAAAAAGTTTAATATACTTAGTTTTTTTAGAAAGATTTTTAATCTATAAGCTGGAAATGCTTTTGAGAAAATTTTCAAACTTAGAGTAAGGTAATTAAGATAATTTATAATACTTTCATGATAAAAAAGTATAAGCTTTTCTAAATATTTTTCTACTAGTTATTTTCTAGTTCACTATGTCTAAAGTTTTCTATAAAAAAACATTATTTTATAATTGAAAGCAATTTTTAACTCTTTCTGTTTCATAGCATATAAAAAAAGAGAACAACGGAAGTGTCATATGCCTCTTGGTTCAGGCATTAAACACCAGCTTGATAAAAACAATGGGCTCTCTATAGAGCTTGCATCATGGAAGAAAACCATAGAACTTTTCTTTAATGTTTGAAAGATTCATGCAAGTTTTAAATTATTATCCAAGTTTCTTCTAACGAATTTGACACAACTTTATATAAAATATCAAGGTAACTCTTAATTATCTGTGTTTAAACAAATGAAAATATAATTTTTCCACTTAATCAGTCAACTTGAGTTTGAATTTCATTGTTGGTTATTTTCTCAAACGAGATGATAAATAATTGTCTGTAGAATTCAACGTAAATGCTGTCTCAAACAGTGTTTTGTGATTCTATTTAGAACAGTAACCGATTATTAGTTTTAATTTATCTCAAAAAATCTAAAACAAACATTTATAAGTTACAAAAAATAATTATTATATTTATGTTATTAAATAGTTTTCGACCTTTCATTAGGACATCTGTTGTTTGAGCTAATACAAACTTCTCAAGGTTTAATTTGGCTTTGCACGTAACACAAGAAAATATCAAAACAGACGGTGCTTCGAAATTTTTTACTCGAATCTAGCGCTTTCTACTTTTTGAAAAACCACCATGAGGTAGTAATGTTTTTTGAAATCATGAAGATTCAGATTTAAAAAACGCATAAGCCATTGTGGGTTGGATTCAATTTGAAGATATTCATTTTTGATTTCATAGCTCCCTTTGGTGATGTTATTCATTCACTTGATCAATAAAATATCAATATAGATATATATCTCAATAAAATCTCTATATCAATAAAATGCAAATGTCTATTTAAAATGAACCATTCATTGAAACCTTGTGGTTATTCGGATACATGCAAGAAGATCATCACTTCCACTGCTGTTATTTTTTCTAGTCATTTTTTTTAACTAAGCTAGTACACGTATTGCAGCAAAAATTGAAAAATATGATAATTAGACAGATGGATATAATAAGTGAATTCATTCATTCAGAAAAGAATCGGCTTCGCTCAAAAGAACCTCTGAATCTAAACAATAACTAGCTAATTAAAGTGAGTTCGAGATGAGATTATGTAGAAATAATTAAAAAAAATTTGTCAACGAGAAGTTCTGTTGTTTTGCTTTTTTCTACAATTCAGCGAAGTTCAACTTGATTGTGTTCTAGTGAATGCAACTTGTGGCTATGGTTGCCAACTTTTCAAGTTTTCGGGCTTTTGATTTGTTTTAACGCACTCTTCTTTGGACCACGAGTATTGAAAAAGCAGCTTGCATCATGGCCAGGAATCTTTTGCGACAAAATAGTTGCACAAAAGTTTTAACAATCATTTTGAAAATTTTGTTCTAAATTCAATTAATCATCTCAATTTTTTTAATTTACTGCAGTTTAGACTCATGAGAAGCTAATCTTTTCGTGTCCGTCATGGCACAGAACCAAAATATGATCATTATTTATCATATAACTAATTTTCGCTATTTAAATTGATTCAATATTTTTATTGTTTTTATTTCCATAATATTCTTCAAAATATTTTTTTATATTATTAATTTTTTTTATTTTATTTTCAATTAATAGTTTTTTTGTTTTCTTGAAACTAATGTCTTGAAAAAGTTTTGGAAAATTTTATTGTATAAAACTTTAAGCTCATTGAAGTTTTTCAAAACCTTCATATATTTCTAAAAACATTTGAAAGAATTTTTTACTACTTGTCAAATGTAATATATTATTTTTAGGAACTTATCCTTTAGGAAACTCACATCGTGTTTTTCAAGCTTGAGTTGTTTCATAAAAGTTTTGATAATTCATATTTTTGTTCAAAAATTGTTATTCTTGAGTTTCAAACAACTTTCATCTTTGGTTTTTCATTTGTTTTGCACAGTAGGTTTTTATAGGCATAACTATTTAGTTATCACAGTCATGCTTTTGTCATGTCCATGAGGTTCTCAAAAACCATCAATCAATTTTTTCCAACTTGCTACTCATGTTTAAAATTGAATGTACTCAAAATCTCTTTGAATCGTTCAGTCATCCCTTGGGTGCAGACTGAATAACAAGAAGCGTAAGCACTATAAAGTCTTTGTTGCGATGGCCTCGCAAGCCTTTCAGGTTTGTGATGGCTGTGTTTATGGTGAGATTGAACTCATCAAAAGTTATGTTCCAAACATGATTATCTTGAAACGATAGCATTTTGAAGTAAAAATGTCGATAAAATTGAAAGTAATACAAAAATGAGCAGACATTATTACGGGGTGTTAACCAAGTGAGTTCAATAAAATGGGAGTGTTTGCAGACAAGTGTTTATCATAAATTCATCTATAAAAACTTAAACTCCGACATTTAAAAATGAAATAACAACTTAGAAAAAAGCAAAAATGAATGGAAAAACATTATGAATGATTAGAGCTTTTGTGAAAAAATGAAAACAATTTTTAAAATCAAGCTTGAACTTTTATTAATGATTTCGTAAAGCTAAACTGCAGAGCAATGTGTTTTGATTTGAAAAATTCATAATTTCCATCTGCCTCGCCAATGCACTTTTAACTTAAAGAAAAGATTTATATGGCGAAAGATTTTTAAAGTGAAAATCACTTAGAGATAGTATAAAAAAAAGTAAAAAAGAGATCTTTTAGTGAAACTTTTGAAATTGGAAGCAATATTATTGTCGAGAGAACTCTGTAAATGAATTTAATTGTTCGAAAAGTCATGTTTTTCAAATGGTTCAGAAATAAGAAGTTATAGGCTTGTAAAATTTGAGCTTAATGTAATCTTTAATTATTTTTTACAAAAATTAAAGCCATTTTTATTTTTATCTGATGTTCTCAAAACAAACATTTGTACAAATTGTCAACCAATTCAGAATCAAAAAACTTTTATAATTTTAAATTCTCTTTTGGAGCATTTTATTGTTTGCCCTTGCTTTTTGAAAAGACTTCTATTAAATTCCTTTTATTTTTTTTGTGAGAGTTAGAAACTTATTTTTTAAATATTCTAAATTTGGAAATTTATAATTACTACGTTTGTCTCAAAAAGATTATTTTTCAAACGGTTTCAATTTAAAAAGTGAATTATTTTATAAAAATCTAGTTCGGTGCTTTGCTTCAGAGAAGGGCATTCGGGCCTCATCGTAGCTTACAAACTTCTACATTCTTTCAACCTCTATTTCATACCCGCTACCGTATATAAAAATTATAAATTCTTTAATCAGGGTCTTTCTGCAAACCAATTTGAACATAGACAATGACCTAAGAAATGGAATGTAATGTAATGAGGTATTTATAAAGAACTTTTCCATATAGATCAAAGCGCTTGCAACAAATTTAATGTAGCAAAAACGCACTGTGGAACAGGTCCTATATGTCTGCCAACGCGGGATCGGACCCGGTAACTTTATATAATTAGCCTTATGCTCTACCTCTAAGCTATATGGGTGTCGACAAGAATGACAAAGATAAGTGTTTTCCATGAGTTCATTTTAGTTTATCATAATTTCTCACTAGTTTCATACTTTTGAAAATTTTTAACTCCATGACGAAGCTAACCTTTTTTGAAATATGTAGTTGTTAATGCAGTTGAATCTCTGTTGAGTAGAACAATGTAAACTGGGAAAAAACTTGTTTTTCCAACAAATACCATCATCAGGTTACCGGATATGCCGAAAAGCTTCGTCAAAACAATAAAAAATTCAAATTTTGTCGTTTTTTATGATTCACAGTTTTGAGGCTAATTGTTCACAATGTTAGATTTTCATTTTTTCTATCATTTAATTGATATATTTTGCTGTAAATATTCAATTTAGCGATAAATGAAATATCGCAAAACTATTTTATAATATTTTTATAATTCAATCTTGAAATTTGCTGCAGAAACGATTGAAACTGATAAAAAGTCTGTTTGAAAAAGCCTGATTACATTGATACGTTTTGACATGGTTTTGAAATGATGACCACTGACGACAAAAAGCCATAAAAAGGAGGATTCTTATGGCTGATTTACCTGTAGGCAGAAGTGTTAGTACTTGAAATCTTTAAAAATTTGCTGGTAAAAATGAATTGCAAAAGATTAAGAATGTTCAAAAGTACAGACAACGAGTCATTGTAAATTTGTTCTTTGTGTTACTAGTGAAACAGAGTACTAGACCTGATAGAAGCTTGCCTAGTGAAAAGTTTTTATCACATTTGCTGTAAAGTTTTTTAATAATTTTGAAAAGTAAAATTACCTAATTCTCAATTTTATTGGAATTTTTATTGAAAAGTTTATTGGTAAAAAATAACTGTTATAATAAAACTTCAAGCATTTCATAAAGTTTTTGAGCCGCATCAATATCCCATTAGATGCATCAATGTTTTTAACTTCTAAGCTTTAATATATTCCCTCATTATAGAAGAGATTTGTATTTTAGCATAAAATAAAAAAAGAAAATGAGTGATTTCACTGTTTTTATAGCATAATACTTGAACTAAAACCAGAACCAGAGTTTATGGAGCATGTAACTAGCAAAATATTTTAAGTTTTACACTGAGCTTAAAAAATTAATGACAATATTATAGCTTTTTACCATACTCATTGCAGGCACCAGTAAACATAATCACATAAATCTTGCTCAGCCATACCTGCACGAGCTTAAAATTAGTGAAAAGATTGACTATAAAGTTTTGCTGTTGATGTTCACTTGTTGGTCAAATAAAGGTTCAGTTATATTTGGCGAGAGGTGTTGTAAATCGATTTTGCTAAGCAGAGACTGACATCAACCAACTTGCTGGAAACTAGTTTTAGGTAAATCTAAGTTTGAAAGTACTGGTTGAAAATTTTTTTTTAAAGCCAGTTCTACCCTGTGAAACCTTCATGAGGTTCATGCCACTGTAAACATCTTGATATTGTTTTGTACCGTGCTTTTGCAGCGGATTGCCCAGTTGATATATTCTGATCAGAAGTTTTTTTAACAGATTTGTATGAAACGCAAAACTTGTGTAATAAGGTAATTTACAATAACAACCAGCGATGCTGCAATTTATTAGTCAAATATTTTGAAACAACACAAAGCTCTTCATTGGTTACCGAATGCATACTAATTAGCATGATTATGTTATGATACAATCCCCTGCTACCTCATATGGTCTTTCAGGTCATATTTATTTTGGTTCAAGTTAATCGTGAATGATTGATAGATGGGCTTAAAAACGCTGCAAAATAAGTTCAATGTGTATAAGCATAATGGGTACTGTGATGGTTTGGACATAAAATAAAACTTTTTATGATAGACTTAAGAAGTTTGAAAGGAAAAATTTCTGGTTGACTAGTTCCCAACATAAGTGTTGTTTTCAAAACTGTAGAATGAAGGTGTAAAGCAGAAAGCTCAAAATATAACCAAGAAGATTAAGCCATTTTGCTGCACGATCTTGAAATTTGTGAAAATGGTTCTATCCCGATAAAACTCACAAAGATAGAGAATTTATGGAAAAAATTAGAATAATTGTTGAAAACAAGAGTCTAAATAAAAATCAAACTAATATTGAAAATTAAAAAGATAAAACAGATCATTATTTAAAGAAAAGTTAAACTCATTTTTTTAATCTATTGAAATTATCTAGTTTTCTTTAATGTTTTTTATATCAAAACCCAAAAATGAGAATATCATTATAGTTTGAAGTAAAAAAGAGATTTATAGAATTGGAAATTTAGAATTGATAAAATTTGAAAAGTGTAAACATTTTTTATTTTTTCATAAAGTTTCAATTGACTAAATTAATTTTGTGAAAATAAAATTTCTTTTGATAACTTATTATCAATATTAATTTCATCAAGTTAGTGTTTTTACATTTAATCAGATTATTTTAAAAAATATTCATTAATCACTTTAATTTAAAGCAGTAAATTAAACTCAGTTCATAAAATATGAAAAGTATACAAAAAGGTGAAAACTCAATTAAATGACGTAAAATAAAAAAAGTAAAAAATAATTTAAATGGAAAAAAGTTTTTCAAATCAAAATATAATTGCTAATAGATTAAAACAAAGTATAAGGAAGCATATCATGAAACTGAAACATGCCTCATCATTGCTGGAAGTTTCAGGTCATTGAAGTCTCAGCTGCTAGTGCTTTTACAAATACTTTGGCCTTTTTTTATTATGATTTTTATGTAGAAAGCTAAGTGAGTTTTTTACCAATTATGAAATTGCCATACAAATAGTTGAAGGGCCATTTCAGAATCTTGCGCACAGCAGATCAGCTATGAAACTTCAATCTAGAGAAAGACTTCGACTATACAGACCAACTACATTCAACACTAAGAAAGACTGCGCCATAGAACTGTCTGTAAGATCATATAGGTTTCAGTAATGTAGTCGCTCAAACAAAAGACTTGTCATATTTGTATCTCAAACACAAACATAACAGTTTCAGTTTTCATAACTGCTAAGGGCAATAAAGAACTGCAAGATGAGAATTACTCTTCTAAAAATTATTTGAACACTAAAGGTAATTTTATTAAGTACAAAGCTTTTCGTTAACAAAGTAACATTGTCAAGTACGTTAAAATTCACATACACCGTTGTTTATATTCTGACCAAAGATAAAATTAAATTAAATTAAAAAAAAAAAAAATAAAAAAAAAAAAATAATAATTAAAATAAATAATAATAATAATAATAATAAAATAAATAATAATAATAATAAAATAAATAAATAATAATAAAATAAATGAATAAAATTAAAAAAAAATAAAATAAAATAAAACATTAAAAAGGCAGTTCTAAACAAAAAAATTATTTGCCAAATTATGTAATTCCATTTCTAAATAACCAAAGCTTTATAATGTCTCTATGGTCGTTGATTGATGAATTCAACATTTTGATGAAAAAAGCTTCCAAAATTCTTCTTTTCCTCCGATCACCTGGGGCTCTGCTCAGTACTTTCCATTCGAACTTATGAGAGGGATTTCTGGAAATGTGTTTGGAAGGTTCTGATGTGCCATTTGTAGCCTTGTGCTTTGCCCATCTGGTAGTAGCATTTCTCTTGGTCTCGCCTACATACGTCTCCTTGCAACTACACTCTCCTTTATAAATGACATTGTGAACATGGGAATTCCTATCCTTGAGAGGGAAGAGGGCTCTAATCTTATGTGTCACCCAAGAAAACAAGAACTTAATCTGATTGCTAGTGAAAGAATTCAATTTCTCAATGTATTTGAAAATGCAGGATTCGTTTTTCTGACAAAATGGAATCTTGAAATAGGATTCTCTTTTTGCCATCCTGGACACCCTCCACCTTTAGTGTTCAAATAATTTTCAGTATTTACTTTGGCTAAAAAAGATTATTATTTAATTACTCTTCTGTTTTAACTTTTGACGACAAAAATATTTTGCCACCTTTTCAGCACTTAAGCTTCTCCAAACCTTTTCCAACAACATCACAATCTGAGCGGTTTCTTTTAGATGTTGAAAAATATAAGAATTTTTTCCAGTGATTTATAACTTTCTTGGCTCTTAATGCGACGACTTTTAATACTAGCATTGACTAACGCTATTTGATTCTTCGTAGTGGTTTTGCATGCAGCAAGTCAATGAAAAAGTTTCAGTTGAAAAGATATAATTAAAAAAACTCTTTGATATATGAACGTGTCTCATTTAAATGTTTCAGAAAGGCTTTTATCTCCGAGGAGAAAGAGATATAAAGTTGGACTTTTTGACACGATTGTGCAATTAGATGTGTGAAATTCTATTCTTTAAGCAAGTTTTAATGGGAAAATAATAAAAAGGGGAAAAATAGAACTAATTATGAATGAAAACAAAGTTAACTAAAAATAACCACAAACTGCCATGTACTTAGGAGACAAATACCAACAAACAAAATAAAGATTGCGTCCACTGTTTAAATTATGCAGTAACTTTTATTTTCCACCATTCAGGCAAAACTCATTTACACGAATTTAATTATTGTTTAAGAAAATGAATAGTAAATTGTAAATTTTGAAGGTGTTTTTTTGCAGTGAGTTTATTTTTATATTTTTAATTTCAACTTTTAATAAAAATGTCCACCATTTGATCGCCTCTATTTGATGATTCGGTTACACAATTGATTGGTTCCACATGGCGCAGCTCCATGTGGACTACTAATTTTTATTCTATTTTTTTCAATAAAATTTATCAAAAAATAAATATGATGTTCTCCAAAAGTCAAATTAGTAATTTCTGTTGAAAAATGAAATCAAAAAAATTTTTATTAAATCAAACTACAATACGTTCTAACGAGTGAGCTTATTGTTGCATCAACTCAGAGTTTCAATATGAGTTTAAAAAGAAACCAGGATACTGAATTTGAAGTATTCATTAGAAAACTATATGACAAGTTTCATTATAATCATCTTAACCTATGCATAATCTTTTTTTTTCTGAATCTTATAGAAAATGAAGTAACGTATAATTTTTTAAATTCATGCTAATTATTTTTCAAACTTTGAATAATCGACTTTTAAAATGTCTTTAAAATTTTATATTTGATCACATGAACACCATCATTCTTCATTTGTTTCAATTTATTCCAAGTGATCTAGCAACAGAATGGCAATGGTATTTAAGACATTTTTAAACTTCCATCGTATGAATTTTCCATCTTTTAATTAATGCTTCTAAGACTTTCTTTGTTTTATTCAATTCATTCTAAAAACCGCTATCTTTGAATAGCTCTTAAAAATCCAGTTCTCTATCTCATTTAACCATCGCCTTTTTTGCTAGACTTCAAAAGCACGTTTTGATCTAATAAGCGTAAACTTTAAAATTGTATGTCTTTGTATTGTTGAAAATCTTAAAACCAAAGCATGTTTTTTTTCAGTCTGCTTATTGGCGTTGTACAGTGTTGTTAGCAACGACGACAGCTCTGTTTGTTGCACTGTTTCTTAACGTACTGTCGGTTTGAGTTGATGGCTGCAATGTTTTCATCCAAATGGGGTGTGCTTCCATGTTTTCACTTTCGGTTGTTTCATCGATTATTCTGTCAATGCAGTCTCTTAATTAATTTAGTCTCATTAAATATTTTTAGTTCCTTTTGTTTACCAACTTAACACCTATTGATTCATTCAACCTTTAAATCTCTGCTTCTCATTGTTATTCCTTTCCCATCGTTCCCACATCAATGATCGATTTCCTAATTTTATTGGTTTTTATCATTAAATTCTCGAAATTCAAGTTTTATGATTATTGTTAGAATTCTTTAGACAATAGTTTTGTATGCTTATTTTTCTATGGATTGTTGAAGTTTTTGAACTTTATCTTCTTTGCTTCCAATCCATTTAACTTTCACTTTTTCTACTTCTTTCCAACTAATCACATCTTATCATATGTTCTCATTTACCTTTTTCAGTTTTTTCATTTGTTCACCAGTATTCCATATGTACTTTCCGTTATTATCAATTTTATAATTTTATTTTTTGCATTCCATATTTTTCGACAATTCATTTCGGCTTTTTAGATTTTTGATAAAATTTGCCCTTTCTCACCCTATTCTTTCTATTTCGCCATTGTTACTTTCAACAAGTTTTCTCAGTGCACACTTTGTTTTCTTCCTTTTTTCACTTATACATGAAATGTTTTTTGACGTCAAACACCTTTTTGTACTGTTTGCAACTTTTCTTGAGCTTCTAGAATTTCTGTATTTAGCCTTGACTTAACGAGATCAATTATATTATACTATGATTATAAAGAAACTTCAAAAGTCTAAAGCTTCTTAAATCAACCATGTGTAAAGTTCATCTCACTATAACCCAGCAAAGTGGAGCGTGACATGCTATTCTTTTTCAATTTTGTCAGCTGTTACATCCAATTTTGTATTTATTCTGTTTTTCAATTAATTTATTTTTTACGATTTTTTTGAGAATTTCAAGTTTGAATTATAATTGGTGTTATGCTCTTTGATAACGTCATCATTACTTTCTAACCCATCCTTTTGCTACCTTCTTCTCACTACCTCACTTTTGTGGCCACCATGAACACTGGGTACAATATTTTGCACTGGGAACATTTTGGTTAGTTTTTTATTACATTTGAAGTTTATGGGTTTTTAGTGTTGATAAATTTTTAGTATATTTATTTTCATACTCATTTTTATTTATTTTCCATTAATTTTCTAATTCTATTTAGTATAGCATATCTTAGCTTCATTGACTCAAATATCTTTCGCCATATGTTATCTTTCTTGTTTTTGTCATTTTCATGTAGTTTTCAGTTTTATTTTTATAAATTTTCTTTTTTTGTTTTTATTAATATTTTCAAATTTATTGGTTATTTTTTTGCAGACTATTTCAAAATTTGCCATTATATATTATACCTCATAATAAATTTCTCCAACTCTTGTTTTCCCAAAAAAACGTTTTAAATTATAAAGCTATATTTCCAAAATTTTATTACTTTACTTTGGCTCAGAAAAAAAATTTTTCTCTCAATTTTGAAATTTAGACGTCATTTATCAAAATTTGATCTTTTTTACTATATTATGAATGGAACACTGCTAAAACAAATTAGATTATAAACTAAAACACATCTTTAGCGTTTTTTATTCATTATGAAATTTTCTGATTTTGAACTTCAAAATTAAAAAATTTTTATATCCATTTATTTGAAAAAAAATATTTCTCAATAAGTTAGATATTCTCATGAACCATCAGTCATTAATAATCAAATTTATTTGAAAAGAATATAATGAATATAGTTTCAGAACACTAGTTAGATATACTTGAGAATGCTACGTTGATAACGAAAAGCTTCGTATCTCAATAAACTAACTAGTGTTCGGAAATTATATTCATTTTATTGTGGCTTTTGGAGAAAATAAAAAAGAATATAATTTTTGATGAGTTAGTAGCTAGCTAATGTTTCATGGTAAGATCTTACTTTTAAAATTATAGTTAATTGAAATAAATTTATCTAAAAAACTTTTTAATTTGAAGTTCTCAATGAAAAATTATATAAAAAAATACATACAATGTCTTAAAAAGATTTTGGAAGTGAAAAAGTTTGTAAAAATCTCAACGGCGTAATCCAATAAAGGACACAGACACAAAATAACACAATGCTACAAAGGTGTAAGCAGATTACATCCTGACTAAAAACTTACAGTTTCAAGACAATTACTGGTTGTTCACTAAAAGCTGAAAACATTTTGAATTTAATTTTGAAACACACAGTCTCTTTGATAGTTTGCACTTCAAATTCATTGGAAAGCTTAGTCAAATCCTCAAAACAGATTATTACTGTAAAGAAGTTGAATAAAACTTATGAAAAAAGTGATATTTTGAGAATTTTGAAATTGAAGATGAAATCAAACAAATAGACGAAATTGCTTCATAAAAATGAAAAATAACAATAAAAAGAAGCTTGATAAAACAGCCTCATAAATACAAACCTCACAAACAAGCCACAATCAATCATAAAAACCTCTTACTACTCAGCCGCTAAGCCTGAGAAATATGCACGACTTAAGGGGTTTTTACTGTGATAGATGTCATTAAATGACGATATTAAGATTGAACGAAGTTTGTGTTTTTTGTTATAAAGGCTGTTTTTTTCAAACTTTAATGATATAGTTTCATCAAATCAAATTTAAGATGCCTTCATCAATTATAACTTCGCATAGAACAATATATTCGAGGCATTTATAGTTTGGTCTAGTTGTATGAAAAAAAACAAACGTTAAAATATTTAGATTTGTCAAAAAACACTGGCACGTGATGAAAAGTGACTTAAAAGCTTGATAGTGGGAGCATAAAGCAGCGCATATCAAGTGATGATTCACTAACATAAGCCTCTGACGATTATAAAGAAGCTTCAGGGTTTACGAGGCTTTTGGTAATTTGAATTTACATTATCATGTATTACGCTAATTTATATCTAATAAGATTCATTATACGATGTCAGGCATTTATACAGAAAAATTTGTAATTACGCTCATAATGATATAGAAAAATGAGACTCAAACCGGAACTTTCTCCAAACCGTTAGGGGTGAAAAAGTCATTATGAACCACCGTCCAATGTGGAAGCAAAAGTTGCACGACGATAATAATGAGGATGAATATGATGAAGATGATGATGATGAAGATGATAAAGATGAAGATGATGATGATGAAGATGATGATGATGATGATGATGAAGATGTTGAAGATGATGAAGGAGGTGATAGTGAGAATGAAATAAAAGCACCAATTAGCCCCTAAAATTAAGATACATTATCAAATAGTCGATGATGTGAGTTAATCTTACGATGAGCTTTTTTCATATTTTTTATTAATACAGATTGATAAACTTTTTTGAGCTAACGATTAAAAATTACGTTAAACAGTACCGGTATGTCTGAAAAAAAAATTGTATTAATTACTTAGAACAAAAATCTGGTCATTTTTTATACTCAAATAATTTTTTCATTTCATAAAACTTGGTTTTGAAATTAAAGTTATAATTCGAGTCAAAAATCTTTTAAAAAAGTTCTCAAACGGCATATGAGATTCATCGATCAAAGCCATCATCACAGACATGCCTCACAACATCACACAAAATGGTAGCCTCTAGCTACGATATTTTGTCTCAACTACGTATTAATTCCTTGGTAATTACCATGCAAATGAAAATGACAATAAAAAAAGAAGCGATTTATGTGAGTGATAAAATGTCCGAGATGTATCTGTGTAGCACTAACATTCTGTCAAAAAGTCAATTATTCGGAGGTTTTTGTTAATGGGGTATGAAGAAAGGATCTTAGTAGCAATTGCATAAGTTATCAAAAATGAGTATCAGAATAAAAATTTTAGTGCGTTTTTTTAACTACGCTCTATCGCAAAACGTCTAAAAATTTGAAGTTTCCATTAATAATATATGCATGAGCAGAAATGATTGCACAAGACAAAACGCAACAATTGTAATGTTTTTCAATAGTTATAACTAAGCTTATCGATATTCCTTAGAAACCATTATCAGGTAACTAACAAAAACTCAAAATGACGTCGTAAGTACTATAACAAAATAAGAAATACACTTTTAGCATAAATAAAAAATAATGAGGTGTAGAAGGAATGGAAAAAATAGAAAAAAGTTAAATAAATTGAATGAAAAACTTTATATTGGAATGGAAAAAGCTTTAAAATGGATTTACAATGAAAAAATCTGAAACTGTCTATAAATATGTAAAGGAGACAAGTATTATGCAATATGTAAGGATATAGATTAAATTATGCGAGAGGATTATTTTGAGCTATTTCATTTCTTTTTATAAAACTAAGGATGCTATGCAAGGCCATTTTTAAAACATTATCTTGAAACAAGAGTGGAAGAAAATAAATTTTGTATATTTTCTTTATTAAGTAGCATGGTTGTATATTGCGATCCCACAAGGGCAAAGCAAATAGTCATTGAGTGGAATCTTCAGGTGAAAGGTGTCTGAGGAACCCGCCATGTGTGTCAAGCACTTTAGGGTAAAACTGAAACGCTCTATATGGGAAATAGGAATAACAACAATCATCAGGATGCATGTAGTTTCTTGGCGACTGTATTTGGACTTTTAACTCAAAAAAAGTTTTCAACAAAAAGAAGTTTGAGAGCTTTGAAAGAAGTAGAGGTTAATTTTTTATTCAACAAAGATTTTTGGTTTACAGATGATTTTTCAAAACTTTAAACATACCAAATATAAGCTGAAAGATTAAAATTGTAAACATTAGTTGCAATTAAAAATTATTAAATTGATGAAATATCAATGAAATCTTTATAAATGGTCATTGAAGTTCAAAGTTATCTCCAAAGAAATGACGTCGAACTTAGGTTAGACAACAATCTTGCATAAACAAGAATAAAGTAAAAAAATGAACCAAAAAAATAAATCTGGTTGAAATAATTAAAAACAATAAATTAAAGGACTAAAAAAGAAAATAAAAACAAAAAATAATATGGGTATAATCGATAGAATAGTTAAATTTGAGCTCAGATAATTCCAATATAATTAGTAACAACGATAATAATACAATAACTTATGGTAATATTTAAGACTTAATGAATTTTGTTGCAAATATCAATGACAGTGATGATAAAATAATTTTTGGTGAATTTTTTGGCAATAATGGTGAAATTATTCATAATATAAGTAGTACGAAAAGTATCAAAAAACCTAGCAAAACAAAAATATAAATAAATTTTATAAAACAAACTGAATCTCACTATGCTAATGTAAATAAAATGAAAACCCCAAAAAGGGTACCCACATCCAATTAAGAGATGCGCCCTTCAGTGAGAGACCAGACTGAGGTAGAAACATTTGTTGCAAAATGTGACTTTCTTCAAAAAGAAAGCCTCAGTAAACACCATTACACAAGTTTCTTCCATTTCTGGTCACTTGGGCTTACATGAAAATAATCAAAAAAAAATGAAATGGTCTGAAGAAGAGTATCAGGAAATCATGTACTGCTTTCATTACGCTTTAGAAATACTCCTTCCTATTATGATACATGAATTGAAAAAGTTGAGCTTCGATTCTAGTATTTTTAGTTTCCAAAACTAAATTTTTCTATTGTTCTTTACAATACTTCTTAGCTTGTCATTTTAATTGAAAACTTTGAACATAGTTTTTTGTCGCTTCATTCTTGACTTATTTTCTATAAAAATTTTTTGTTGAATAATAATATGCTAATATTAATATTGAGAAATGTGAATAATGAAATACATCAACACCATCATACCCTTTCTTCTGCTAAAAATGATGTGTGGGACTTGCAATAATTTGATAAAACCATTTTCATTGTCAGAATGTTTTATTCCGCACAACAAGAAACAGTCTGTAAAACTGCCGCTGCTAAGTTGGGAATATTCAACGTCAAGACATAACATACAAAGCTCCTTAGAGATTTACTTGAATTTTTTATAAAATTTATTAAAACTTATAAGAACTTCAAAGTAAAAACAATACAAAAAAAATATGAAAAGTTTATTTTTACTTTTTGAAACAAAACAAACTCTCCTGTTTAAACTCTTAAACATTGAGAGAAAAAATTAAAAAAGCTTCAAATTTTTTTGAAATCTGAAAATTTAAACTACGGGAAATCTATCGAAAAAAAAAATAAATAAAAAAATTTATAAGATTTAAAAGATATTTTTAAAAATTCAAATGCGGCATTAAAACTTCAGCATCTTTGAAAAACTATTCTTTGATGTTTTGAGGGCTACTTTGCAATGAACATCATCTCATCCGATCCATCCTCATTTGTCATATGAACCATTCACAACAATCACTTCATAACGATTTCCGTTTTTAGAATATTAAAAATTTTTTCTTCAGTTTTCTCATATTTTTTAAAATAATTGCAACATAGATCTTTCATGATACTTTCAGACTTGAAGTTTATAAAACGTTGTACTCAGTAATACCACCAAAAATATGAACTTATGAAACTGTCATTCAATTAATCAGTTTTTTACGACGGCTAAAACTCAAAGCCAACTTTTTACACGATATCACTCCAAAAACCTGAAACTAAGACCGCTTATCAATCTAGCATATATATGCTATTGAGAGGCACGTGAAGTCAGATGAAACACTTTGCGCAAAAAAAATTTAATTTTAAAGATATAAATATTTTTGGAAATTATAAAAAATATCACCCATCACAACCGAATAAAGAAAATGTGAGTAATGGCGTTAAGCCGTTATTTACAAATGCTACGATAGATAGCAACATCAATTATATTTGTCGATAAATCTATGTGAAAAATTTACGACTATTGTGTGGAAAAATATTTTTATAAAACTGTTAAAATAATGCTGAAAGCCCTTCTATGGTCATCGTCATTTTTCAAAGCAGTGGAAGAAAGTGGTGCTCGTAGGGTGCTTACTAAACAACATAGAAGAGCGTTTAAAGGTTCTTTCTCCATTGTTGTACTTAAAATATGTTGGAAACGTATGTTTGGAAAAAAAGTGTTGAATGCTTCTTTAACGCATCAAACACACCCCATCTCAAAATTAAGTTGGTGATTTCATTTCAGTTATTAAAAACTATAAGACTTTTAGAAAAGGTCTATCAAACCTTTACTCCCCGAGTCCCATTTTGAGGCAACCAATGGTCGACTTTGTTTCTTTATTTTTTCGTTTTCCCATTTTATTGTTTCCTAGTTTTTTCACCGGTTTTCGTAGTCACAAATAAAGTGCAAGACACAAATTCTTGAAATATTCTGATATTTTGCAGCTAATTTTTTTATTTCTTTTTTTTCCTCGTCAAAAAAAAATTTTATTTTATGACATTTGATATTTTGTTCAGAAATACACACGGTGTTTCTAAAATTATATAATCGATTTCCAAATATTTTTTTCTTCGGTTTCTATCTTTTTTCTATTCTATTTCTTCATTAATATTTTAATCTCTAATTAGATGTTCAATTATATCTTCTTTTTTCATAATATATTTTTTACCCTTTGGACACCATTCTTTTAAACCAGCCTTTGCTAATAAATTTATTTTCCTTTTTGGCTTCTCAGTTTTTTTTCATCTCGATTTTTTATTTTGTATTGTTTTTTTAACTAAAATTCTTCCAAACAACTTTATCCATTCTTCTCATTCTATCAATATCTATATATATATATATATCTATACCATAATTATTAGCAGTCACACAAACTTTTTTATAATACCAAATTTTCTTTTAAACCTTTTTTGTGTTATTAAAATTTTTTTGCTTAGTTTTTTATTTTTCAATATATAATATTACTATAAAGTATTATTCTTTCAGAATCTAATCTTTCCTCGTTCGATCATAACCCTACTTCATTTTGCATCCCAATATGGTGTACTCAATGGTAGTTCGAATAATATTTTTGAACCGTTCTTGTAATTTTTATATTTTTTTAATATCATTTATTTTTCCATTTTTTTCATGATTTCTGAATTGTTCTTATGACTGGTAGCATTATTTTTTCGATGAACTCATTATTGTTTACGAACTCATCACACCATTTCCATTTTTATTTATCTTACCTTTTGACCATTTCATTTGTTCCATTCTTTACTGTTCTAATTGTAATTTTAAATTCTATTTCTCATTTATAAGCTTAAAAAAATAATTTTTTTTTAAATTTTTGTCAAATGTTTCACATTCTTTTCTTTTTTCATTTTTCATATAGTTCTGTTGCGGCCTTTTCTTCTTCTCATATTATATATACTATAACTTTTAAATTCAGTAGATGAGATTATTATTTTTAAGCTATTTAACAATGTTTCATTCTTTTATTTTATTCATTAAATTTTTTATAAACTATTTAAACAATGTAGCCTTGTTTATCAGTTATACAACGGCTTTTTGAGTTTGTGTTGGATAATGATATTTTATGTGTATGGAAACTTAATTTTTCCACTTAATAAATTTTGCAAAATGTTTCATTTGATTAGTTCGGATAAATATTTTTGATTATATATTTTATCTAATGTTAGGAGGTAATCCGAGTTTAAACAAAAAAGTGCTATGAAATCAGATACAAATGAAAATATAATGACTAGAGAGAGTTGAGGATTTTGGAATTTGATATAATGAGAACTAACTAATGTCAATTTAATGTTGGAAATACCCAAGTATTCTTCATGAATAGATCCCAATTTTTGAATTTTTGAAGTTTTTGAGCCCATAAAGATGGATGGCTTTTGGTGTGTAACTTTTGGAATGAAAAATAGTTTTAAAAATTATTTTTAGTTTTTTCCTTTTTACTAATTTATTAAATTTTAATAAAAATTCATAAAACTTGAAAAAGTGAAGCTGTTAAATATAAGTAGTTCAAAGGATGAAATATCTAATAAAGTTGAAATTTGAATTTAACATCAGACCTTAACATATATTCAATTAGTTTTCTTGGAATTAAGCCTCTAAACAAACTAAAAGTTTTTGGAAAAGGTTGAAATTGTTTGACCAGTAAATCCAAATAAATCTCAATAGTTTTATTTTGAGATTTAAACTTTAAATTTATACACATATTTAGGCCTAGAATTTAAATTCGGAGGTTTCGTGTTTTTTAATATACTCAATAAAATATTTCATGCTGAAGCATACTGCTATTCAATTTATTTCATTTTATCACTTTATCCACTAACTATAAAATAATTTATTTGAAATATTATAATTCACTGGAAACCAACCTTTCCGAAGATCCAGTGCCCACACAGCTCCTGCAGAGCATTCAATGGCATCACACACAACGCCACCAGCAGATCTGCTATGGCCATTGAAACGATAAAAGTGTTGGAGACTATGCGTAGTTTTCTGTATCTTAAAACTCCCAGAATAACCAAAGCATTGCCGATGATAGCGAAAATTATAATCAAAAACATCGCTAGTCCTATAATTAAGAGGATAAAAACTTCACTGAGGCCGCTTTCAACAATTCGAGGACAAAAACCTGAATCTCCATAGGTTTTTGTGGTGTTATCCATTTTGAAGTAAAAACTAGAGAAGTTGCTTATTGAAGGTGAAGATTGCGATTTGATGCTTGAGTTTTGTTGTAATCATGTTTAGCAATGCGAAGATTTGAATGTTAGATCATTAGAACAAAGATTTCAGTCTTTTTTTTATAGTGTTAATTCAAAATTTCAACAATATAAGTTTGAAAACCAAAGATATCATTCCTTGTATAATTGAGGGTGTTTGACTGGTTTTTCAGTAATCTTATATACAAATGAAATTGCATGAAATTTTTCTTATACGACTGTTACACCTCAGATGAGATTCATTACACTGATTTTTGTATTTAATATTATCAACTTCCATTCGGTAAGTGTTGGCGTGTGATAAAATGCTTTTGATTTTGTGCTTAGTTGAAGATAGCTCAAGTGGTCCTATCAGGGCCTTTTGTCTTTGTGTTCTTGTCTGTTTTTACTCAATTAATTTCCATTCATTATTTTTGTTTGTATTCTGAATAATTTTTCCTGTTATTATTATTGTTTTTGTACATTTTCTTTTGTCATAATTTATTCATGTAAAGCAATCTTCATATTTAAGCTTATTTTTTTGTTATTTGTTCATCATAAAAATTTTTCAACTAAATTAACTTTTAAACAGCGGTCCAATATTATAGATTGTTTTTTATTAGCTCGGACTTGTAACAATGGGTTTCACTTGAGTTCTTTGATTTAAAAAAAGTTTTTGATATTATATTAGAAGTTCTTTTATTCATTCACAAAGTTTTATTCTTCACATAAGAAAACTCACTTTCGCTCCAACGTGTTTTACTTTCTGTACTACTGGTAAAATTCTATTGTTTTTCATGTACTTTCAAACAGATCTGGGCAAATAACAGCTCAAAATCAATAAGTAACTTCCTTCTAAACAGCGATCACAAAACATTAATATTAAATATTGATACTAACATAACTAGGGTTCCAAGTATCAATTTGCCGTGTAACTACAGGATTTCCGTGGAATCATTAAAAATTAACAGAATTATCTTATTTTAAGACTTTCTTAATAATAGTTAATTAATATCGAATACAAAATTTTGAAAAATTAGAAAATATTTCTTTGAGAAAAACTTTTTTAAAAACTCTATTCAAACGATTTTTTGAAAATTCGAACTAAAAATGCTATCAAAAGTGTTTATAATGATTTATTATTTATCTTCAACGTGATACAAAAAGAAATTCAGTTGAAACTGACATTCCTTCACAAATCGACCGACTTGTAGCTACATTTATGAAGGTTTCGAGGGATGTATATGTGTGGTGCTGTTCAGAGCTTCAATGACACGCCTTGAAGCCCATGATAATGTATGATACCATGGTTTTATAGATCTTTTGGTAAAAAGTTTTACGCCTGTTTATAAGAATTTTGATAACTTTTTTAACAACAAAAGTATCTATACTTTTCGACAAATTTAGCCTTATTATAAAAATTATTAAGTTTTATGCTCTAATGTTTTGATACTTATCATAAGACTTATCATAAAGATAAACTTGCCAAAAAGTCTTACACTATTTTTCTGTGAAGGAATATATTAAAAATTTTATGAATTTACGTAAAATCTTTAAAAAAATTAAAATGTCTCGAAAAGTTAAAATCTTGAAGAAAAAAAGATTCTGAATTCTCGAAAGCAGTTCAAAATAGGGTTTGAGAGAAAGCAACTATTCACTGCATGGTTGTGAAACTTATCAGACATCGTTACTTTTTGGTATGGGGGTGATGCAAGATTCAATCAGGAAGATATAAAAGAAAAAAATAAAGAAAAGAAGGGAAGAAAAAAACAAGATTTTATATGGCTAGATGTAGTTGTTGAATGCTGGACCGTTTGGAAATGGATTATTTTCACCCGTAACTTTGCATTTTAAACTAATATAGAAAAAGACTTGTATAAAAGCTCGGTGTCATTTTATAAATACTTTGTTTTTGTTGCTTTACCTGTATAAAAGGCTTTTAAAAGTTAATATGTATCAAAGATGTTTGAGTGAAGAATTTTTTGCACACTTTATACAGTATTATATAGCTATTTTACTATTATAATCATACTTGTTATTTTTACTTTTATTATTATCATTATTGTATGTTATATTTGTTCAATTAGTCACAGACGAAGCTTCACAAAGGTTTAAAAAAACAGCAAAGTGAGCGCGTATAGATTTTTTAGGCAAATATCAACTTTCGGATGTGAGATTAACTTTTGTGAGTGATTTTGTATTTTATTATAGAGTTCAATGATTTTTTAAATATTTGAAAACAATTATGCAATTTTTTGATTTTTTATACTCACATACTTTTGCATAAAACAATTTTCAATTGAGCTTTTTTTCAAATATTTTTTCATTATTGTTATCCCTTTTTAGAGTTTTCAATCAAAACCCATTATAGCACTCACTTTTCATTTGCTAACTTTTAAAAATTTTTCTTTATATTCTATAATAATATTCATTATTATAGTTTTTTTTTGCACAATTTATCGTAACTTAATCTTATTTCAAGTTTAACTCTTCAAGTTCGGTCAGACAGAACTAAAAGCTTCATTTTCGAAAAATTTCACTCTCGCAATATGACAACCTTGATTTCTTGCCCCGCAGTTAGCTTACTTCAACAATAGATCTTCAAAATATGTCCATCCATCATGACTGTAGCTATCTTGAGCAAGCTTAGTCACATTTTATATAAAAACTGAAGACTTCGAGTTATATTTGAAAGTATTTTTGAAGAGAAATGAATGATGAGATAAATAGAAAAATGAAATGCAAAATGGAATCAAATTGTATGAAAATCTACACAAATCTAAGTCTAGCAATGCTCATAACTTTCCTAAATTTTAGCAGTAGTAGAAGCGTAATGAAAATATTATTAGCGGTAGTATAAGTGGTAGAAACACAAGTAGTTGCAGTAGTAAGCGAGATATTGTACAATAATAGTAAAATAATAATAATAATAATAATAATAATAATAATAGTTTAAATAGTACTAGCATTAGTAGTTGAATTAGTAGTTGCGGTAGTAAAAGTAGTATTTTCAATAACTACTGTTTGAATACTAGCTAACAAAATTGGAAACCTTATGAAAAAGCTTTTTTTCCGACGAAAAAATGTTTTTACAAAATAATTAACGAAAAATATAATAAATGGAATAAAACTAATTTATACTATATGAAATAATTCACGAAAAACATGAATATATTTGCAGCAAATATATAAAAAAAGATTTTATTTAAAAAAAAAGAAAGATGGAAATATAAAAAAGATAATACTCTGAAAAGTGGAAAAAGAAGGATAAGAAATTTTTTTTAACAACATTGGTATTAAATAATATAAAAACAAAATAAAAAATGATACAATTATGACAATAACGATAACAGTAAGACTTGAAAAAAAATATGTGGAAAAAACACTGAAAAAATACATTGACCTAACAAAAAGGAAAATAAATGATAAAAATAAAAACAACAATGATATACACCGTGATGCTCAGCAATGCAACTGATTAACGAGATAGTACTAACAAGATGGTACTAACAAGAATGACACTAACAATTACACAGTAAACTAACAACACAAAAATCTATTGATCAACAGCACAAAAAACAAATTAAGAATCGAAGCAGCATATAATAGCAGTAATACTAACACTAGCAGTATATAATAAATGAAGATTTTCAACACGTCTGCAGCATATAAATCATGCAGCTCTACTTTTAAATATGAAAAAAAAATTTTTTAAGTTTGAAAAACATAAAAAGTCAAATTATGAATAAACTAGAATTGACTATAAATTATAAAAAATGATGTGAAAAAATTCGTAATTATGAACGTCCAAATGTTTCAAAGTCGAACTATCGCATGTATCATGAAGGCAGCGACTTTATCTTGGCGAGATTCAAACAAAACAACGGATCTATTGAAGCATTTAGCACTTGCAGCTCATTCAAGTAAGATTCGTCAATCAAAAAGTCATTATCTGCATCATTTTTCGCTTTGGTTTTTTTTAGTTTTCCATAGTTGTAATTTTTCCGATAGATGTCAGGATTGTATAATTTCTCGAACAATCCAATTTTTGATTTTGTGCTGCTTGAATGTTCTTTAAAAATGTCATCTTCTCTCCACATATTCATCCGAACACTTGGTTTTTGTTTATTTGTTGCACCCTCAACAAAATCATTGATCAAATCTTTCCATGCGGGCAAAAAAGGCTTGTTAGCGTTCATAAAATCTTTTTTATGAGTTTCATTCAAAAGCGATGGTTGGAAAAAATGCATGTTTTCTGTATTAAAAATCATTATACGTTTGAATAAGAAAGGATATATAATTTCAATTAAAATTATGTATGTAATGAAATTATTACTAATGCTTCTAAATGCCATATGGCGATACAAATGCTTTTGAACTGAATCCATTAAATTATCATTATCATTAATTCATTTGTGAAACGCACAGTTTGCAAACTAGGTTTGCTGCAGAGGCACTTGTGTAGTCAAAGAACTTGGGCAGAGAGATGCGGTTATAAAGATGCCCTTTTAAAAGCTTGCGAAAATGTTTAAGAGAAGGTGAGACGCAGATTAAGTGGAAAAAAATTCAATAAATGAGGAGCAGTATGCAAAAAAGAGCGATATGAAAAAGAGTTAGAAGAAACAGGCTAATGAAGCCATAAACCAAAGTTCGAAGTCTGTCTGATAGAAAGCTCAAATAAATAAGCCGGCTGATTGAAATATAGAATATTAGCGGTAAGCCACTTTAACTTGAACTGGACTCTTTGTGCCACCGGCAACCAATGAAAGCGATCGAGGCTAGCGCAAGATGAAAAAAAGTAATCGGCTTGAAGAACATTTTTGACAGCGCGATTTGGACAGACTGCAACTTAGAAATGAGAAAATTGGTAAGTCCCCAAAAAAGAGAGATACAATAGTCGAGCCTGGAAAAAACTAAAGACATAGTCAAAGCAACGGCAGCGTTAAAGGGTAGGAATTTGAGTATTTATTTGATCTCATGGAGATGAAAGTTGGGTGCTTGTATAAGCTGAGAAGCAAAGTGTGTGAAGTTGAGGCTAGGATCGAAAGTTACACTTAGTATTTTCAATTTGGACTATACGGAAAGATTAGTGCAGTCAAAAATAACTTTGGTAGTAAGATTGGATTTGGAAAAGAGAATATGACTGCCATAGAACATCACCTCGCTTCTGTTGAGATTTAACATAAGGTGATATTTTAAAAACCAGGAATTGAGATCGGTTATGCACTCAGAAACCTTAACGAGACTGGAGTGAAGATCAAGATATGAGGCACCAGTAAAAAGACTGATATCATCAGCAAACTGATGATATAAAATGGTGTGCTTTTTATGATTTCGCTAATAGAAGATGTTTATGGAAAAAAGAGTATAAGCCCAAGCACAGAGCCTTGGGAAACACCAAAACGAAAAGCTGCTTTTTTGACAATTTTTTTGCGTTTGGAGAAATAGGAATGTAACCCGAATAAAGGAATTCCATAAATGTAAAAGTAGTCTTCAAGGATGTGCGGCATATTGGGATGATCGATGGTGTTGAAAGCTGCTGAAATATCTAGACACCAGACGGCCGCAGACCTGATAGCGCAGATATTGCGGAGGCTATCAGTGATGTACAAAAGCGCAGTTTCCATTGTTTATAAATTTTTATAGGTTACATTACGTATACTAATAAAATTTTTCATAGGTATTTAACCTAAGTTCCTTTCAAGGGGAATGATATAATTTCTAGGCAAAAGACCACATCGCTTCAGAATGAACTTGTCATAACGCTGAGAAGAGTAGTCGGATTTATTGTTGAAGTCTACAGTCTCCAAAAGAGCGTTTGATACGCCGTAGTCGGAGATGTTGTACAGCCTGCCCTCTGGCGAACGTTCATGAATATATGAAGGTTTTACCATTTCCACTTTCACCCAGTCATCATTGACATGTTCCACTACCCTCACTATATCACCCTGAAAATATTTGAAAATTATTTATTTATTTATATGAAAGAAATAATTAATTTAATTATTAAGTTATGTCAATGAAAAAATTTGAAATAATTAACTAATTAAAGATAATTTTGTAATTAAGCAAAATTATAAAAAATTAGTTTTAAGTAAAAATTGAAATTAATTGATTAATGCGTTAAACATCTTTAATTTTTTATCCAGAGTTTTCACATTTTGTTCATTGCAATTCGGGCTAACTCTTTTCTGTTAGTTTTTTCCCTAGCTATCAGTTTCTTTGTTGTTATTGTGTCTAGGTTTATGGTAATGTTTATTGTTATATGTGTTCTATTGGTATTGACTTTAGGGTTGAAAATGTGCATGGTGTTGTTATTAATGTTAGGTTTGGTACTTCCTCTGTTACGAAGTCAAGGTCGTCGGCATACATAATTTCTTTGTTGGTCATTTGGTGGAAATTTTTGATATTGCTTCTCTAAGGTAGACGTAGAATATAATTGGACTTGGCCTGTCACTTTGAAGAGCACCTATTGTTGTATTGAAAGAAGTAGTATTGTGGTTGTTCATTTTTGTTGTAAAAGCGGTGTCTGATAGGAGATATTTCATTAGTGTTATGTCGTCTACAAGTAAAAACTTTCTACATATGTCGAGTAGTATTGGTTTATTTATGGTATCGGAGGCAGATGATATATCTATGCTTGTTACTGTAAGGTTTTTCTTTGTTTTGTATAGGATCGCCATGTTGAAACATTAAGTCCATATGATGTCCACCGTTGACCTACCTTTTATGAACGCCGAATGTGTAGGGCTAATGAACCCTTTTGATGCTTTGCGTATTCTATTGAGAGTGATATTGGATAGAATTTTTCCAAATTTGGGCACTATGCAGATAGGTCTGGTATAGTTTTGGTGTTTTATTTGGTTTAGTTATGGGTAGTAGCATGGCTGAATTGACACCGATATCTTCACCCAGGATGATGGCACGATTGAACTATTTTGCTATGGTGATTGATGCATTCTTATGTGCATATTTTAAAAGTTCTGCGGTGAAGCCATAGTTATCTTGCCACAATCCTTTTTCTTATATATTCAACTTTTTGATTAGTTATATATTTTTCAAAGGTTGATATAGAGGTCATAGTATTTGTTAAGTAGTAGAGTCTATCGGGCAGAATTTTTGTCCAAAGTAGTTTTTCACAATTTTCACTTCAACTATTATCTTGGTAGATTTTTTCAGATTGAGAAATTTTACTGTCTGAAACATTTTTTTGTCATCTAGAAAGTTTTCAATTGCAATCAATTGAGTTTCCAGCCAGTTATTATGGTCTTTTTCAGCTTTATTTTTCAATTCTTTTACATTTTGTTTTCTAAGTTCTTTAAGGTCTTTGTATTTGGTAGTGTTTTTTAGCTAGGATCTCGTTTACAGCCATATCGGTTTTTGCTTGCTAGTCAATTATTCTAGTTCAAGATGGCTGCTCCATGACTTTTGTTTAAGTTTGTTCTGATTGGGAAGGTGGTTTTAGCAATATCATTGAATAAATTTAGCATATCATGAGAAATGGAAAAATCATTGTAGGTTAAGATTTGATGTTTTTTGTTTTTGTATTCAAGTTGGTGTGTTGCATTTCTAGATCTAGTTTTCTGTTATGAGATTTGATAGTGTGCCAATAGTCTGAGTGGGTTTTCATGCCATTGAAGAATCTTTCAGATAGTAATCTCCATTTGTGTTTTTTAGTTATTGTAATGTACTCTAATGTGTTGAAAATATAGATTAGTTTACTATTTATTTTTTTCGTACCATTCCAAGTTGTAATGTGTTAAGCCTTGTGTTTAAAGCATTTGTTTTTAGCAATAAGAAGATCTTCTAATAAAAGTTTGTTGAGGAAGGTGCCATTACTGTTCCGTATTTCTCAACCATAACAACCTTTTGAATTGCTTTTTTATTTCATAATTTGAAGTTGAAATCACCAATTAGAATTAAGATATTTTTTCTGGGCTGTATGTTTATGGTATGTTGGAGTTCTTCAATAAAAGGATTTCTAAATTCTCATCAACTGAAGACTACCAGGGTAAAATCATACGCCAATACTCCTCTTTAACTGTGGTACATTGGCCTTGACAAAAACTACTGAAGATCGACTTGACTCATTTTATTGGCGTCTTCTCTGCAGAGTCATTGGTGTATTTTGGCCGAAAAAAATAAACAAAGATCTATATCAAGAAATATTCACAAGCGCTAAAGAAACTGTGCTCTAACGATACATGTAAAAATATTTTCTTGGTTAGTAGTGATCAAGTTGTTTCATTTTTGCCTCATTTAGTATCGTTCTAGCAATAATGATTTATGTCTAAGCGAGGATAATATAAAAAGGGGAAATAATTAAAATATAACTTGTCATATCGAATAAACTAAACGAATCAATAAATTTGAAAAATTCCGACATAAACAGTTTTTTGGGTGTAATATCCTTTTTGGTTTTTCTAGTTGAATAAATTATAATTGGTTTGTTATTAAAGTGTCACTTGATTCATTATAAGGTCTATTTTTTACATAACTTTTTTCAAAAAAAATCTTTTTTTATATTTCAAAGTGAGACTTGTGTTATGAATGAATCTCCTAATGAACACAAATTTAAAAATGCATATATCGTTTTATTTGACATTTTCAAATGTCTTTTAAATGAATTTAAAAAAACTTAAATAAGTGTAAATAAAAAATAAAAAAACGAAAAAAAATTATTATAAAAATAAAATCAAAACTTAAATAAAAAAAAAAACTAATTGGACCTTTTTAGCAGATATTTCTTTGTTGGTTTTGGCTCGAAAGTTGTACAGGAGGCAATACAAGTGGTGGAATGATGGCGAGTTTGGAATACCGAAAGATTCATATATCTGTTTTGTTTTATAATTAATCATAGTTTATTATTTTTGAATTTTTCTCTTTCGATAAAATGGTGTTTAGAGCGTTTAAAATCTTTATAAAACTTAGTAATTTACTTTAAAAAGACGTTAATTTTTTCTTAAATAACACTAAAAAATTCTGTTTTCTCAGCTTTATATTTTAGTTTTGAAAAACCCTTTTAACACGGATACTCTCGGTCGTTTGGATGATGATTTGAGAATAACTTAATGTTGTGTGTTGTGAAAGGAAAAACATTCTAGAAGACTAATAAAATATAGTTGAAATTCAATATAATTTTGCTTCCATTAACCTTACAAAAACTTTTTATTTTAATCAAGAAATGACAATAACTGGTTTTTTGTTTTCTCTATTTTTCATACAGTGTTACCCCTTTCTTAACGACACCCAAGAGACAAATTAAAATGAAGAGAAGCTGCCATCTATTTATCTTACAGAGTGTTTTATAATTTTTCGTTAGCTGATTGTTGCACTAACATCCTAATCTTCTGATTTCTTTATGCTTGTCCACTCACAACCTTGAGTTCCGATGAGTGAGCGTATGAACCTTATGCCTGAGAGTTTCTTCGAGTTAAGCTTCCTATAATCATAGCCATAAGCGAATTGTTGTTTAAGTAGGAGGTTAATCTTTATTCACTTATGAATGCCAAGTTTTTTCAACTCCTTGATTATTAATTTTCTTCCAATTAATCATTAACATTCCGAAGTTTCAGTGTTTTCGAATGAATATTCTCAAAAATAAGATGTGTTTCAAATTAAATATATAATTGGCAAAAAGACTAACTACTTTTTATTTTCATCAGACGCAGATTTCATGTTAATTTTGTTTAAAAACACATTAAACAGAGTTTTATGACTGAAAAAGTGCATTTATCATTCAAAATTATAATAAAATACTGAACTATGTGAGTTCTGATAAGATAAGGTTTGATCATCTGTTAAGCTTGAAGCTTGTGTATTTTTATTTATTGTTACAGTCATCATTATTGTTGTTATTATATATTATGGTCTATATTTATGATTATTTATATTCTTTTTCATATTATTGTCTTCGTTAAAACGTATCGTTATCCTCATGTGTATTAGTTACTCAAAGCTATACTTATTAAAAGCATTTTGACATTTACCAGTTAGTATATAACAGGTTTTAATATCTTTAGTAGCAATATTTTTTATACATGGAACTTTTAAACTTTTTATATCAGATAAATAAGATAACTTCGTTTTTAACTTTTTTGATTGGGTTTTAAAAAAAATCGTCAAAATGTGACCACTCAACCTGCACATAGGATGATGGAAAGATGCCCAAACTGCCATGGTGCTCCCCTTTCATCCAGTTCTCATCCACCACTCCCCACACATACACCACGTCATCTCGTTTCAAATTCAACTCTCTAAATAGAAACCATGGTTTAGTCGAGTAATCAAAAAATTGAAAGATTATTATGATGGCAATGCAGTAAAGGATGGTAGTGGTTTGATGATGGTGAGTTAGTGATAGAAAATACCATACAAAATTATAACTTAATGGAAAAATATCCACTATACTCATTTATCTAAAAATATGAACTTTTAAAATTTTTTATAAAAATCAGAATAAAACTGTCTTTAGTTAAATAGGCATTTAAAAATATCTCTAAAACCCTCACTTCGAGTTTTTAGCATTAAAGTCATACAGAGCCCTGGCCTTGTAAGCTGGTTGGAATGAGGGTGATGGTGACGGAGTACAGTCATCTTCTAGGTCATATCTGTCCAGACTCACCGGAGACTTGCACGAAGGACTGTAGAAGTGAAAAAGAATTTTAAAAAAAGTTTTTTTTGAAAACTAGTAATAGAAGTAATGGAAAAATTTTTTACACTGTACAATATAAATATAAGTTTGCAAATTTGAATGAAGTGTCAAAATCTTCGAATAATTTAGTTAACCTTAATACACAATAAATACATCATTAATAATTGTTGTTATCAAGTACATTGGAGATATTTACTTGAACTCTAGGCATAAAAAAGCACCATGTTAAACAAAATGAAGATGATATCAAAAACCCTTCATGGGCCACGTGATGACCTACCTGAACGAAAAATCACAATGCCTTCGTCCTTCATTTTCTTTTTGCTCTTCCAGTTTTTTCTTCATTTTTGCAGATTTCATATACAAGTCCTAAAAATAAAAAAAGAATGAAACGTCTCATAAATATAAGAAATCAATTTTTTAAAACTATATGAATGTTTTATGATAGGTTTGAACTTATCAAAATTTATGGTTGTGCAATACAATGCATTCGGGTCTTAAACAATTAATTAATCAAGTTAAACACTTCAGGTTTTTAATTTGCTTATAATCTCGAAATAAAACTTTCAAGCTTAGCAAATCTTTGTTTTCCATGAAAAATAGAAAACCGATGAATTTAATTTGATAAATTCATATGCTTAATAATATTTTTTTGAAATCTTTTTCGTTTCAATTGTAAAATAAGTAAATATAATTTTTCAATTACCATTTGAAGTTTTCTAGCTCTATTGATTTCATCCCTGTTCCTCCTATCCTTGCAACTGAGCCTGCTCGTAGCCAGTAGTTCACACAGAGACACATTATTATCATTAAGACTTTCACTACGTTCAATACTGGTGTTCGCAGGGACTGGCAAGCAAGGAGTGGTGTAGATTTTGTTCGGGGTTTTTGAATTTTTGTTTAAAATATCCTTGTCTAATCGACTCTTCCTCGTTGATATGCTTATATCTGCAAGATTGGTTTCTTTAATAAAAAAATTCGTATAATCATTAGAATCAGATGTAAGTTTTGATATGATACAAATTACCAACAAAATTTTCTCGAGAGGTATATCGATGCCTATATTTTTAAACAACGAAGCTACAATTTGAGATGAGTTAAGCCTTATTATCATACCAAAATTAACTGTTGAATGATAAAGATGAACTTTTCAAAAAAAAATCTTTGTAAGATAATCTATATAATATGTAATAGTAATTTTTGAAGTTGAAATTTTTCATTACTGAAAAAAATCAAATTTTTCAAAAATTACCCAATTTGATATGAAAAATTGAAGTCTTTTAACATCAACTCAAAACCCTTAAAACCTATGTGAAGACGCACAGACCCGGTTTAAGGAAGGGTGGGCAATACAGGCCTTCGATAGGAACTTCTCCCCCCTTCTGAACGTGCATGTACAACCCGTGTGGTGTGGGAGGACGGCGCGGTGGTGTGGGTGAAGTGTAAGATGCATCCTTAGATTTAGTTATGGTGTACCGTTTGCTCGGGGGACTGACGATACTGGTAGTTGTATTTAGGATGCAGAGTATTGTAATGGAATTTATTTAAAACCCCTAAATGGGTTAGAGTATAAAATAATGAATAACATGAGTAATTTAAACTCTGTATACAATAACTGAAAAATAAAACTTTGACAAAATGTGTGGTAAAAAATTATGATGGTATATATAATGTATATAGAAGAATATTTAAAGTGAACGTATGTGTTTAGATGTAAGTAGCTGTTATGATATACGAATAAGAACCGTATTCAATGTAATCTGAAATATTGACAAATGGGATGTGACTTACTATTTTAGAAAAATTTAATTTCAAATAATTGAAAATATTTTTCGCGAATAATTTTTTCAAAATTTACTATAGTTAGAATAAGATACTACCTACAAATTTTTAAAAATTTTTGATGAATAATAATATTTATAGCGATAATAATTAAAAACAGAATGTTTTTTAATTAAGTTTTTTCCTAATAAACTCAAACATATCATGAACTCTTACTATCGGCACAGATCTCCTGGTTTTGCCAATTGAGGCAGGTGTGGGGAGTTCTAGAAGGATTAATACATTATTAAATAGTATAATTTGAAACAAACTTCTACTTTTCACCCGGTATTATTATCACGATTGTTGAGAAACAAGTTAACTAATGAAAGAATCAGAATGATCCAAAGTGAAATGACAAAGTTTTTGAAAATTAAAAGTTTTTAATAAAAAGTACGATTATTTTTGCTAAGAGTGTATTACTTTCAAGCATGTCAATAAAAACTATTAGTGTTCAAAAATGTGGTCACAATACAAGAAGCAACTTGAAAAGACACTAAAATAAAACTCTTTAAAACTAAAGAGACACTTCAACATATTTCAATGTTTTATGATTAGTATATTCTTCTTACCATTATCATTTATATTGAAAGTCCTTTGTCAGGTACTTATTCTTATTAGAGATACCGCGTTGTTAAATACATAGAAAGTTTGAACACGGAGTTTGTATAATATTTCTGAGATTTCGATGACTTCTAAATTTCATCATTATTTTGTCAAAACTATTACTATGCCTGTCCCACTTCATCACCAACACAATAAAGCTTTCAATTTTATAACCTTCATTATACATTCTAACACCAATTTACATATCGCTTTTCTACCCACTTAATACCAATAATTCACCTACAATATACACGAGCTCAAGCTTCATTTTCTTTATTCACTTACCATCTCACATTATATTCCATTAATTATTCAGCCACATTGCACCACCATACACTACCTGATCTTTAGGGGATAATGAAGAAGCCTCAGGCTCGTAGAATTCAATATGACCTGGTGAGCTGTGGTACCGATCTATGGTGTGTTTGGCGTCCGGAGGTGTTGGTGTTCTGGATTGTCAGAAAAATAAATAAAACTAAAACAATTCTATATATGAGATGTTTAGCTCAGATGTCAAATAAAATGTAAAAATAACGTTGTCATTTAATCTAGCGTAAAATAGAGAAAAATTCAAGTTCTATAATTCCAGGCTCTTCAGATTTAATTTTGAATGTTTTTTTTTGTTTTAAAAGATTGAAAAAAAATGATTAGATGAGATCCAAGATGAAATTTATGCAAATCTTTTAAAACACAATGAAACAAACATCAATGTGTCAAATTTTTAACTTTTAATCTGATTTATTTCTAATATTAAATATTTGAACAAAAACATTGATCAAGAAAATTATTTAATTTAATTGGAAATTGAATAATTTACATAGCATGTGATAAAATTTCAAACTACGTGAACATGAGTAAAGCAATATAAAAGTGTTTTTAAACATCTTATGAGTCTATATATCTCCTAATTTTAAATTCAGAAACTTGTAAAAAACTATATAAGTATACAAAGAGTCAATTATATGATGATAAATCAGCGTTATGTTGTATAATACATAATGAGCAGAATATGGACTCATAACCATGAGCTTCAAACGATTATCATAAATTATTGAATCGATTTATTGAATAATCTCTTTGAAGGTGTTATATTTCATTTAATTATGTGCTTTTCAGCTTGTATCTTTTACTTTATTTGCTTTGCAAACTATCTTTTGATTTGGATTTTTAAAGAACTTATTTCAAATAAAAAACCTATTTTCAATGTTTATAGACATTTTTTTTACATATTTTGGAATGGAATCTTTTAGGGTCCTTATCAACTTCAGTACAAATAAATTGATATATACTGTTTTATTTATATTTCAGTTAACAGTGGATGTCACATTTAAAAAGTTTTAATGAGAGGTTGAAGTTTTTATGACCAAGTTTCAATTTCAACTGATATAACAAAGTTTACATGCTTATGGTAATCACAAAAAATATTTGTAAACATTTTTAAAAATAATCAATAAAACACGCTATAAGTGCTATGTATAATTATTAAATATTGTTCTATAATGCTTTTTCAAAAAAATAAAATTTAAGTTATTCAAAACTGAATAGTTTAATTCAAATCACTTCAAGCACTTACAACTGACCCACACAGTGCTTTTCTCGCTTCCCGTAGTGTTTGATTTGAGGTATTTTAATTCTCGATAAATTGAGTTTATCATGATTATTTTATTCAGATGGTTCATGTTATTGATAATGTTACACATGTAAAGACGGATCATCACTTAAGATTTAAGGTTTTTTACGAAAAGCTTCGTGTGCTTTGTTTAATAAATACTCCGTGTTTCTTTTGTAGATAGTTTTTTAAAAAAAGTTCTGAATTATTGAATAGAATTTTAAGTTTCAATTCAAAGTATGAATTGAAGGCTTAAATAATCAATTTAAATCATTTATAGATTCAGAAAATGTTCATTTCAAAAGCTAAATATTGAAACTTTTTACTAAAATATTTTCTATGTTTATTTGAAATTATTCAATCTTGATAACTAAAGATTCAAAGAGGATAAGTTATTGTACTCATCTTTTCAAATCAAATTTCTACAGAACCATACCTTGCTTTGACATTATTGCTAACGATCTTTTCTCTGATTTTATCCATAGAATAAAAGCTGGGTGTCAGACGGGTGTTGTTATAGTTGAATTTTTCATTGATTTGAAGTTTTTCAGGCCTATGGGAAGCTTGTTCAGTTGGCTTGTATTTAGTTGGTGTTGAGTTCAAGCTGTAGTCAAAGGTCAACTTAGGAAGTTCTTGCTCAGTTTTGGGGGTTTCTGTAGAGTGTTGTTGAAGAGTGGTTTGGTTTTGTTAGCTTGCATTAATGGTTGTTTAAAGTTGAATTTTTGCTTGTAAATTCATCAATTCTTTATATAGATTCAACTAAGTTGTAAGTAGATAATATTAAATTTTAATTAACTTAATTTCAGTAGGCTCGCAGTATAAACAACTATAATACCAAATATAAGAAAATTATCAAAATAAATTATTAATAATGATAATTTATAATAAATGCCTGAAATAAATAAACAAAATTTTATCGTTCAATCACGGGATGGTGTTAAAAACATAGATTGTCTTATATCTAGCACCGCATAGTCGTCTTATCTTCATTTTATCTCTATTAATTTTGCATTGAATGTGTGTTATATATTAAAGAATAATAAATCTAAATGTTTGTTATAAAATAAATTAAAATGATTCACAGTTTGATGATAGAAAATAATTAAATGCTGTACGCTTAAAGCATTAACTAAGTTTTTGCTTGTTGTTTTATGTGCTTGATTAGTTGGACAATTGGTACATTTGGACAAAGGTTTAGTGTTCTTTGAGCATAAAAATAGATTATATTAAACTAACTAAAACTATTGGGTTATATAACTTTGTTTTCAGTAACCATATTTTTTAAACTTTATTTAACAATCAAAAATGAATTGAGAGGTTTCTTTCGACTATGAAATAACTTCAATTGATTATTTTTGAGTCATTTTTAATCAAATAAAAGAACTAAAAAGCTAATATTTTTTTTATAAAATTATTGAACACTGAATGTACGAAGATTTCAGTTAACAGTCTAGCGTTTTCATGTAAATCGTACGTTTTATAATTAAAATACATACTGGTCATTAATTTTTCATTTTATTTCGGATTAAGAAAATCTTTTTGAAGATTCGCTTCATCAAAGTTTGAGTAGAAGTTATTAATCGTCGATCAAAGCTCACCAAAACAGATCGATGCTTATATAATTATACTTAATAACTTCCTATAAAGTATTGTTTTCTTTATAATACTATTACTATCAATGTTATTAATTATTAGCCGATAAACAATATATTAAAATCGAAACACAATGGTACCAACCGCTTTTTAAATATAAAAATTTTAATTCATTGTGTCTAATTTTATTTCTAATTTTGATATTAGTGTACTCAAAACTATGAAATGGACAGCTACTGTGAAAACTACGAACAAAAATAACGATTCATACTTTTAAAAACCACTGCCACAATTATTATTCATAAAAAACTTTTAATTACTGAGTATAAAATCTAAATAAACTACTGAATCTCAAAATCAATGTCCATCTTCAACAAAAAGGCAACCCCCACCCCTACAATCTCTCTTACCTCTCCTCTTCTGCAGCAGGGTCACCAGGGGACTCTTGGTGCGGGGAAGAGAGGATTCAACGGGCATTTCTGTTGTTTTTTGTGAAATTATCGATTTTATGTAATATTTTTATATGAATACTTTTTGTTTATTATCATTATTTTTTATTTTGATTACCGTTATAATTAGTTGTAGAGTTGCTTTTTTTTAGTTATAACCTGTTCAAAAACTCGTGTTTGTCCTTAGATGAAAAAAATAATTATCTAATTAACAGGTGTTAAGCTTTTATCACCAAAAAAGCTTGTTTTCAGAAGTTAACGTAATGAGAGCAGACTTATAAAACAACATGTAGGAAGCTCTTAAAAATATGAGTTGTCTTGAAAAGTACAAGTTAGAAAACTCAGTTATAAAAATCAAAAAAGTTTTTAAAAACTGGCAGCTTAAAAGGGTAGAAACCTTACCAGGTAGCAGGCCCGAGGGGGCTAAGTTGGTGCCTTTTGACGCCTTAGCATAGCGCTATTCTATTTAGATTAGTATTATTACCACTAGTATCAGTGGAAATTTTCAAAAATTCGTAGTATTATTTTTATTGAATTTGATTGAGTATTTTTATTGTCAGGTCTTGTCAAATTTTGCATTGTCGATACTTTTTTTTTAATCTATATTATTTATTTTTATGCCATTTGTTATTCTTTTTATACAATATTTGATAACATAAGGTTGACAAGCAAGAAGCTTCATAAAATTAAGGTACAAAAAGCTGTGCTGTAGTTTAATTAAAAGTGCCAAAAAATAATTTTATATCGTCATTGTTATTACTTTGCATCATAACTCCTTAAGTTGCCATCTATATGGGTAGATGTTGATGATATTGCTGTTGACCAAACTAGGTAGTGATAATAACAAAAAATAAAAATATGAAAAAACGAATGTATAATACTAGTAACTTAGAAAATATTTAGATTAAGAAGTACATATATGTAGTATGTCTTCAAACATGGAAAAAAATTAAAAGTTTCATGATGAATTGAACTTATGTATAACTATTTTTTGGAAACGATAAGTCTAAAAAAATCTCATTTTAGAAGTTGAAAGCAAGTTAAAAAAAATACACGAAAACAATAATATAATTTGAGACTACTTAAGGTTTTTGAATTTCAAATGAGAAAAAGGCTTGAAGAATGGAACTGAGGCTGATACAATTAAAAAGTTTAATTACTTCAATGGAAGTTTCATTATTTCTATGTATATATTCCCTTACTTCAGTGCAACATCATTAGAAAAGTTAGAAGATTTTCGGGTTTTAAATAATTTTTAAATTGCTCATATTATAAATGATGATTATGGTGATGATGATGATTTTTATTGTTTAGTTTTAATTTTTTGCTCTTTTTCGAAGTTCAACTTTTAAATTGAATTTTTAAAAATATTTACTCATAAAAGTTACAAAAAAAATTTAAAAATCAGGCAAAAATTCAAGATGATAAAACGGAAGTTTTTTTCAAAATTTTTCATTCAGATTCCACGTTCTTCTTTAGCCTATGTTCGGCTTTCTTCTACTTTCTCTAGATCCCTGTTTATCAACAATTTTGCTTTTTCAATGTTTAGTTAGTGTTTTATTTGAGTTATTTCCGATAATTATGAGTCAGACCTTCTACGCTTTGACTTTTTTGTTGTGAGGAATTGCATGGGAGTTTTGTTTGACAGGAGCAAGGTCATCTACATAGAACATGGCTTAACATTTGCCAGCGTCAAAAGACTGATTCAACCAGGGCATATGAAATTTCAGTTTTTAAAAGGTTTAACCGAAAAATTCTTTCATGCATACAGAAACATTTTCCGGTTAAAACTATCCACCGATCTGACCATTTCTTCACCTATTGTCCACGTGCTGCAACCAGAAGGCATGATGCTTTAGCCAAATGATTTTTATGTTTTTATGTTTTCGAGATGCTTGAGTTCCATAGCTTGTACAGTGTGCACCTTACCATTGTTTTTTACTGCTTCCGCATTCTAGTTTGGTAGTGAATAGAAGACCAGTTTTGTTCATTTGTCTCAAGTGTTTTTGTTTATGTGGTGTTCATTTTTGGGTTTCACTTTCCAGTAATTTTTTTTCATATTAAAAAGATTTTATTTTTTTCAGTAATTTGTTAGTAGATCATTTTATTTTAATACTGAATTATGTATTTTTCAACGAAAAAACATCAAATTTAAAAAATTTTTGATAAATTTATTAAGAATCAAAAGTTTTTATTTTCGATAAGTTTAGCCTTATAAAACGTTAGCTAACGTAAGCTAAACTTTTTTTTTAAATGTTTATATCGGAAAATTCTTCACCTTTGATTTTTTTGTTGAAAAATAGTATGAAAAAACATACGATGTCTCTGAAAAGTTATGTTTTCAGATCATCACATGATTTATTTAGTTTTTGTAGTGAGCTAGCGTTTGAATTTCCCATTTTTACTTTTTTTGTTTACTATTCTAAGGATTTTGTTAATCTAGATAACATTAATAATAATGATATCAATGGTAGAAACAATAACGTCATTTTTGTAACCTTGCACTAATTATGATCTTTATTAGTAGTGACGTCACGGTTATACTAATATCCGGTTTAGCACGTGACAAATGTGTTAAATATCAGCTACTTAGTTAATTTATTATCTAAAAATTGTCAGTGTATGGGATGTTGTTACGCAATGGTTTCATTGGTCTGCACTTGGTGTGATTAACTATGTAAAAAAAGAGAATTAAAAAAGTTTATTGCTAATTACGGAAAAAAATTAATTGGGAAATAAGTTTATCGTACTATAAAATTAGTGTTTTTTCATGTAAATGACTTCTACTCGAAAGCAGGCTACGCAAAAATGAATAATTAATTAACCAAAAGATACATAACGTGATGATGAATGATAAAATTTATAATTCTTTTATTACACAAGTATTCAAAAATATCGGAAATAAATGATTTCCACTCTGCCATAAATTTTGAGTGTTGGGAAATGGTTTAAAAGCACATACAGACAAGCTTTCATTTCAACAAACACCCTTAGAAGTACCACTTTATGGTCTGAAGTCGTTCACAACAAAGGTGATGTCAAAAGTCAGTTAAAGAAATGGACAGATTAATGAAGAAAAAAAAATTTGTGTGAGCAACTTAATAAAAAAAAATCTTTGAACATTTGGCTTGAAAAAGCGGAGATTTATTTTCAGAAGATGCATGTTAGAAGACAAATAGAAACGAGAGAGGCAGAAGTAGGTGGGGATTCAAATACCTAACACATTACATCATGGGCATGAAAGGGCACAAGTAAGAGAAAGCCAAAAATCATCGATGAGCTAAAAAGATATAATTAACTGAAGTATTTGATTTTAAATATGAATAGCTCAGCTGGTAGAGCGTTAGACTAGTTATCTAAAGTAACCGGGTTCAATCCCGCGTGGGCCGACAATTATATTTACAAGGAGTAGCGCCCTGTGAATCATCTGTTAAGCTAACGAAACCCCAATATGGGGCGACTTAAAGTCGATCTAAAAAAAAAATAAATATCAAAATCAACTCGTTTTTATTGAGTTCATGCATCTTTTAAAAATCAACTAGAAATTACAATAAGTGAAAAACTTTTGTGATACCTAAATATTTTTGAAATATTGTGTGCATTCTATCAATAAAAAGACTATTTTTTGATTTTTTTGTAAAGAGTTTAATATTTGAATGCAAAGATTCACAAAGCTTCTTTGGAATATATTTAAAGCTAGAGTTCAGTACAATATAAAACTCAAAAATTTTTTCAAAAGTAGTATATATTTTAAAATAAATACAATAAATAAAAGCATTATGAAGAATATGCTACAAAAAAATAAAATTCTTAAAACCAATAATAAATTTGATAAAAACACGTCAAACCGAGTCTGAATATTAATAATTACCAATGATAATATGCAAATGAGCATCAAATTTGCATTCATGGTGACGTATAAAACCATTAAGCCAGTTTGTTAGAAATTGATATTCTCAAATTATCACTCTCCCCTGTTTAGTAAATCTTTTTTAATATTATAAGTGTCTTTTATGAGCTCAATGTTTTTGATTGCTTTAAAGTATTTTAAAATAACAGGTAAACTTCAAACTGTTCTGTAGAAATAATATTGTTATGATGATGTTTTTAAAAGATTTTTCTTAATGAGCTTATAACAGAACCTTCGTTTGACGCAATCATAATCTTTATCTCATCTGGTGTTTTAAAAATAACACAACCAAACATTCTAAAAACGATCATAACTTATAAAATCTTTTTAAAAATGATAATTTTAAAACTGGAAAAGTTTTATGGTAACTACTAAAACAAGCAAGTTTGTTTTTTTGGTAAACAGAACTTAGTGAGGTCAAAACAACAATCCTATCATTTTAATAACACATTTAATACTTCATATAACATATCATATGAGATTGATAATATGACGGCTTAGTAATGAATTTTGATATTATTAAAAATTCAAAATGCCACAAAAAAATTTTTGCATCCTACTTTTTTATTAGATTAAAAATGAGAAATATAATTAAAAACATAACTGAAACTTCAAATGAGATTTGATAAATTTTTTTCTATAAAAACACAATTCTATTATGAATATGTTTGGAATCACCTTGCCACAAATCAAGTCACGCTATCAAAAAGTTTATGAATTGACTATAAAACATTAGAATTTGTCTTATGAAGCTTATGTTATTCAGGGTTTTAAACACGGAAACTACATAAGTTATATGCCAAACAGTTTAATATTTATCAGTGATACAAATATTTTTCATAACCCTAAACAGCTTTTTACTCCAAATGAAGCTTTTAAGGTGTCAATGTTTCGTATTTCACAATGCCTATTAGACTCTTGATAATACACGTTTGCCTACACTTCTCGTATAATTATGTGTAAAGTATTCTATAATTCAACATTGACAGTAACTACAATTATGACGCAGGTTTCATTGAAAAATCTCAATTTTCTCATCAAATATTCATTTAATTGAACTTAAATTAAAACTAATATAACTAATTGATTAAGAAGTATACGATTGCAAGCCACCACCGTGAACCACTATATAAAAAACTTCCTCAAATCATTATGTAGTCTTATTAGATTTATCTTAATTGCTGTACTAAACGTTCAAGATACATTTCTTCCAAGGTTAATATTAATTCAGTTCTATGGAATATTTATTGACATATGAATATATAACTAATATAATAATATTTTTGTCACTTAATAGTTTTAATGTATTTGATTATTAGAAAGTATTATGATGATAAATAGGAATAGTTAAGTTTTAAATCTCAGATTGTGCTTTTGTTACGTCATGTGAACATCAAATATCACCAATTTTAAATTATTATAAATTTATTTATTTGTGCTTTCGATTTGATTATATAGCAATTTTTCAGATTTTCAAGAATTTTTCAAGGTATTTAATATAGTGATCTAATAGATGTTATAAATATAAAATAATTTATTTCCTGTATCTAGTTGATTTTAATAACTTTTTGCATTACTAGATGAAGTAGGATTTTGTTTCTGATTTTTAAGAATCACTTGATTAGATTAATTATGTTTGTTTTTGTAAATAAAATTCACAGATAACAGATCTCTGAAGAAGTCAAGGCAAAGAAGAGCGATTGAAATTAAACTAACTTTTTTTTTCCAGTATGCAACAATAATAAATTTTGATTTGTTTAAAATATACGTTATTAATGTTTCATTTGTGAAAATATATTTCAAGCTTTTGTTTCAAGAAAAACTTCAAAAAATCAAATAAACTTTGTTATTTGAGTAGTTATAAGTTAAAATTTTCTCTAACTATTTTATTGAAACTGCATACAAACATATTAAACTATCACTAGCAAGTATTTCCATTGATTTTATAATGCGTATGTTGTAAATATGTTAGCATCTCGGCTAGATCAGGCTATTTGCAGAATCGTTTATATATAGTAGAGGCGTTTATGGTTGTGTTTGGTTTTTCATGTATATCGGTTTATTTTTAGAATTTTTGATATAAATTTGGTGAGAATAATTAATTAGTATTAAAAAGACAAAACAAATTAATTTAAAAGTAGGAATCATTGCTTAAATATGGCATACGTTAATATCTCTAATGCTTACTAATGTTTTTTTGAAAATAATGCTTTTTTAAATAATTCTATGCTAAAAGCTTTTCATTTTGACGTTTATAATCAAAAAAAAAATCAAAAAGAGCATACGATGTCTTTAAATTTATATTGTATATACCGCCAATTGTATATATAGTTTCTTGGCTCGATTCTGATTTTACTTTCAATAGCGCTGTATACTATAGATATTATTGTATTGTGTTATATTTACTAGGGTGAGGTTAAGTAGAAAATTATAATAAACATTACTCAAAATCACATGAAATCAATCCATATTTATATGAATTTAAATCATTTCATGATGTTCGAGCTTTTCTATTTAATTTCTCGTTTAATTGTAGGCTCAATATTGCGCCTTAGATCGAAAAGTACCTTGATATTAAAATTGAATTGATTTCTTTTAATTTTATCAGATCTCAACGTAAACCTTTGATGGAGCCTGAAAAGTTTGAGATCACTTGTATCCTTTTTGTAATTTGAACAATACGTCATTTGGTGTGACTTTTAAACCAGTTGTTATTTCTGTAGCAGTGGTTTGAAGAAAGTCTGTGAAAAATTACAAAGGTTTCATAAAAAATACCCATATTCTAAAAAAATTAATTTTATAAATTTTTCAAAGATTTGGAGAGTTAATTTATACGAAAGATTTGAGATTCTTATATATACCGTCCATTTGAACAAGAAGTTAGCTACTACATAAACGCTCAAGTCGGAAGTGCTCGGTGTCACTTTATGGTGGAACTACTTTGAAGCCACTTCATGACTTTAAATAATTCTTTTTTCCCAATTTCCATAATTTTATCTTATCCCCACTATGCTTTTATAACTTTTAAGAATCAAATTTTTTTTATATAAATAAGTTTTAATAAGACAAGCCTCAAAATAATTTGATAAGTGAACACACCCTTCAGAGAATTGGTTCAAATAGTAAGAAATCTTGAATCTATCTTGTCTAAATTATAATTATATCAGAAATAAAAATTAATCTAAAAAAAAATAAATAATAGATAAATTTTAGAAAATTTTTAATTGCGGAATGAGTTTTTATTCATATGTACTTGTCTATATAAATAATATTCTTCTAATTTTTCAGCATGAAGATATCTGTACAAGAACTTATTGTTACAACCCGGTGGGAAAAACATGTTTGTGATGACATAGGCTGACTGCTGCCGATGGAGCCAAACGTGGAACAGGTTATCAAGCTATTATCAATGTGGTGACTAAAGCACCAGTACGCAGATAATATATACATTTCCGGGATATTTTTTGCAAGATGTATTTCAAGGCGGGATGTATCAAGGATGGTTCAGAAAAATCTACCATATTGGATTTGTGGGATATTGGTTTTTTAGTATATTTATATAGTTTAACTTTTATAACATTGAGCTACTGACTTTCAACAAATACATACAAACAGACGAACGCACAAACAAAGACTAAATAGAAGACTTTTTGGCTTCTTACCCATTCAAAAACTGCGTCTTATTGGAAAAGAAGTGGGAATCTTATTGTTGGAAGTGGTACAGCTTTTATAAAGTTTTCCGCAACATGTGTCGCGAGATTCTTTAAATTGATTACATTTTATGAACTTTCCTTTTTTTTTGATTGATTTATGAAGCATTCTGATCTTATTTTTCATAAATGATCCTTTTTATAATTTAAAGTACATTAATTGAATTTTTATTTTCTAATAAAGTTGGAGCATATGCTGCTCTTATAATAAATTTAAAGCTCGTGATTCAACAAACATCGGCTTCGTAGCGTCTATTATGAGCATAAACTCGATTCTTTGTAGTTATACGCATTAACTCATAGGCTATGCAACTTCAAGAAAATTTTTTGCCTAGTTCTAAATCTATCCGTAGTTTTTTTCAAAAAAATAAAAATTTCTTTAAATTATAAAAATAGCACATTCTCCTACACATGCTTGAGGCCGCCTGCTATTTAATTCTCAGCCTCTTGCAATCGACAAAGTCCCTAAATTTGATTAGATGACAAATAAATCATTTTTTTAAACATTTAAAAAATATTTTGAGTCATCACAAACTTGCTTTCTTTATCTAGGTCTCACTCTAGGGAATGAATGAATTGTTTGTTAAATTCCACAGCTGGCAGGTTTTTAGACGAGGATACATTCATGGCTCCAATGTTCCTCCACCTTGAATTTCAAAAATGTTTTAGTAAAGCTCGAGTAAGCGTCTTCGACCAGCATCTTCTTTTTTACAAACTAAGTCCAGGGCGCGTCTTCAGGCACCATTCATTAAACGAAAGTCAAACGTAACCTTGAAAAAGCAGGATTCTTTAGCCAGCTAGAACCTTTAGACCTTGACCGAATTGACGCAAACAACAAGAAAGATTTTTCATTTATCCATATAAAACTAATGAATGCCTTTTATGAGATGCTAACTGCTCGGACTCTTTTTCGCCTTCCCATCTGCTAAAAACAGTAACTAAAATAGATGAGGCTTATATAGATTGGTGAGAATTGAGGAAAAAATTGGAAGTTTGTGGAATGAAGCATTATTAATTTCCATAAGGAAAATTTTTTTGTGGGAAAAACTATGAAATTTTTGGAAAGAGAAGAAAGAAGAAAAAAATTTTTTCGGAAAGAATACAACTGAGCTCTTTTCATAGAAGAATAAAAGACAGGTTTGACAAAAAAATATAAAAGTGGAGAATTTGGAGTGATGGAAAAAAAATAGGTTGATAAATGAGAAAGCCGAAGATCATGAGAAAAAAATGGGGAGAAACGATAAGAAGGCTCAAGCTAGCAAAAAGTATGTTTGGATGTAAGACATTCAGGGAGCTTCAAAAGAGGAAAGAAAATAGGTAGAAGATTTGATAGAAAAAGGGTTTTTGAAGCATTACTAAGAAAGAAGCTTAGAAAAGAATAAAAATCAGAAACATCAAAGAAAAAGGAAGAGGCAAAAGAAAAGGAAAGAAATTAAATTAATAAGTTTTCATTGAGCTGGGACCAAAAGCGTGTAGATATTTAGGTGGTGAAAAAGAATTTAATACGGTCGGTTAGAAAAAAAAAGTAGCTCAAAGAAGAAAACTGGGTAGCAAGGATATTGATAGGTTGATGTGATGAAAAAAACAATGGTGTTGTCGGAGGAATGAGAGAGAAAGTGACAACGCCGAAAATAATGATAAATTTCATAGAGTCCAATAAATTTATTAGTTTAGATTTTTTGGTTAATAAATTGTATATTGAACTCACCTTCAATGTAAAAGGGAAAAAATGCATACACAAACTCAACTAAGGCAGGAAGTAAATTGATGAAAGAAGAGACACGATTATGGAGGTCAATAGATAACGGCAATAAAGAAAGTGAGATTATCATATTTAAACGGTTGCTGAAATCGGCTCATAGCTAAGGCTAAAGATGAGCCCAGAGAGACTAAGTGGCTGTTTGAGAGATTGTTACTAACCATTGTGCGTGGCAATGCCTAGGTCATTCATTTGTAATGCGGTTTATTTGGAGTCTGTGTAGATCTTGCATTCAATGAACCTATGATCACACTTTTGTTTTCTATGCAGATATTCTAATAGGCTTCAAATTTTAAAGTTAAATTTCATCATTTTAAATATTTTTTTGTGAGTTTGCTAAAACATTTGTTTCAGTAATGCTTCGGTGAAGAAACTGCTGGTGAAGAATCAGTATATTTTAAAAAATTTTATAAATTTTATTCAACAAATAACACTTACAAAAATGAAAATTTTTATACTTTCTTTGGACTTTTTTCATACACTTTTTGAAGTTTGAGAGCCTCCAAAGGTCATTCGATTTATTTATCTTCAATTTATTCTTATTTTAAACTGAACAAGTTTTCAATATATTTTTTCAAACAACCGCTTTTGTCGATAAACTTTAATGTATTACAAAGCATGTAAAACAGGCTTGCATTTCTTCTTTTGCTTCTAATTGATTAAAATAAATCTGATAAAACATTTTTAGAAACTTGGAAAATTTAAAGATAGATTATTATTTAATGTAATCAATTTAAAAACTATTTTGATTATGTTGGACAATATATAAAAAAAAATTTCTTCAAAATAACTTAATTCAATCTGGTATTTTTGTGTAGGCCATCATATCGATTGTATAGGTTTGTAGTTTTAACTCATAATCAATGTTTGAGTTTTATCAATGTTGATCAAAACTCAGCAAAATTAAACGCTTTTGAAAGGCAATATACTTATGAAGCAACTGCTTATAACTTGTAGTTGGTTTGATCAGCATAAATATTGAAAGATAAAAATTTTAAAAGTAAAGCAAGAATGCTTGTGTTTTGCAGTTTCTAATACTTTCTATTGTTTTTTGAAACTCTTTGAGCTTTTATTTGATATTTGATTCATAGTTAACTTTAAATGAAAAACTTCACAGTCAATCTTTATTAAGATATCGTCTGGTATGATAAAATGGTTTTTGTGAAGAAATAGTTGGTGTAAAAAACACACGTCTGGTGGGGATGCTAATAAAACTTTCTACCAAGGACATATGGGTAAAAAATATATAAATTAAAAGTCATTGAAATTTTATAACTTTTTAATCAAATAGAGGTTAATAGGGTGAAAAAATTCAATAATTATTACTCTGAGAAATGAACTGATCATAATTGCTAAAAATTAGTCTTATTCGTAAAATTCATTAAAGTAATTACAAAAAAAACTGTTCGGAAAGACGTCAGTGTTGATGTTTATACAGATAGCTCTCAAAAAATCAAACAGATCAAAAATGGAAATCGAGAACTTCTAATATAAACCTCCTAGTTGATAGCTGATCAAAGATCTTTGTTGCGAAAGTCATGATGATTTAATAAATTGTATTTACATTTACTGCGATATGTCCAATTATTTGCGGTATGTTTTTTGTATTTCAATAGTTAATTAAAATGAGAGTAAAACATAAATAAAATTATACTTAAATTTATTATTTGAATATAGTTTCTAAATATACCATCAAACTTCAACTTAAGCATAAACTATAAAAATTTCTTTAATTTAGGGAAATTCAAAAAACTTTGTGTTCCCTAAACAAAAAAGTCTAAAACTTGAATGGTGATTAATAAATTAAACAATAAAAATGACTGAATGATATAACCGAAAAAAAAATATAATAGAGATGTATTAAGCAATGTTAAACGATGAGAGGGTCGGAAGAACAGAGTCCTGGAAAAGTATGGTACCATTTCCCTTTGTTTGTCACCGTCAAGCTGTAGGAGTTTTCGTGTTTGTCTGGTAGTCTGCCTTCATATACCTCATCGTGCTGTTATTTAATTTTATTTATTATTTTTGATTTATTCTTATCTGAATTTCTTCTATTTATTTAAGAAAAACTTCAAAAAATTTTTCTTCTAGTCATAACTAAAAAAATATTAAATTTGAGCTTGTTGAGAATTTTTTTTTCTTCAATTTATAATGATGTAGAAACAAACTCGTTGAAATTGATTGTTTGAAACTGAATGAAATCAGCAAAATAGCCAATATTAATGCGTTAAAAGCTTTTCTAATGAGGTATTATTTAAGTTGAGGTCATGAAGGTCTAACAAGGAAGAAGTAGATGAAGTGTTGATCACTGGGTACATAGATGTGTTTGGAGGCATGCAGATCTATTGATGGGTTAGTCTTGAATAACTCATTGAACAAAAATATTCTTCTTGGGCATAAGCCCTTGTAGAAGTCGTCACTGTCAAACTCGAAAAACTGGGAAAAATATTATGATCTGTTTAAGAAAGATGAATGATTATCATTTAAAAAGCGTGAAAAAGGCATGAGTAACTGAAAAAATTATAATTTTTCAAAATCATTCAAAACTTGTTTTAGTTTCAAAAAAATTTTCAACTTCACATTTTAAAAAATATAAATGTGTATATGAATGTCTTAACAATTGAAAAAAAAATTATTCATTATGAAAACTGTGACTTAATCGATTAATGGTTGAATAAAAATAACAAATGAAAACATAAATAAAAAGAAACCATACGTGAGTTTGGTTGTAAAGGTAGATGAAATGGAGGAAGAAAGACGTTTGAACTTTATTTAGTTGCAAGGGACACTTGAAAGAGTTGAAACTACGCGAAGACACCAAATGCAGATCTACTCCGTATAAGGACTGGACTGTATTACCTATCGAAGATAACAACTATTAATTTTTTTTCAGTTCTGGACCAGAACATACACACAATAATTAACTATATATGTAGCCCCAGCTATAGCTTTTGCTTATATACTAAAACAAGTATAATGGATTGTAAAATACAACTGAAGGAGAAATAATTCATAAAGATGCTATAAAAACTGCGCTAGCTATAAAGGGTGATATTAAATTTTTTTGATTTTAATTATTTGAATTCTAATTTAGATAAAAAAAAATTCCAGCACCTTTGAAGCCATAGGCCTGAGTGAGAAAAGAATCGTTAGAAGGATATGTGATAAAATATAAAACATTGTCCAAATCTTGCGGCATTTCAGGCAGCAACCATGCCACTGGAAACTCCCCTCCCTGAGAACTTCTGTTCTCATATAACCATAGTGTTTTTTGACCAAAGAAGAATAGAGTCATTTTTTCATCAAAATATATTTCTGCTAAAAACTTGAACTTTTCCTGTAAAAAATTCAATCTTTCAGCAAATGATTATAATAAAATTTTTACTTGCGTCAAAATATTTTTTATTACTCAGCGTGTTATGAAAAATAATTAGTTTAACCTGACAAAAACCCATCAAATTTTGCACCCTTTTTTCCACATCTGCTCCGAGAGACATCGAATTCATCCTGGGATGACCTGCAAACATGACTGAGTGGGAGTCCTTGGAATGTTCCAGACCAAACAAGTGCCCGAGAGCATGCGCAATGGCGTTAACAATGGAAAATTGTTCCCCTAATCCGTTTATGATTGATTTGTAGTGAAGGATTAAGTGTGGATGGGTGTCGTTACTAATATCTAATTCCACTTTCGGAGTGCCTGTGGTTTCAATTGAGATAAGAATATTCATAGGCTCATATAAAACTAATGAACCATGGAATATTGAAATGTATTCACGATGTTGAATAACGGATGGAAAAATAAACAAAATTGATGGAGAATTTTTCATAAACCTCACAGTTATACTACAAAAAGTGATAGTAGTTTTTGATGTTTAGCAAAAACAGGACAAAAATCATGATAAATTTGTAAAAATGTTGAAAAATGTGTTGAAAGAGTTGTCAAGAATTGATTGATTTGTTATGATTAATTCTGAAAACTGCGTCATAAATAATGTAAACGATGATAAAAACTTTTGCATGTAGATGCTTATAAAAGGAACGTACTGAGCGTAACAAATGTTACTGATTAAGGAATTGCTATGTAAAATATGCGAACTATTGTAGGAATTAGTAAGCATCCCGTGCCTTCGCAAATGATTTAGCGTTTGTGGTATGATTTAACTTTTATGGAAAAATAAATTAGTAAGCAAACAGTCAATTTCTATTAAGGATTATTTGATTATCAAAATTATACACTTTCCAGTTTTTAAATCAAGTTTAAGCGTTGAATTTTGAAAAAAAAAACTTATAAGTTCTAAACTTTAAAATTTCATTAATGGTGCTAAAGCTCATGGCTAGGCGTTTTAAAGTTTCTTTTAATGAATCTATTTTTAGTAACATGCGTCGATGGAAATTCTATATTTAGAATCTGATTTATGGCTGCCCTTGCTTTCAAAATTTTTTCTTTTTTCTTCAAAACCTTAGAATAAGTTTATGGCAAGCATTTTCTTGCAAAAAAATCTGTAACCGGTCAATTCCCGTTTTAATTTTGATCGATCGAATAAAAATTTACATTTTCAATTTCAGAGTTGACTGATAATTTGAGATCTTTTGAAAAGTCAAAATTAGAAAAGAGATTAAAAAGTGAAAAATACGAGAAATTTTTAAATTTTAAAACTTAGAATTTTGAAAAATAGACCAAAAAGGAGTCATGCCGGAATTTATTTGTCTCTATTTTTGACATGAAAGTCTTTATATTTTAATATGATGCTCAGAAATGGGAACATTTGAAATAAGTAATTATAATAACTGAAAAATTAAGGATTATTGTGGTAATGCCTCGTGTTCATAGTAACTTGGAAAAAAAAATAATATGTAAAAATTTTAACCAATTTAGGTGCTAATGTTTTATAAAAAGTTGAACTTGTCAAAACAATGGTGAAATAGTTTTCTACTCTTTTGAACATGGGCCATATTTTGTAAAAAGTTTTCTTAATTTGTATTTTAAACAAACCAAAAAATAATTAAAAATAAAAAGTGAGCAGTAATAAAAAAATATAGACTATTCAAAAAAACATGAAAACAAGAGAGGCAGACCAATCTTGAAGCCCAGGGTGAGATCGGGAAGATGTTGATCATTGCTGTGCCTGAAGAGCAGTGGTGAAGACTGACTCCACAACCTCAAAGCAGCCTCCATCCAGTTTTCAAGATGTTCTACCTGAGTTGTTTGTTATATATATATATTTTTTTAACACAATATTTTTTATTCAACCGTCAAACTTAAAAATAAACAAAATTGTTTGAATTGTTTGTAATAATTAAAAATAAAAGATTTCTTCTAATTTTTTTGAACTTGCGAGAGTGCCTAGTACACTGAAAGCCATACTTATAGCTTGAAGTTGGAAGGAGGTTGACCGCGGTTCTCCTGTTTCTTGAGCTATTTTTTTCCCGATCTCTTTTATCAATCTTAGTCCGTTTGGACCCTAAGAACCCAAAGTTTCAACTCCGATTGGTATAAGTATATTAAAAATTGATTTAAGCTTAATTCATATTCCTTTTTATGTTATGCTATGTAATGAATTTTTTGAAATTTGTAACAACAACGCTCAAAACAGATTTAATACTGTACTGATTTGAAATTTAGTTGCAGCGTGTTCGAAGTTTTTTGAGTCTCATATATTAATTTTACTATATCGTTATGAAGCAACCTGCTTATAAATTTTTTTTTTACAAAATAAAGCTAAAAATGGCTGAAATGGCGCTGACGCAGAGAAGACTTAAATTATCAACATCTTATATATAGTATGAATAACATGAATAGTATCAATAACATCCCCTTCAAAAATTCTTTGAAAACTTTTGGTCTAATTCTTAATTCTAATTTCACCTTCAAAAACCTCATTACAAACCTCATAAAAACTTACAATTACCACCTACACGCCATTTCTCCTATCCGTGCATTTCTTACTGATGAAATGGTCAGCAGCCTGGTTCGATGCTTTGTACTCAACTGCATCAATTACTGTAACTCTGCTCTTTACGTAGTGGCAAACTTTCAGCTGAAAAGACTAAAAAGCGTAGTGAGCAAAAAAACCAGCAATGTCAAAAACCACCGTTTAATTAGCTCTTCCAAGGATAATCTCCAACGTCTTCATTGGCTTCCAGTCGAACAACGCATAATTTAAAAATCACTCTACTAACTTTCAAAACTCTCAAAATATTTTTTCCATTTTATTTTTTTCTCTCTCTTATTAACCTAAAATCTTCAAAAATCTCTGCGTTCTTCAAGAGCACTTCTCTTACCAAGTAAACCCACTAACAACAAGAGTCGTGTCGTGACATTCATCATACAAGGCTTGGAACTCACTGCCACAACATCTAAGAAACTGCAATCCTCTCACTATTCAAAAAAAATTTTTTTGAGCTTATTTCATTAAGACTACTTTCAAATTAGAAATATTTAAGCCGCTTTAAATTTGCCACTTCAATACTCCCAAAAAATTCATCAAATCCTGTTTATACCATTATAGTCATATTTTATAGTTCTTTACTAACATTTTAATTGATATAACATACTTAATAACGCTCATTTTAGTCTCATAATGTGTCAAACGGGACACTTCCGTTGCTTGTTTTAGCGCTTTACAATAAAATTTCAGTTAATTCATAAATGTATATTTAACTTTTATATAGATTTATATATTGAGCTTATTCTTCATTTGAAAGTAAAATGTAATGTAATCTAATCGGTATATATGAAGCAAATTGTTGCAAATTTAATATAGCGATAACACACTGCGGAATAGATGCTAATTGTTGGCTCATGTGGGATCGAGCCCAATAACTTTAGATAATTAGTCTAATGCTCTACCTCTGAGTTATGCGGGCCAACTTTTGAAAAAATTTTTGTTCACATACCTGTTGAGTCGAACCATCATACTGTGACTTCCAATACAGAACCACAGAGTTTGGTCGACTTGAGCTTAACCGAGAAAGCAATGAGGTCAGAAACCTACTGGTTCGAGGCCTTTCAGCACATTCGTTAAAGCTCTGTAGTAGGCAAAGTTGAAGTTAGTGATTGGAACCAATATGGGTGAATTTTGAAAATTTTCTAAAAAAATATTTCAAAATTAATTCAGCGTCAAAATTTGATGTAAGATATCTGTATCAATTTGGTAACTTCATTTTGTATTATATATCATATAATATAATCATATATCAGCATAGCTCAGCTGGTAGAGCGTTAAACTAGTTAACTAAAGTAACCGGGTTCAATCCCGCTCGGGCCCACAATTATACACACAAGGAGTAGCGCCCTGTGAAAAATCTGTCGAGTTAGCGAAACCCCAATATGGGGCGACTAAAAGTCGATCGAAAAAAAAATTTAACAAAGAAAGTTTTTATTGTTTTTAACATTATTTTTATCTCACCAGTATATTAGGTTATTAAATACTTGGAATGAACATCATTCATTATTATGAGAATGCCTCTTGCTAGGTATCAACGATAGCACTTGCAGGCACATCAGATGCTAAAGGTACTAGAGGTTATTCTCACTTGCATATATTCTCCAATAACTTATATTAATAAAATAATTTATTTTATGTGCATTTTTATATAAACTATTTTTGGATTTTCAAATAACACATCATGAAGCTATCCTAAGCACCACGATGAAACTAAAATAAACTACGTAACAAGTAAATATATTATAAAAGAATACAAAAATTTGAAAAAAATTATGGAAATAACATTAAGAAAAATGCTTTAGAACTACATTTAGACGATATTACTCAGTATAAACACAAGCTGTATATAAATATGAAACAGGCCTACTAAAAAATTATTTAAGCCAAGCACTCTTTCAACAGCTCATTAGTAACCAATAAGTAACAGTAAGTTAACTAACAAAAACTATCTGAAGATGCTATCTTGTCATTACTTATCAGAGAATGCTTTTGATGATTAAATTGGGAAGTCTGCATTTGAGTCATAACATACAATAATAGTTTATGAAAGTAAAAATTTTGTGAAAAATTGAATATTTATTCTTAAATATAACTGTTTAGAAAAAGTTTATTTCTTAAATGAACTTTTGGTACATTTGAATAGCTGCCATGTTTTTAAAAGTCGTTTAATATATGAAATAATAACAAAAATATACATGGAGGATATTAATATTAAACAAAAATGAATCAAAAATGAGTGGACAGTGCTCACGAACATGCTTGGGTGCAGGACTAGGATTGTTTCGATCGAGCAGCAATGACTTCCACCAGTTCTGCAAGAAAGTGCGATCACTGTGGGATCTCTGCGGGGTTCATATGGTTTTATTCACAGTGGCAGTGTGAATTTTAAAAACTTTTCACATCTTTTTATTTGTTTTTGCTTATATTTTTTGAAAATAAAAATGTGTTATCGTTTTATTCATTTATTATACTTTATCTTTCGAGCATAGCCATGAAATTTAATTTTTCATCATGCTTTGTAGAAATATTTAATTTTTTTCGTTTAAGTACTTACTTCAACTCGTAAGGGCAGACTTCTAGTTTGGCAATGTACACAAAATAACACCAAAAACAAGGCCAGTCTCATGATCAAAGTTCAAATGAAATATTTCACGTGTTTTTTAATGTATTCTATTCTTTTAGAACTTTTTTAATAGCTTTTTCAATTATGTAACAAAAATTTTTTATTTGTCGTTTGATTATTACTTTTATAAATTATTCGTTTTTTGAAACTTTATGTTTTGTGAAGTTAGTCTACCAGAATATTTTCTATGATTAATCAGCCGTCTAGAACTTGTTCAAACCTGCGAGAGCAAATATATTTATGAATGAAGGTAGTATATAAGCCGAGCATCCATGTTTTCAACCAATGAAACGCTAGTTTTTGTTATATGTTTTTAAACGTTTAAGGAGAAAAAGAGGGTTGAAAACTTTTTTATGGAAAAAGCTTTTCAAGAAATAACATTTATTTTGAAATCATCAAACATTTCCTAAAGTGCATGTGGGTAATTAGGACCAACCATTACACACAGACAGCGACAATTATATACATCAAGTCAGTTAGCGTAGTGGTTAAAAACGTCAAGCATCGAATAAAAAGTTACCGGTTGAAATATGATTTAAAGTCGAAGGCACAATGTTGAAGCAAAGTTAAAGTGCAACGTGGAAAAAGTTTACTAGCGAAATGCTCAAACGAAATCCAAATTTCTCATAAAAATTCTACAATGGTACAAGCCACCTCACACTACTTGCTCAACTGGGCTCAATCAAGTGCATTGTTCGTGGACTTGCCAGCCTTCCGTGAAGCAGCCACTTAGGTTCATAATTTTTTTGAGCCAAGAATGACTAAAAATAATTTATTTTATATTTTGCCTAGTATAGCTCAGCTAGTAGAGCATTAGAACGATTATCTAAAGTTATCGGGTTTGATCCCTCGTGTGCCAACAATTAGCACCTGTTGCACAGTGTGTATTTGTTGAATTCAATTTCTAGTGAGCGCTCTCAACCTTAAAGAAAATGCTATATAAATACTTACTGCTAATTAGAATTTTTATTACGAATGTATGAAGGTGCTTTTGGGAATATTCATTGAAAAATAGATTTTATATGATACAATGAGCAATTTTATTTGTCTCAAGTTTTTTCATTGTTTCTGCGCCAAAAGTATATATTTGTAAAATCTATCTGCAGCGATAGTTGAAACAAAAAGAACATTGAAGTGGAATCGTCATGAGGTGATTCTTTACATGAATTTATTGCTGAAATTATTCAACTCAACTAGAGATATCATACTTCACTATAGTTCAAAGAAATATTACTGAGATTATTATTTATTTTTAACTGAACGAGGCATTTTAGACATATGTATTTTTCCCACTAAGTACAAAATCTATTGAAAAATCCAAATGTTAATTTTTCTTTGAATGAGTACTAGTTTACACTAAAAATTGGAAACAAATTTGAATAAAAAAAAAATTATAAGTCCAACTTTCTTTATTTCAAATGGAACTGCGCAATACGCGTGCGAATTTGAAATTCGTGAAGCCCACTGCAAATAATTAAAGAATCTGAATTTATTGTTTCCAAATTTCTGAAGGGCTTCTTATAAGCATGAAATTCAAAATTACAATAATTCCAAAACATGCCTGCTATCTTCAGTAGAAAAATGAATGTGAGGGATGAAAGTTTTATCAAAATCCAGATTACTTTATTGTAAAATTTAAATTTGTTTTTCAAAATCATTGTTCTCATTTTTATGGAACCTTGGAATATTTTATTTAAATTAATGTTTAAAAAATTAGTTTCCGCTTTGATCGTCATTGTTTTGGTATATTCGTGTTTTTAAAAGTATTAAACTTTTTAAACAAAACAACCTTCAAAATAAGTTGTTTACTTTTGCATTGTCTTTTTGGCAAGAATGGCAGAAGCAGACGTATTGGAAGCCTACAAGAGCACCCGTTTGATGGACACGTTGAAGATGACTAATGAACACCTGATACAGTTCAAGAATCTCATTGCTGGGAGACAAACTTTCGAAAACTTTATTTATGAATGTCTGATTTTATATTTAGATATTCTTATAAGATATAGTATGAAACTGTATCCAAATATGTATAAAATAATATAAATATTAGAAGAATATCATTTAAATATGTAATTATAAACAAACTGCAGTTATAAACAATCTATACTGTATTTACTAATATGAATATCATAATAAAAAGCTTATATAGAATTAATCATGAAAATCTCACGGAAGTGAACACTTACGGAGTGGGAAAGCAATGTCGTGTGGTTTGGGAGGAAAACACAGTGGCATTCAGATGTTTCAGCTGTTCTCTCAGCCCGTTCACTGCTATTTGTGTCGATTGCTTTCTTAATGGAAATCATGAAGGTTGGTGAGACTTAAAATGGTTATATATCTTTTTTCAATTTTTTGTAATTTTTAGTTTTAATTTTTAAAATATTTTATTTTTATTCATTCAAATTAAAATTTTTAAAAATATTTTCATTATTTTTATCAATGGAATTATATTTGGATGTTAGCTTGCACTGGCAGTCTATGTATTTGTCTCAAACATGCTTTATAAGATTAGGCCGGCTGGTGTCAACCACTTTAACTAGAACAATTGAAAAATTATAATCTCAAAAGCTTTTTGTTTTATTTTTTTTGAGTTTATTCAGTTGAATTTTTTATTCAACTATTATTGCTACAAAAAACTTTCAATATTTTTTTTTAACTATATGCCACAAGAACCATTTCAACCTCACTGCCAACGCATTTCTGCAGCTTTAGTGGTTGACTCGATAATTTATTTTTTCTGCAATATCACATTCAAACCATAGTTTAGAGTTAATATGATGCCGATGAACAATCATTTTTTCAAATTTTTGAGCATTGACGTTGAACCGAATTTAAATTAGAGCTTATGGTAAAGGGCTTCTTATTTTTTATAACCTGGAGGACACTAGACTCTGGTAGCAGGTTTTTGACAAGCTGATATACTGGTATCATTGTAATTTGGCTTGGCGGACGATCTTTTTTTTGTTGACAATGGCAAGGCCAACTGTCCAAGTGTGGGAACGGCAGATCATGAATTCGATAATTTTAAATTGAACGTTAGCTTAGACTGGCAGTCTATAAAAATTTGCCCCAACTAAAGGGTTTATTTTATGAATTATATCTTAGTATGAATAACTTAGAAAATATCCTTGATAGTTTCATAACTGAATGTTGAATTTTGCATGAAAAAAGATTTGAATATTGTTATTTATTATGTTTTTCTTCCTTTTCCTATTCTATAACATATCTGAAATTAATTTTTTATTGTTCATGTACTTCATATTTTAATTAAAACTAAAGATTAAAAACTAGATTTACATCTTTTTATAGGACATGATATGAGGATCTTCATGAATACAAAAGCTGGGGGCATGTGCGACTGTGGCAACAATGACACAATGAAATCCACTGGGTAAATCATTACATAAAAAATATAGTTTTGTGGAATACTCGTTATAATCATTACATTCGTTTTATAAAATAATGATAAAAAAACATATATTTTTGTCAACTATTTTTGACTTGAACTTTTGGAAGTATTATGTAATATTAATAAAATTGTTTAGTAAGTACTTGAGAAATTATTCTCACCAAATCGAGAATTCAGTTTTTTATTCTTTTTTACTCACACAGAAGACAAATCCTATTTTTGCTTTTGTGAAAAAATAATTATGAAATGAAAATATAAAGTTTGTAAATTAAAAATTAAAATAAATTTTTAAGATATCTTAAATTTTGGAATATTTAACGAAAGCAATTTAAATGTGCTTTACTTAATTGGGAAAATTTGAAATGAAGGTTTTTCAAAACTGATGATAATATATAAAATAAAATATTTTTATTTTTATTTATTTATTTATTTTTTAAATTTAATTTAATTAAAATTAGCGCAACCCTCCAACGCCCTTCAGACTACCTCCTTTTTCATTGTTTCAACGTCATTACTGCCGCCTTTAAAATGATGTATCAAGCACTCAACTAAACACAATATACTTATTTTACTCAACCAGGTTTTGTGCATCGTCTTCGTCTTCATGGAGAGACCCTCCTCCTGAACTCCTTTATCCAGCCAAGTTCCTCATCCCACCATTTGTAGCCAAAACTGTGCGTCTGATGTACTTGATAACTACCAATTATAAAGACGCGAGTATGCTTCAGTTTTATTTGTAAATATATGTACATTAAAAAAAATAAATAAGGTAACTTACTTACTCACTTGGGCCGACTTTCAAGTCGAACCAAAGTGCTGAAGCTTCTCCATGATTCCCTGTCCAGCGTTTCGTTCTCGATTTCTTTAGTGCTTGCTAGCCCGATATCTGTCATCAGTGTGTCAACATAATTGATTGCTTTTCTTCCTCTTCTTGGGTTTCTTGCCAAAGGTTGCCACAGAACAAATTTCGAGACTATCTCTTTTCGTTGCCGAACACAATGACCGGCAAATCTCAGTCTGCGCTCTTTAATCTTACAACTTAATTTTGGCAGATCACCGTACAGTTTTTCTTTTGTCTCGTGTTTCCAAGATATGTTTAATGCCATTCTAAGCATTCTGGTATAAGCTCCATCTAGTGATTTTGTTAAAGCAGAAATAAGAGACCAAGTTTCAGAGTTATAGAGCAACAAAGACTCGACTGTCACCAGAAATAACCTGATTTTTATTTCTCTATTCATTGATGACTTCCAGATTTTTTTGAGTTTATGACAAGCCAAGAATGCCTGAGCCTTTCTAGCTTTCACATCGTGTTGACAGCATTTCATCCAACCATCTAAGTACTTGAAATTTTCAACTTCTTCGATGGAAACACCACTGATAGATTTCATGTCATTGATACTATCCTCGTTGAACCTCATCATTTTGGTCTTTTTGGCATTGCACCATCAGGAAAAAATACCTTAGCTCTTTTTCCCTCGTATAGTTTTTGTATGGCATTGACAAGTTCATTTGGAATTTCATATGCTTTAAAGATTTGCATCATTATTGCTCTGTGAACGCTATTAAATGCTTTACTGAAATCCACAAAAACTATGGTTGCAGAGACATTATTTTTTTTTGCTTTTTCAATTATTCTTCGAAAAGCTGGAATGTGAGCTTTAGTATTTCTTTTGGTCAAAATCCATTTTGGTTGTTTCTAAGTAGTGGGTCTAGGTGAGGTTGAATTTGTTTTAGTGTAAGCTTGTTCACTACTTTTGACATCATAGCTGACAGACCGATTCCTCTATAGTTTGATGCATTACTGAGATCTCCGTCTTTTGTTAGAGCTAGAATGTTGATGTCAGAACATTGTTGGGGCTTATGAACGTCTAAAAGAAGTGAGTTAACATATTCTAAAACAATGTCGTCTATACTGCAGTATTCCAGTAGTTCGTTTGGAATATCATTTTCACCAGAAACTTTACCAAGCTTAAGACATTTTTTCACTGCAAGATATTCATTTTTGGTGAAAGGTCCAGTTTCTATATGTAGAGCTTCAAATATTTTTTGAACCTGAAAACAACAATCATCTGATATTGTGGGTTCCTAACCCAGTAAATCGCTGAAATGATTGTACCAGCTTTTGATCCTTTCACCTTTGTCTTTGCCTTTGAGGATGCCTTTTTTGGAGCTTCTTCGACCACTCACTTCATTTATGAGATTCAAGCATTTAGAGCATTGACCACGTTTGGCTGTTGTTTCAATTGATGTAATATGCTGTTCCAATTGTTTTTCGCATAGGCTGTTGTAAATTCTATAAAGTTTTGCTTTCTCTGATTGGAGGTTTTCACTGGTAGTTTTATTAGCCTCTTTTTGATAAAAAGCAAACGCTTTTTCAATTTTATATCTTTGTTCAATAGACTATCCAGTGAAGTATACTCTGAGGATTCTAAGGCTGATAGCAGATATTTTGAATGCATTTCTTCAATTTATTATTCATCATGAGTCCAACCCCGCCATTTGGCACATTTTGGTTATTTTGACATGCACTTGAGGTTATGAGAAGGTATCCATTAACCACTTTGTAGTTGATGAAATCACTATGCATAATCTTATGATCAGCCAGTCCAATTATGTCCACACCGTTAGTTTTTATCAAATGGGACAGTTCTGTCTGTTTAGCCTGACTGCGCAATGTTCTCACGTACTGAAAAGCAACGTTTAAGCTCTTGCGACAGTCTAAAGTTTAGCGACCTGTTCTGCATTCACCATCAGATGTTCTTCTTCCAGAAGGATTTGAGAGCATATCGTCATTCGAGTTCAGTAATGAACATTCTTGTACATAAACAGTTCTTGAGTTTGGGTCTTTAGCTCTAGTGCTGCGGTTTATCTTCATCATTTGACTTTTCAGTGGCTTCACTAAGTAGTGTTCGCTACGACTACTAGCAGGTGCTTTTATCCTCAGAGTAGCACATCTCAAAATTTCTGTTCTCCCATGAACTGCTTGCAAAACAACAAGAAGGAAATATCTTCAGCTTGCCGTAGACTTTCCACAGACACTGAGGCGGAAACAGAAAAGTTTTGCACCGTTGCCCTATGTTAGCCGGGTCGCAGCCTTTCACTGCCAGTGTCAGATCTGTCCGCCTTCGAAGGCCCTACCAGGAACATAAGTTTCCGACGGCATAGCTCTGACACGAACCAGTTACCATTCTCCACCGCGCGGAGGTCAAAGTTGGACTTTTGAAAGATAAATATTTGAATGAAGTTTGTATATTAACTTGAAATTTTAAATTTTAATTTTTGAATAAATTATCCAAAGAGCAAAGTTATAACAAAATGATTGATCTCCTGCAAGACCTTGCTGAACTTAACCATCATTTGAAAGCGATAATATGCGAGACCTTATCAAATCCTGACTACAAAGCACAATACATCCGAGATGGTTACAGAAGTTTAATGATTTTCAAACCATATAAAATTTTAATTGCGTGTATTGAATTGTAGAATGCAACACAAACTCAAATAAAAACTACATGGCGTTATAAAACTTATCAATACTAATTTTTATTCTTCATTATATTGATATAAAACACGACATTTTTATGCAGTTGATGTGCCTTTACCACAAGCTGATATCAATTATTTCCGGGAGTACAAAACTGTAGTAATCCAACATACAGATCTGTACCCAAGTGTGTTTCATCAGCTTATCCAGCTTATTTAAGCTTTTCAGCTAAGAAAAAAAAATTCAAATGCTCTGAGAATTTTTGCTTGTAGCTTCTAATTAAAACGATTTTTATTAATTGGTTCTAATATATAATGATAGTTTGTTTAGTATGACAACTAGTTTTGCTTATAAAAAGTCGAGCACTTGGAACTTTGAATGTAACTTTCGATCAGAAAGTATTTTTTATATTATTATATTTTTTAAAAAACTTCATAAAAATAATTTATTTTTCGGAGCTATTAATTGGGAAAAAATTATGTTTTTGAAATTATTCAACCTATTTCACGTTTTGAAGACAAATTATCTGCTCAAAATAAACTGAAAATTTCTCACATAAGCAAAAATCATTGTAATTTCAAACTTTTAATTTCAATAATAAAAGTATCATTTTAACCGAAAGTCATTTCAAATATTGAGTGTGCAACTTTATGAGCAGCAATATATAAATAAAATTGAATATGTTTCGTACATTTAATTATGACAAATATAAATGGAATTTGCGCTATTAATAAAAGAAAATTTTATGACAGGTTTCACACGGAGAGAAAACTTCTTTCAGGGCTTGAGCAATAACAATCTCTTAGATTTTTTTTTTACTTATTACATATTCAAAGTATCTGGCTCTAGATTGCTCGAATGGTTTTTGGCCCTTATGTCTTATCAGCCTTTCAAGGTGCAAAATCATTTGAAAATTTTCATAGAAGTAACAGTAATGTTTAGCATAGTCCAAACAATAACAAATTATTGGGAAAATATGGAAATTATACTTGAAATCTGCATTAGGCTGCGATTGGAGCGACTTTTGCGAAAAATTATGTGGAGCTAGCAGAAATGATAATAAAAAGAATGATGATTGAAGACAAGCATGCTTCAGGTATTTTGGAAAACTTCATCATGCAGATATTAACTACTACTTCCATAAGTGTTAGCCTAATTAATCAAAGTGCCCTCCTGCACTTGATGCTTTCATTCAACCACTTTTTTCTCAAGTTTTACTACTGTGACATCAGTGAGTTTGTTTCGTTGAAACTAAATTTTTTGATTTATCAAAGTTTTCTATAAACTTATAAATTCAGTAAAGCATTGAATGCTGGTAAATTTTTTCAAAATTGAATAAGATTGCTGACTTTTTACTACTTTTGAAAATTTTTTTTCAAATTTCATTTAATGCTATGACTTAAATGATCATATTCAAAATTTTTATGTAATGGAAAATAAATAAAAATGTTAATTTTATCAAGGTATTGCATCTGATGTACACATTGACCTTCAAAAATCACAACGAACGCCTTCGGTGCATACATATCGCAACTTCACTTGGCATTTAAACGTCTTCTTTAATGACCTAAATGTATCATTGAACTTCATCAATGATATTGCTTATATGAAATTGTTTCTCAAAATGGCCAAGTATTTTCAATGTGAGTTTCTTTTTGTTGTTTGATGAGGGTTTCGAGAAAACATCTTAAACAAAGTCGAGTTGAATGAAACCTTAAATTTAAACGTATTTTTTGAGCAATTTATTAGAACATAAAAATGAGTTTTCACTTCAAGTTGCAAATAAATGTGTTAGAGAAGTGGGTTTGATAATTGCAAAGCCCTTCGAGCCTTATGAAGTATTCAATGCTCAAGTTGAAGTGAGTGTGCTTGTGAATACAATCTTCTAATTTATCTTCAGTTTAAATTATAGAATAAAAATTTATATTAATTTTTTTGCGATTCTTACTTTGCGCTACAGAAAGTGAATTGAACTTGATTTTTCAATGGTATAGACGTCTGAATTTTAGCTTCAATTTAAAAAAGAAAAATTTGGTATTTTTCTAAATTGGTATACTTATAATAAAGAATAAAGTAAAAACTTTCAACATAAATTATAAAATAAGTAAGTTAGCTTATTACAAAAACGATCCAAATCAAACACTTTTATTAACTAAAGAATAGCAAGAAGCTTTTCGTAAATTGAACTCACTTTATCAAGTATACAAACTTAAAAAAAACAAGTTTGTACATTTGATAATGTGAGTTCAACTAACGTAAAGCTTCGTGTTATTATTTAGTTATTAAGTGTTTTATTCGAATCATTAATCATCGAGTAGTAGTAGTGCCCTCGATCTTCAGCTCGGTGACATGACGTAATTTTTTCTCCATACTAGTCTATCAGCCATAGCAGCACGTAATTTGTTAAAAGTCAGCGTTGTGTCTTTTTGAAGTACGTCTTTCAGTGTTATACTTGGACGACCTCTTCTACGATACTGTTCCGGCGTCCAGAACAACAGAGTTTTTGCAAGCTCGTTGTGCCGAGCTACATGTCCAGCAAGCGCTAACCGTCTCTTCTTGATTATGAAAGACAACTTTAAAATTTGATCTTATAGCTGAGCATTTGATAGGCGGTCCTTCCAGGAGATATTTTTGACTCTTCGGAGCATGCGAGTGTAGGTGCCATCAACTTTCTTCACTGCAGCGTTGGTCATTACCCAAGATTCACACCCGTATAGCAGTATGGACTCTACAGTAGATTTAGAAATTTTAACTTTCGTTTCTAAGGTAATGCAAGAGTTTCAGATTTTTGTTAGAGAGTTGAAAGCGCCTCATGAATTTCCGATTCGGGTGTTGATCTCTCGAGAAGAGTTGGTGTAACCTCCCAAGTAAAGAAAATCATCAGCCTTTTCACTTTCTTCACCATTCATAGCATGAATATGACTCTCTAAAGAAAGATTAGAATGCATTGCTTTAGTCTTGCATGCATTAAGGAAGAGACCTATTTTTTGAGTTGCGGTCTCAATTTTGTGGAGAAGACTCAGCTTTTTTGATCGTATCTTCCATCAAAGCGATATCGTCGGCAAATGCAAGTTTGGCGAGTTTCTCGAGAGAGACTCACTGACTTCCTCTTCTCTTAAAAGTCAATCCATCTGAAGAAAAAATTGAGATGCTAGAGTATAACCCAAGCAAATGATGAAAAGAAACGGGGCTAGTGGGTCTCCTTGTAAGACGCCAGTATCAACCTTGAAGATATCATATTGTCTTTAGGGGTTACCACAAGAGCGGAGGTGTTTTCATACTCGTATTGCATTAACGATTTCAGAAAGAATTCCATATGTAACAAGGATTTTGAGCATTTTGGACCGATCTATCGAGTCAAATGCTTTTTTGAAATCGATGAAAGTCATTACAGCTTCTTATTTGTGGTTACACAATTCTTCTATGATTCTTCTAAGTGCGAGTAGATGAGACGAGGTGGATCTTCCAAAACGAAAGCCGTTTTGGTTAGGGCGAAGCAGCTTGTCGATGATAGGGTGTATCCTGTTTAGAGCCGGTTGTAGATTTTAGAGGCTATTTGGCTAACTTAATCTCTGGTAGTTGGTACAACGAGTTAAGTCTCCTTTCTTGGACACAGAAACAATACCAGATATACCCCATTCATTGGGACGCACACTGTAAAGGTTTCGATGCAAAACCTTCTCAGGTATTTTTTGGTTTTCTCGAGCTTCCAGGCTTCAAGTGTAAGACCATTCAGGCCAAGGGCTTTATTAGGTTTCATTGCTTCGAGTGAAGCTGTGATCTCCTTTTGGCTAAATTCAGCAGTACTAATTTCTGGGTTGATGTCAAACAACTTGAAACAGTCGAACTAAGCTTGATTAACGTTTTCATTAACAGAAAGAAGATTTTGGAAGTGGTCATTCTAGATTTTGAGACGATTTTCTTCTTGGATAAAGGTGACAAATTTTTTCTTTTTTGACATTTAATTCCAGGCGTTCTTTTAATTTCTCCGTGATCCCTTTTTTGTTTCTAGAAGGTTTTATTAAGTCTAGCGTCTTCAAGACGTTGGGTATTTTGGTGAAGTTGAACCCGTTGGTTTGGAGCTTTTTTGGTGTTTAATCGGGGTAGATCCATATCATGGTGCTCAATGGTAGGAAAAGTTCGTTTTGGATGACTCGCTAATTTCTTTTCTCCGACTTCGTTACATATAGATACAAAAGATGTGTAAGTCTGTTGATCTATTGGTAAGGCTTCAAATTTTGAAGAAATCAAATCGTCTATGATAGTAGCCAGTTCCTTGTCATAACACAGCACCTGCCAGTAAAGGAATTTTCTTGTTGATGATTTTGGAGCACGAAAACTCAATCTGACCTTGGCTGTTACTATATTGTAATCACCACCAATAGTAGCAGAAAAAGAATGGGCTTAGCAGTCATTAAACTGTTCTTTAGCGTTTTCTAAAAAGAAGATAGTCAATTCGAGCCAGGTGTCCAGCAGGATGTTTCCATGTCCATAATTTCCGGTTAGGTTTTTGAAAAAGCGTGTTACCGGGCAAAAGATTGTGTTGTTGGAAGAAAATTTCAAGGAGTTCACCATTTCGGTTCGCGACGCTATGATATGAAAATTTGCCAGATATTCGAGCAACAAAGTCGCCATCGATAATCAAGTTGTTGTGGGAAGGTATGGTAGAAATCAGGTTGCCTAGCTGTTCGTAAAACCTTTCTTTTTCTTTTAGTGGGGCAAGGTTATGGAGAGAATAACAAGACACAAGAAAAGTTTAAGGGTTGCCTTTGAAGGAAGCGATAAGAATCCGATTGTCAACTTTTTTGATGTTAGTTAACAATGACAATATCTGTTTGCGCACTGTGATTTCAACATCTCCCACAGTGGCGTTGTTGGTGATCTTGTATGTCGATGCCGTGAACAAGATACTGTGGCCAATGTCATAGCATTGCTGCCTCCCGAATGGATCAGTCTTCACCATTTCCCTATGTTAGCCGAGTCGCGGACTTTCACCGCTGGTGTCAGATCTGTCCGCTTTGGGAGGCCCTACCAGGAACATAAGTTCTCGACGGTATAGCTTTGACACTAACCCGTTGACATCTCCCACCCCGAGGAGTTCAGGGTTGAACTTTTGAGAAACAAAACAAAAAATTTATGAAAAAAAGAGTAAAATCCTATCTAGAAAACAAAACGATTGAAAATATTAAGCAAAAATAACAAGGAAAAAGCAGGGTTTAGCCACTAATACTATGAAATGAAAAAACTATGTAAATAAGATGAAAGCAAGCTAAATTATTGTCATTATTAACCCAGTAGTCTGTAGTCTACAAAATCTTTAAAATGAACTCAAAAAAATAATTTTTTTATGTTTTTTTGTTTTGTTCATACATCAATCATATTTTAACTCTGATAAATTTTTTAAAAATTTTACGCCGTTTTTTGTGTAAATATTTCAGTATGAAACAGGTAACTTTGAGCAAAAATTTCAAAATTATGTATACTCCACAAAAAAGATAGAAATTTTGTTTTCAATTTGAAAAGTTTACCTTGGCATCCTTTTTTTGACGGGCTATGCTTTCTTCAAAAATATGAGAATATTTTGGGAATTCAAGAAGAACACTCACAATGAGTTGGTCACATCTGCAATGTAGAGAAATAAGTTTTTTGAAATTCACAAATATTTACACATGTGATAACACAAAACTTTTTGATGAAAAATTTTCCAAATTTTCTCCATATTTTTCGCTTTTGAACGAGTCTTTCAAAAAATAATTTTAAAAACGAAAAAAAAGCTTTAAATACGCTATAGATGAATCAATGATTCCCTATTACGGAAAACATGGACAAAGCAGTACATACATGGAAAGCCTATTGGCTTTGGATATAAGATATGGTCATTGTGCACGTCAACAAGATACTTGATGCCTTTCATTTCATATCAAGGTGCAAAATCAATTCTACTAAATCACCAAAATGCTTATGTTTTAGGGGCTTTTTTGGTTTTGGATATAATTGATTCTTTATTAGTTTGCCCTTTTAAGATAAGCTTACACAATCAGACTATTTTGGTACAGGCACTATAAAATTAAACAGACTTGAAAATTGCCCTTTAGATTTAAAAATTTTGAAAAAAGAAAAAAGAGGTGCAATGACCATGGTTACCACCGATAATATAATTGTTGTAGCATGAGAAAATACTAAGGTAGTAACTTTGGCATCTATGCCTATTCAATACACCCCATTTCGATTGTTAGCAGGGTTGCAAAAATAGATTTCAAAAGAAGACGAATTAATGTTGAATGTCCAAAAGTGGTATCCATGTACAATTCGTATATGGAAGAAGTTGATCGGTTGGATCAAAATATACATGCTCAGAGAATCTCTTTTGGGGATAAAAATTGTGGTTTCCACTATTTGCTTTTGGTATAGATGCTTCGTGCCAAAATGCGTGAAATTTGTACAAAAATCACGTATTGCGAATATCGACGCAAAATTGTTCAATACTATCTAGAAAAATATGGAGCTCTTGCCAAAATAAGTGTGCAATGTGGCTCAAAAGAAAGATTCACGCCATTCATGAGTAAAAATTATTCCCTGGAGCATATAAAAAAGCTTGTGATCGAGGGAGTTGTTCACATTGTAAAAAACAAAAATAAGATGTAAAACATGCGAAGTCCCACTACGTGTGCCCGCGTCCTCTTGAGAGAATACTTGTAACTTTTTAAAAAATTGCTCGAAAAATTTTTTTCAAATTGTACTTTTTTTTTTCCATAGGTTCTAGAAATTTTTGAACAAATTGAAGGGTAAATAACGACATGGGCGTTAATGAGTTAAAACTGAATTGAACATACTAAAATTCGAAAAATAATTTTGAAAAACTTATTTTGAAGTGAACCGCTTTTCATGTAAAAAATATAGAAATTTAATTGTCAAATTTTGAAAAAACTCTTCAAATACATTATCTGAGAAAAGATTCGAAAGGAGTTTTTAAAACAAAACTTGAAAGTATTGGTACCTAAAAAATGCTAAAATAAATTAGACACTTTCAAAAAATACTTTTTGAAGTTACATAAAAATGCAAAAATTATTCTTTCAATTTTTGCCCTTTTGAGCTGGAGGGGTTCAATAAATATAAGTATAAATATATATTGGTATCCTTTGCATACCGAAAAGCTTATATATATTTAGATATTCCATAAAAAAATATAAAAAATGCTTTTTTATGTATTATTGAATTAATAATGGCATATCAAAAACATAAAAAGTATTCCGTCCTGCCTCTGTGGACTCTGGTCAAACACTGGAACAACTCATGCATCGACAACATTGAGAGATTCTTTCACTTGAGTCTCAACGCCTTGAAGAACGATATGATAAGCAGGCCTTTGGTATGAAATTGCGTGAACATCCATATCATAAAAATAATGAAAATAAAATGATGAATAAAAATAACTTTTTGAGGTGTTGTTTATGCTTTCTCTTAATTTATATTAGGTTTGAACACAAATTATATATATTTGTAGTAATCAAGTTATACGAAAAAACATGCACATCTGTATAATATTTGGATATTTTATTAATACGAAGCTTTGAAATACCACTCAATAGGAGAATAACACAGTATCATTCAACCTGCCTCTCCATAGAATACTAGCTCTTGTTATAGCTACAATTTACCGCAAAGACCTCAATTTTGAGAGCCTGGTCAAATTCAATTCGACTTTTCTGAAGCATGCTATGCAAGCTCCTTCCAGGCTGCTGGTTGAGATTTCCCATTGATTGAGCTTGCAAATTTAATAGTTTATGTTTTCAATTTATATTTTTATACCACTTGAATTCATTAAAGTGTATTTTTTTTTATTTGTATTATTTATTCATTATTACACTTAAATTTTATTTTTTCATTTTTTACTTTTATTATACATTATTCAATTTTTATAAAAATATAAACTTCAATTTGAAAGATGAAGTAGAATTTTAAACAAGGTGAATTATGCACCACTAGGCTGCCCACCGAGAAATGTGCATGAGAATATGGACAGACGACCAAGACATAATGGAACAGTGTGGGTTGTACAAAACTCCAGAATTTGTTGCTTTCAGCATGGATCTTGATTTCTTTTTTTTACAGGTTGAACATAAAATAATAATATGATGATAAAAGCGTAATTACCATAGCTCAGACTATTGTCACTATCAGCAGTAGTGATTTTCAGACATCAATTTTTAAGCTTTTCTTATTTTAACTCAAATGTTCTATATATTTGAACAAAGTTATGAGCTGAAATAATTAAAATTTTAACTAAAACCTTATTTATAAATGACTGAGGCGATAAATGATTGCAAAAAATTTAATTAGACCTGGTGCTCTCACTCAAATCATTCAATAATTTTGCATTCCCTTGTACGACTTTTTAGGCTTGAACTTAAACTATTAATTATTATTATTATTTGCCATTTCTGCACCACTATTAATTATTTTCATTCATTTAGGTGCTAGAAACAATTACTTTTTAAATATTTTTCAATGGTTTTATTGATAAAACACTTTAAAATTGGACATATGCAACCGTTAAGAAACAAAATATTAACAAAAATGTTGGTTAAAACAATTTTCAGTTTGTGAGTTCACAGTTAGAATCAAACATATTTGTCCAGTTCATCTTAGAGAAGTTTGTAAATTTGAAATCTGACATCATCAAAACAAATTACTTCTAATACTCAGCTTTAACATCTTGGATGCCCTCAATCCAATGAGTTCCCGTTATGAGACTAATCAACAGAGGTTGTACATGATTGAAGAAACTTTATTGTTTTTCTCTGCCTTATTTTCCGCCAGAGTTCTATCCAGTAACACAAAAACTTTTTACTCTTATTGATATCATGTTAATAGTGTTGCTATAGTAGTAATATATATACTATAATATATACACAAAGTTTTCAAATATTTAAGTGAACAACTGTAAATTTATGATTTTTTTTCACTTTTTATTTCTTAATTTTTTTTAATTAATTTTTTTAATTATACATATTTTAACAATTAAGTTTCAATTGATGCAGAATTATTTTAAATAATTGTAAAGCATTTGAAACTGTCGAACCAGGTAAAACCGACGAGAGTGAAATACTCAATGAAATAACCGCTTTGATGAGTATAAGAGACTGCCATTTCACAGAAGTTGTAAAAAACATACCAGATAGGTATTTTAAGATACAATTATGAGCAAAACAACTGTTCAAATTAAAATTTTTGATATTTAAAATAGCATTATTTAGTGCGCAAATAACTTTATTGTTTTTAAAATTTTCTTTATCAATAATTTTATGAATCAAGTGATGAATCGATTTCAAATGCGCATTTTAGAGGCTGGACATACCAGAATGAAAGAATGCTTGCAGTGGAAGAAAAAATAGCAGATGTAAGATGTATAATAATCACTGATTTGATCGACGTTTTCGTTTTTCAAATTTTGTTAAAATTAAATCAAAGAAACAACTAACTAGAATAGTCGAATGTAAGACCGCATGTATCTAGTTGTTGAAATGTTTCAAATGACTTGAAGGTTGCCCATCTCAAGCCTGTCTTTTTTGATGAATTCTACAATCCACGTCGAGGATACTTCTCTATCAAGAGTGAGTTAATAAATAATAAATTTCAATATCACACTCGTGTCGTTATCATCGAAGGTTTCAAACACGCTATTCCCGCGACCAAGATCTTAAATGCTTTGCTAATTGGTCTTAACCTGGTCTTAATTGTTTTACATGTTTTTGATATGCATGAGAATCCTTATATAATTTGTTCAAAAAAATATTTTTTTATAAGAAACTCTACATTAACATGTGTATATAGCATTTTTTTATTTCATTATTTCTGTTTTAGCGATAATCTAAATAAAAGAAAAATTAATAATGATAAAAACTATAAATATTTTCTTCAGATGATGTATTTTCCAAGAAATACGATCCGATTATTTCGAGCATGAGAGCATTAAATGTATACGAAAGAATGGCTGCATTTGACCAATTCTTAGATAGGTCTTAGAACTTCAATTTACAGATTTCTTAGTGTTTTTTTAATTATAAATTACTTTTCAGAAACATCTTATGTATGTTCGATGAAGTTATTATTTATAGAACATCAGTTTGAGAAATTCATACTTTTATTGAAAATAAAATATACGAGACTACCGGTTGCTGAAGTCCCTCAACCGGTACTTTCGTCAAGGAGTTAGACAAAAAACTTTCCGAGGCGATGAGAGACCCTCTGGAGGCAGTTTGGTTTCGTCAGAAGATCTCCTTGGCTATTGTCCGCGGCAATGCTGCCAGCATCCTTTCTTGCCTCTGCCCTCTTTAACAAAAAAAATGATAATTCTTAATGATAGAATAAGTGAAATTATTGCAAAAATATTTTTTTTTTTTTTTTAAGAAAGGCAGATGCAGGAAAGGATGATGGCAACATTGCCGCAGACAATAGCTAAGAAGATCTTTTGACGAAACCAAACTCTTCATTTTATTTATCTATATTTTATTTGATTAAATTCAGCATTTAAATTATTCATTCATTCTTTGAGACACTCACGATTTTAACACAAGCTCGTGGCAGTTAGGTGTATTAAAATTTCCGACAATTATGAAATGATTAAATGTAGAAGAAAGAAAATAAAGATGAGCTGTGAGTTCATGGATGAAATTACTAGGGCTTGGAGGGCGGTAAATGACAGAATTGGTCAAAGACTGGGTCGGGAAAAAGGCTTGAGCAGTTAATGCTTCAAAAGAAAAGTGTGTTCCAGATTTTAAAAAAGTCAGTTTAATTGAATAGGAAGAAATCAAATAAATGCCACCCACGCGCGTATTAAGACGGTGAGAATGTAAAAAATTTGTAGCCCAGGGAAAAATGTCATATTTAGTGACATTGTCGGCATTGACTGGAATCAACGTCTCAGTCAGTGCAAGCATATCAAAGGAATGAGTAGAGATTGCATCAGAATAAGATTCGATTTTTTGCGGGTGAAACGGGGAGTGAGAAGACCAAACTTCACTGGAAGAAATTAATTTTGAGAAGACATGGGTAGAGCAGGCCTTCATTTCCTAGCCGTACGTCCCATCTTGAGTCTCACTTGTTGTCTAAAAAGGAAACAAGAAGAGGATGTTGTGACGTGGTTGATTTAAAGCAGGGAACACAAAAGGAAGGAAAGGTTTTAGGACAGTTTTCAGACGATTGTTCTTTGCCGCAGTGCTCACATACTCTAGGATTGTGGCACTTAGTTATGTTATGACTATAAGTCTGACAATTCAGACATCTAGTTGGATGGATGCGAGAGTGAAAAGGGAATCTACCAAAAGGGAGATGTACATTTTTGAACTTGTTCAGCATGGGAAAACAGTGCTTGAAACTTGGATAAGCCAGTCATGAGTAGAAGGGTTTAGTGCGTTTGGTTTGTGCCTTAAGGCATGGAAAGCGCTGGGATAAGCAGCTGGAAAGAGGTTTCAAGTGCCTCATTAGAAACCCAGGACGGTGATTGTTGAATCCAAAAGAACTTAGTCATGAAGGCGTATGTTGGGAAGAGAAGAAAGGAAAAGTTCAGCATCTTTGAGTGAAGCAGCAGAGTCAGCTTCACAGACAACAACATCAGTAGACTCGCAAACATGTTTAGGAAAAGCTTTGAAGGCTTGTTGTGAAAAGCTGATGGACGAAACCAATCTCATGCACAATTCACTTGGAGTCTCACCTGTGGTTGAGATGACTTTAGTGGAATATTTAATAATAGGTGGGGTTTTGTTAATAGAATGGATTTTATGTTGGATGTGGGAGAGTGATTGTGAAATTTTGTTAGTGGGTGGATGAGAGAGGGTGTGCATGTTTTTTGATTTGACAATAGTGCTGTAAGTAGGTTGAGATGAGTTAGTAGTAAGAATAGATGTGATTGAATTGGCTGGTGTGAATGGTTCTAGGGAAATTAAGAATGGAAAATTATTAATTGAACTAAAAGATGAAGTGGTTGTAAAAGCAGAAGGTGGAGAAATTGAATATGTCTTGCTTGTAGATCAAGTTGAAGTTGTTGAAGCTGAGGTTGATGAAAATGAAGTAGTAGTAAGAGATGAACTAGTCGAAGAGATGGTTGAAGAACTAGCCAGAGGTAGTTGAAGATGAACTAGTCGAAAGAAATGTGGTAGCTAGAGAAAATGTAGAACAAGAAGTAATTGAACGAGATGCAATGGTCGAACAGGAAGATGAAGATGAAGGGGTCGAAGAAGTACGGATTGCTGATTGAGATGTTGAAGATTTAATCGTCTTCGGTTTTCACCCTTTTTTTTTTAGAAACCAAGGGTTTTTCAGACTTTAAAAAGTCTGAAACATTACTTCGTAACTTGCTGAGCGCTGTCTTAACTATATCAATCTTATAAATAATACTTGCGATGGCGGACATTTTATCGATCATAGACCATCTATAAACAATAATAAGTTAAATTTTGAAGGCTATAAAATTTTTCGAAAACCTTACATACTAAATAATCTTAAATATAGTATTAATCGCTGTTAAACAATGTAAACTTACTAGCCAAGAGGACTTTGTGAATGACGTCAGCATACTGTGGCCTCCTTTTCGCCTCTCTGCCCCGGTCAACTACCCTTCTATATTCACTTTATTTATGCAAGCTTAAAAAAATTATCTTTGCATTTTTTTAAATAAATACATCAACTAGAAGTTTTTAATAAGTTACATAATTTCGTATTGAAATAACTTCTTAGTTTTAACATTAAAGTATTTTACAACAGGAAAAGAACCCGCGCTTGAAGAGCTACACTGACTTCTTGCACTCTCCATCTCTGCATGCGTTTCTCTACGTCATTCTTTACGGGGTGTCATCAAGATTTTTTAGAAAATTTTGATACAAATTATTTTCAGTTGATTACGTCATAAAAATTGATTTTTCTATCGATTGGATACAAGATAGGCATTTTTTTTGAGTAAATTTTAAATTTTGGTTTGATGACGTTTTAACCACTTTCGTTTTTTTTTGACGCTACATTTAAATATAATTTCATTTCCATTTGGAAATACAGTGCTATGAGAAGAATTTATCACCAAACATTATGTTTTTGGCAATTAATCTTTTGACCTTGTCGTTGAGTGAACCTTACGTTAGTACTTCATTTTTATAATATTTTCTTATGAACATAAATTTCACGTCTTTTCAATTCGTTCTAAGTTTTTTGAAACTTTTGGGAAAAAATTCTTTCATTGAAATATGATTCCACTTCATTTCTGAACTAAAAATTTTTGATGAATTTTTAATTTTTTTTCAAGCACAAGAAAGAAGATGCAGAAGACGCTACATTGACAACCTTGTATGAACATTGCTTGATACCTTTGGACCAACAATACAACATCTTGGCTCCTAATGGTTATTTTGATTTCAGCCTTTATTTTTAATTGTTTCTCAAACTAATTGAAATGTATCAAAAACAAAAATGCAGGTCTTGTAACAATTTTTCGTTTCATTCAAAGTAACATACCAAGAGAAGATAATGATACGCAAAGAGATGAACTTGGTTATAGTAGTACCTTAATCAATGAAAACTTGACACCTTTCGAAAACGCCGAAGAGCCAGAGGAAAGAGAAAATCGTAAAAACTATACAATTCTCACCCTGCTTATCAAGCTGTATGAGGAGCATACAGGTGGAGTTTATATGCCAGCAGTCCCCGGTTTGCTTCAAATTATTATATGAAAAACTCAGTTTGAACAATTGAATTTGAATAAAGATAAAAATTTGGAAAATTAATAATGTAAATGAAATAATTTTAAAGAGGAGCAAATCAGATTTAAGGGTGGAGCGGATTTCTGTATTGGCAGCCTGTTGGACAAATTATATGCACATAATGATGCGATTAGAAACTCTATTAACGAGTACCCTTACAGAGAAAGGTTCAACTTCAATTTCTTAATTCAAAAATTTTTTTTTGAATGTTCAAAATTATGTATTTTGAGTGGATCAATGCATTATACATATCAAAAAACTTCACCTCGGTTTTTATCAATAAAAAAAGATTATATATATATTTTTGATTTTCGTCCACAGACATAAACATGGTTAATGATGAATACGTAGAAGTTTTTATTTTCTATTCATATTCGCATTTCTCAATTTTTTTGTCATTTTCAATTCTTAAGTTTAAAAAACGAAAATCATTTATTAAAGTATTAAGGAGGGATGATGGTGGTCTGCCTCTTAGGCGTTTGGTGTTTTTGAGAGCTTTTTGTAGGATGGCTTTGGCTGGCGGGTTATTGTGGCATTTGTGACCTAACATTCTAAGACGTCTCTGTCTGACTTCCAAGTGTAGAGGAGGTTTGATAGAATCATACTCTTCATTTTTCATTATATCAGACCAGTGCACCTTTTTCAACTTTCGTATCATTTTTCTTCGGAAGAAATTAATGTTAGTTCATAATTTTTGAATCTGCCAAAGCACTGCAACCATATAAGATCATAGAGAAGACAACATTTATATATTCAGTTTTTTTGTTTCACTCAGATTGCTTTTCCACATGAGATTTAGCTTGATAGCTATTGTTGCTAGAACTTTTCTTTTCTTAATGTCCTCCAATGTTCCAACGTAGCTTCCCAAAACTTTCATCTTTTTCCAGCTTGTGTCTTCTTTAGATATCAACACCTCTTCGATCTTGTTTTTGTTTAGTTTAAGTTCCTATTGACGTAGTATTTCTTCTACAATTATCTCAATGATGTCCGTAGAGATTAGGCTCACGTCGTCGGCATAATAAGCTCAAAGGTGTCTGCTGGATAAGCGAAACGTATATCCTTGATACAAATTTTCAGAAATACTTTGAATAAGCTGTTCTTGAAGCGTAACCTTGAGAACATGCTATATTTGTGTTTTATTCAAGTTTTCGCTGGCTATTTTATTATATTGAACAGATAGGGTTGTGTGTGTGAGAAGTAGTTTTTTTATTTTACTTGCAAAGCTGAAATAATTTTACTGAAAATGTTTATTAGTTTATTCCTTTTCATGGTGTCAAATGGCAATGAAAGATCAATACTAGTTATTTGCATATTGCTTCCGGACTACTTTTTCTTCTATAGCTTTTTTGTGAGGCCGTAAGATGTGTCTTGTTGATCTAGTTGGTCTGTATGCTGTTTGAGTGTTGGAGAGGTATTTTTCAATGTGGGGTCTGATTCTATAGAGTTTTATTAGAGATAAAAGTGTTCTTGCTGTGCTCATGTATTAGATGGACAATTGACTACTTTTTCTGATATTGGGACAATGATGCCATGCTTGAAAGTTAGCTATAAAAAACTTTCAATTTGAAATTGAGTATTCAGTGCCACTGTAAGTTTTTGCATTTTGTTCATCCCAGGGAATTTGAATTATTTACATTCTATTATTTTTAAACTTTTTAATAGCATTTTCTATTTCAAACGTTGTTGTGATTTGTTGAATATGTTGATCTTCTGTTTCAAATTTTGTTTTGTATCAGATTTTTCATTTGGATTTGAGTTGATCTGTGTGTTGTCTCTGATTTTCAGCTCTTTAATTTCTAAATTTTCTGTTAGAATCAGTTTTCATTTTGCTGAAGGTTTGTTTCAAGTTCTGTTTTGTATAATTCTATGCCTTTTTTTTGATCTTTTGTTATATTTTTCTGAGTTTTAAGAAAGCTGATCTTTCTAAGTTCTCAAGTGTTTTTTATTCGGTTTCTAAGGTTTTCATATTTGTTTATTGATGCATTTGTGAAGTAGATTTTTGATGCTTTTTCTTTGTCTTTTAATATCTTTTGAATGGAACCTGCTTCACTTTTTTTCATTGATTGTTTGTACAGATTTTGGTTCAATTTGCTTTAAAAGCATGGTTTTTTAAAAGTGAAAGTTTTGATGGAGTTAATTCAGCATTGATATGGTTTGAGAAATGTTTTTTTTTTTAATTTTTAGTAGGTTTGATTTCTTTGAGTGAGAGTTTCTCTGTGTGTGTTGCTGTCCTTGAAAAACTTATTCAACTTTTGGTGGATTTTCATAAAATCAATGACATTATAAACTGTTTTTTCCTTCAAGTGTCTCACCCAAGTAGTTTTGTATTTCAACTGTTTTTAAAATTGGTGTTAGCAACATATAGGTTGTTTTCTAGCATGAACTCATTAAGGGCCAGACCATTTTCATTTCGGCATCCATTAATGTGGCTTCCTTGAGTTGGGCATTTTTTATTTACACTTTTGCTGTTGATTTGTTGTTGTTGTTTGTCACTCAAGTCAACTGAGAATGGTTCTCAGAAGCGCTAGACTCGTTTGTGGGAGGCTTTTTAGTTCTCCAAAAGAGATACCCAACTGGCAGTGGTAACGGGAAGAGTAGAATGCAGGCCCCGCAGCCATAGATGCTCGGCCGATTCTTCTCCGCAAAGACGGCACCGATCATCTTCACTTTTCCCCGTCAAATGTTGCCATCTTTGAAGGGCGGGATTATGACCGGACCGGAATCGGATGAGATCGATGAGGTCTTTCTTTGTCAGTTGGAACTCTTCTTCCGGGTTGGGGCGGGAAACGGTGAGAGAAATGAAGTGGGGGTGAGTAGATGGAGGGGGTTTGCAGCTTCTGTGAATAATAGCAAACCGAGTTTGTAGTTCTAGCGGGGGCGGTAGGTTGGGTGAAGACAGAGTCTAGTTTGGTTTGCTCGTCTGCAAGGTCGTTGTCCGGGAGGTTGCAGTGGCCTGAGACCCAGATTAACCGGATACTCTTAGTTGGATAGAAGGCCGCAATTGAAATGTTAAGGGACAGGAGGGATGGGTCGGTGATATTGAGGTTAGAAAGGGCTTGTAGAAGTGACTTGCAGTCTGTGATGATGGAGGCTAAAAACCAATCGGCATTCTGTTCGAGCCAAGAGATGGCAGCAATCAAGACAGTCTTCTCTGCTTGAAAAGAGCTGCTAAAGGTCCCAGTAGGCGCGTGCCAGGAGTGGATCAGTTTGTTTCCTCTAAAGACGACCATTCCGCTTCCTCCTTTCTCCGTACCGTTGAAGGTGGATCCATCATTGAAGATCTGCAAGTCGGTTGGGCTCTCAGCCGCAATTGTTTCTTCTGCAGAAACGAGTTGTTGGGCAGAGGATGCGGACTTAAGAATAGGGGTGAAGTGGATAGGTGGCTGAGAAGGCAAATGTAATGTAATGCGGTATTTATAAAGCGCTTTCCTTGTAGATTAAAGCGCTTGCTACAAATTTAACGTAGCGAAAACCCACTGTGGAACAAGTGCTAGTTATCGGCTCACGCAGGATCGAACCCGGTATCTTTAGATAATTAGTCTAATGCTCAACCATTGAGCTATAGAGAATACTAGAATTACTTAAATTTTCCGCGTCCAATGATGTGAGGTTAAGAGAGGATAAAATTGGGGTGGTAGTGTTCCTCCAGTCATCTCTTGAAGCATTTTGGACAGTGCGTTTGCAGTAGCACTCTCCCGTCGTCGTTGGGAGGGAGGTGGAACCAATCATCAGCTTTCCTAAGGCAAGCCAGCTGAAATCGGAAAGATAGTGTTGGGAGCTGAGTTTCATGAAAGAAAATGTCAATGGGGGTAGATTGGAGTTGGCCCGTAATTGTTTGAGCCGCGTCCGACTGTGCATTCTCTAATTTTTGGATGGTGGTTTTGGAAGCCCAAAGCGCCCAGGCAAGGGCTGCGTATTCTGCGAGTGATCGAAGTGTGGCTACGTAGATCATCCGCATCTTCAAGGCCCGCCATCCCCAAGACGTACCGGTCATTGTCTTCTAACCAGTCATATACGGCTTGCTTTCTGGAGTCGGCTTGCACAAAGTCATCCCATGAGAGGTGGTGAGCATTGAAGTCACCACATATTAGGCCCTTAGTTGTGGGTAGACATGGTAACTAGATTGTGTGGCTGTTAGGTGGGCCAGAAAAAGAAGATGATGTTAGGGAAACAAACATAATTATGAGGGGTATTTGGGACCTCCTTGCAGTGAGAATGAAGATCTGCTGCATCTCTGCAGAACCGGAGTTGATGGTGAGGCTAGCGAGTAGAGAATACCGCAGCCGATATAAGTTATTAAGCCGCCTCCTCGATGGTTTCTGGTTCACTGAAGAGTTGGTCTAAAAGGATGGCGTCATAGCCCGGAATGAGAGGGGTAGAATTCTCGTTATCAAGTTTTTTTTTTGTAGCATGAGGACATCACATCGGCGTTTTTTTGCAACGGCCCTTAGCTCTGGGCTCTTAGTTGCTATGGAGTCACAGTTTCACTGCAAGATGGTGAAATGGGATTGGGGTTTGGGGAAAGTTGCGCTTTTCTATCACTTCAGCTTATACCCTAAAGTGGGTTTTGAGGTTGAATACAGGTTGGGCATATCCAAGAGCTAGCAGCCCTCATAGAGTCAACTGCTGAATTTGATTCGGGCGCACATCCCGAGTGGGAGCCTCAGCTACATAGGCTGCAAAAGAGGGCACAGGAGTTGGGTAACTGATTTTTACAATTAGGACACATCTTTTTAGGGGCGGTTAAGGGTTGTATGATAGCGCTATTTTTTGAATGGTTTGCACTTGGTTGGTGTGATTGGAAAATGGATGGGATTTGGAGTATGGTGGTCGACCATTGCTGGGAAGGTGTGGTTGCCGGGTTGAGGCAGTTGGGACAGGTCCAGTGTAAAAAGCGGTCATATCGGTTCATTTTGGTGCATGATCTGTGAGCCCAGCTACCACAGGAGTCATGCTGAACGGGAGTGTTATTGCGTCGAATGACTCTTGTGCAGATAAAGCATTCATCCCTTCAGGTGGGGTGGTTTTTAAAGATGAGGGTGAACGTGATGATAAAGATATAGGTGACGGTGGGATTAGGATGGTAGACATGGAGGATATAGAAGAAGAAAGAGGGCTGCGACTGTCCCGTACAGCCAAACCTCGTGGAGTGCGACCCAAAACAGGCCGGTGCAGGATTTGTGGAAACATTTATTATATCCATTTTAAGTGAGTTTTTTCTAAAGGATGTCAGTTGCATATTCGCTTTCCATATTATATTGTTTTTGTGAGATGGTATTTTTTGGAGTTGTAGCATATTCCCAGACTATAGTGTTTGTCGTTCTTGGTTGGAATTAAAATTTAGTTGTTTATTGTTGAGGTCGATGTTTTGGTGCACATCGTTTTTGCAGAAGGCAGAAATCTATTGCAAAACGTTTGATTTCTTCGAAGAAAGTTTTTTTTTGAATTCATTCAATAATTCTTTTACATTAGAAGTCGCCGTATTAAATCTGTCGTAGGTGTCTTCATTCAAAAGAGCTCTTAAAATTAGCAATAAACAAAGACGGAAACCATAAATAAGAGATTGAATGTTTTAATCCCATGAATAGAAATTTTATATACGAATTATTTCAAAAATTTTCGAATGAAAAAAATTAAAAATGAATAAACAAATTATAAAAAATTTGAAAACTCAACCAGGTCTGAAGACAGCACGGAGGACTTGGAGCAAGAGCCACTTGAAAATCAGGAAATACAAATACACCGCAGACGAGGTTGTTGTATTTTGTTTTATAATTTTATTTAACTTGTTGGAATAGTTCTAATTTAAAACAAATCTCATTGATCTTTTCTACTTGTATTACTTTGCCAATAATTAGCACTTGTTCCACAGTGTTTTCGCTACATTAAGTTAACAAGCTCTAAAATGTGAGAGAAAGCGCTTTATAATAGATATTTAAATAAAATTTATTTTTACGAATAATAAAAAGTTAATGAATAGTTTGTATTTATTATAGAATATTTGGGAGAGGATGAAGATGGACCGGAATTTGGCCCCGATAATTTATACAAAAGTTTAAAAACATTTTTTGTTTTTATTGCTGAAATATATATTTCGAAAGTTAAATTTGATAGTCAACTTGGAATTTTGCTTGATTATTTAAAAGAATTAACTCGAAACCTCATCATTTATAAATCAATTCAAATTTCATTCATTACCACATTCACATAGGCTGTTCATTCTGTAATACAGTCGAGCCTAGAAAACATCTTTTACACCAAGTACTAATAACGCCAACCAACAGTTTGTTTATCGGGTTTTTTGAAAAACACGCATAAATTATGAAAAACCATGTTTAATGATTAGACACAACTATGCTGCAGTAATGGGGTACCAGACTTCGGATGATCACCCAGTGATGGAGTTCATTCTTCAAAACACTTTCGCATATAATTACGATATTTTGTCGAGTATGTTGAAAAACTTCAATACAAATTTAGTTAGTATGAAAATATTATGAAAGTATTTTTAATACTAATTTATTATAAAATTCAAAAACATCAATCGAGGATTCATACATTTATTTAAAATAAAAGCTATAATTTTCGATAAGTATAGCCTTATCATAAAACGTTAGCATCTGAGGCTATACTTATCGAAAATTATAGCTTTTCTTTTAAATAAATATATGAATCCTCGATTGATGTTTTTAAAGTTTAATTGCTATACAAAGCATACATAAGATGTCTTTGAAAAGTTATAGTAAAGTTCCTAAATATTTAGAGTTTTCGTGCATTAATATAGTGTTTAACTTAAATTTTACTCTAAGTGTCACTTGGAGTCACTTTTTGATGCAACTTGTTTGAAGCCATCTGAAGGCTTCGAATAATTTTTTTTTAACTTTTCTTTCAAATCTTTTAATTCAATTTTATTACTACAAAAATTTTTCAATTTTAAATGATTTAAATCATTCTTTCAAATGAATAATTAACTTTTTATAATACAACTCCTATGAAAATTTAAAAAGTCGGCACACTCTTTTGGAAATTGGTATAAATAGCAATAAATCTTGAACCTATTTTGTCCAAATTAAAAGCATATCAAAAACAAAAGTTAATCTAAAAAAGAAAAAAAAATAGTTCGATTTCTTATAATATTAAGTGAGTTATATCGGTTCAAATTTTGATGTCACTAATTATTGACACCGGGCAAGCGTGGACACAAGAGTGCATTAAAGTCTGGATATGTGGGCAGATTTCAGCTTCAAGTTTATAGAAAAAAAATTTGAAAAGTTGAATTCAGTCAAATTATTTTAAATAATTCACATTTGAAAATGTTTATAAGTTTTGGAAATTTTAAAATGCTTTTTTATGAATTTAACAAGTGATTTATTTGAATTTGAAGAAAGATTAAAAGAATCATATTAGTTTTAATGCTTTTCTTTAATGATTTTACAGTAGGTGGTCTTTATGGGATTTTTAAATTTAATGTAATTTGTTCAAACTAGAAGTAAAAAATTGTGTATGAATTTTATGAGGTTAAGAATAGGTTTTTTATAGGCCTGTTGAATATTATATATGGGGCAAAAGTTGCAGTTAAGTTCATTCTGCGCTTCTTGGAGGTTAAACCTTACTAAAAGTTACTGGTCATCGTGGAACAAGAACAATAAGAAAAAACAGAATAGAAAAATGCCCGCTAAACATAAAAAAATGAAAAAAAACGTGCATGGCTTAATGTCTATGATGACATAAAAAACATCGCTGTTGTCGCATGGAAAAATAACAAAGTTGTGACTATGGCATCGAATGCTTATGTAATCAACCCTGTTACAAAAGCAAACAGAGTAGTGACGGTATCACATAAAAGAAGAAAAATAGTAGTTAAGTGCCCCAAATTTGTAAGTATGTACAAGTGCTATATGGAAGGGGTGGACCGCTTCAATCAATATGTCCACTCAAAGAATATCTTCCTGAGGCAAGAAATGGTGGTATCCATTGTTTGCATTTGACCTTGATGCTTCAGGTAAAAATTCTTGGAAAATAAATAAACGGGGAAATAACACAAATATCCCTTATTGTGAATATCATCATCACGTTGTTCTAACGTTTTTGGGAAGGTACAAGATTTCAGCACAAAAGTCTGTTGAAGCTGGTTCACTCTTAAATATTAGAGTTTTTCTTTGTATACGTAAAGATAATACATCGGAACATATCAAGTCATCATGTAATCAATCCAGCTGTGCAAACTGTAAAAAACGATCATGGAGCAAATGTATGAAATGCGATGTACCCTGCACTTGAAATGCTGGTACTCTTTCCACACTAAACAACTGATTATTCATAAAAAATAAGTCTAATTATGTAAATAAATGCAATTTTTCGCAAAAAGTTGTTTCTGATTTATATAATCAAAATATTAATCATGTTCATAAAAGGCAAAAATTGAAGGTCATTTGTGAGACTGTATATACACCTGTACGGTGTCACAAAAAAGTAACACTTCCGTAACTTTTGAAATTTTAATCAAAAAAAAATTTTTTTAAAACTTCAATTTTTTAAAATATTTAATGTTCAAATTAAAAATTTATAAAATTGAATCATAGATAACGCCCTGGGCGTTCCAGACTTAAATCACTTTGATAGCCATACAAAATTAATTTAATTAATGTATTTCATATACAACTGGAGGGCAAAATAATCATCATACAGACTTCCTGGTACAATTCTATCTGGGTCCAGACTTGTGGGCACCAAATACATCAAGATTGTTTGTATAACCAATATGATAGGGTAAAAATAAAAATTATCTTCTTTATTTTTATGGAAAGGTTTTTTATGCATCTATGTTGGTTTTTTGAAGACTCGATTAAAAATTTGTAATCATATGTTATTATGTAATAGTATTTATAATGTAATACAGTAACGCTTAAGATGAAGTACTTGTTATCTTGCAATTTTTTTTTTGGAAAGTTCTAGAAGTTAAACCAATCATGTTTTTGGCTATCATTTGAATTGCAATATTTTTGACAAAAGATTTATTAAAGTTTTCAAAAAAATCTTTAAAAATGTATGTTTCCTCAAAAGGACCAAAGCAAAATGCCATACGAATATTTCTGCGGCACATGCAACCAGCTCTGCAACTTCATCATACCCATCTACACCTTTGTATCAGACGCAGATAACTTGAATCATGGTCCAAATTATTCCACACTTTACCATCTCTTCCATGATAGAACTGTTAGATTTATACATTTTAGTATGTATATTGCCTAAGAAGAACAACACAACGATCAAAATTTAGTAAAAATAACAAAATTTTAAAACGATTTTTACATTTCTTACAAAAGTACTAAAATTTCATTTTGGTTTAAAAAATTAAAGTAACATATAATACAGTTTCAACTAAAAATTACCACTACTAGTACAAGTACATTAGCGCTTCGTTGTTCATTGGCGCTTAATTAAAAAATTATTTTCTGAAAAATGCTTGAATTACTTTTTCAAGCCAAAGTAAAATTAAATAAATTATTGAAAACTGAATGTTTTCATTACTAAATACGTAAAAAACCATTGTAACCAGAGAACTTGAATGTTACCTTGCTAACGATAAGCTTCGTACATTTTCTTTCTCACATTTGCTGTTAAAAAATTTTGTTTTAAAGCTTGATTTCTTCAAAAATTTTTTACAAATCATATTTAGCACGAAGTATATTCCCGTGGTTTCCAAAAGTTGAGTGAAGATTTCAGATTTTTTTTCCCAAATGAGCAAGTGCGCTTTTACACGTTTGCTTCTGTCATGAGGTGAAGTGAAACATTGCTATCAATAATTTTTTTGAAATTTTTATATTAATTTAAATGTAAAATTTCGAAATATTGTAGCATATAGAATCAAAGTATAGAACATTAAAATGTATTTTTTTATATCATTAAACACTCACAAATAAAATTCTCAAACACAAACTTGTTTTGTCCATCAGTTGTTATTTGTGTAAAGTTTCTTTAATTTTTTGACTTTTTTATACCACCAATCTTTATTGACTTTCAAAAATATATTACAGAAATAATATAGAGCTATTTTTGATGAACTCCTCTCTGGACTTCGAATGCAGAGACTCCCATTTCGTAAAAACCAGAAAATATCTTTTGGGCCCCTTATTCCAGTTTATTAATAAGCTATGCAGGAATGAATCATGGGCTGACATGAATGATTTGCTAATCCTTTTGGACATGCACAGTGTTGATCCTTACTTGCTGGAAAGGTGTTAATTACCATTTCAATGAATAAACCACTGTGAACTACTCATAAATCAACAGCAAAGGACATTACAACATAGCTATGATCGATTGCAAACAAATTATGGTGTATTGTACTCTCTTTTTAAGTAGTTTTGATCCTGGTTTGTCTAAATTTTTGCAAACTTTATTTCATTTTAACTGTTATCAACAACCTTTCTAGGATTGGTAAAGAGCATCATTCTTTACATCACAAACATTTTTGTGCTTCAGCTTTTATCGTGGGTTGTTGCTTCAAATGCACGACAAACGACTGATGATTTTGTCGAATGGGAAACACTGACAGGGACTCAAACTGGAAATTTAATGCTCAATATGATGGAGGAATTCGGAGGAATCGTTCATGCACCGGTTTTTTATTTTGATTAACAAATGAGTAAAATTTAAAAAAAATAAAAATTTGGGAAATATCTTAAGTGAAACATACAGAGCAAATCTGATATGAGATTCACCATAACGGACAAAATGACTGAGTTCATGAAGTTTGCCGTGACGCTTTATTATGCAATTCTTTTTCCTTACGATGAAAAAATACATGTAAGCTAATATTAATAACCCTAATTGCAAATTGTGTTAACTTTTTTTAGAGCATGAAGTCAAAGTTAATTAAAAATTTATTACCATCTGAAGGAAGTTCCAAAAATGAATTTAGAGAACTTATACAATTTTTTGATGGGTAGGCTGGTTTACGAGGAGGACCACATATCATACATACAGTAAATAATCCTACTCTAACATATAATAATAATCATAATACCCCATGAAAAACACTTAAAGTTAACTTTTTGTCTGAAAAATTATGAGATTATGTTTAAAAATTGAACTATTTTTGAATTATAACTAGAAAAATTACCAAAAGATGTTATGATTGGGATGACGATTTGTATAGCAATTGTGTGGCCAAATTCAGATTCCACGTTCCGTTCAGTCTCAAAAGATCACCTGATTTGAGTGTATGTAGTTTTATCTAAACATCCTTTCTGAAATTTCTTAAATATTGATTGCATTAAACGAAAAATATTCATAATAATGATGCAGCTTTTTCCACGAATGTTCATAACAATGTGGAAACGCCCAGGCTTGATTCCATTGCCTGAAAATCATTACGAATTTATCACATATTTCCACCAGCTACAAAGGTAAAGTTTACCAAAAAAAAAACTCCAAATTTAATTATAAATTCTTTTAAAATGTGACTAAAACGGGAGCATACATTTTCATAAAGTAAAACAATAATTTTATATATGTTTTTTAGAGACATCATATGTATCTTTTATTTAATACTTTTGGTCTTGCACGGTAAAATGAGTAGTATTCAAGATACAATCATTCGTATAAATTTATCTAGTTACTAACTGAAGCTTCATGATAAAGTCTAATTCATCAAGTAGTTTTTTCGCACCACCGTACTTAATTTTCAAGTTTAAAATCAAAAATATATTTTTATCATTTTCTATTTTTCAATTATTTAACTTATGTTATATTTACATTCTCAAACATTAATTGAATGTTTCTTATTTTTGATACATGTCTCATGAAGCTAAATGATGTTTGCAACTACTTGCAGCGGAGACATGAAAGCTTCATACAAGAACAAGAAGTACTTCTGCTTGATCTGCTCCACCTGCTGCTACCTCGACCCTGAAAATGAACAAGAAGCGATTGTCAGTCTTTGGTTTTTTAATTTCACTATTTGCAAAAAAATTCAGTTTAAATTCACCGAAATTCTTGGTTTCATTGACTGAAATGCTTTTGGTAGGTACATGTTTTGCATTTCATTCCATAATCCTCTATGATAACTTATCCATGCTACTTTGAAGTGCATTATTTGAATGCATTAAATATATGAAAATGTTTAATAAGACTTATTAATACTTCATTTTGTTGAAAATAATTTTGCAATGATTATTACTAGTTTCATTATATTTTCAAACCAACCACTGTAGCACTTCAACAGTTGTTGCAGCAAAACAGGTATGTACTTGAGATACGATAAAAATGTTGTGTATGCATTCTGGCATGAAAGAAGCAAATTGTATGAATCTCCTTATGTTGATATCCACTACGGCACTAACGTGGCTGCAAGGTATGAGTTTTTACAATCCTATTTAAATTTCAATTTCAAATGAGTTTTTGCCATCGAAATTCAAGTGTCTGTCAATCTAAACAACTTTATTTTTATTCATTTTGAGTTTTTTTACATTTCGAGTTTGTTTTGATATTTTCCTTAAAGACCAACTCTAGTAGTGTAAGTTCTACTGAAAAGCTCCACCTTCTTAATGAAAGTATTGCTTCAAATTGTTCTCATGAAAGCTAGCATACATTTTTTTGTTCGTTTCAACTTGGATTCCAGTACTCATCAAAATAAATATTTGTTATATTCAATAAGCATTTTAATTTGTTTTCATATAAAATCTCTTCATTCCTTTATATAAATTTTTTTATATTTTTTAATATACTAAAACCATTCTTGGTCACATACACTTAAAAGTACATTTAGCTGATTCCGAATAATTGAACATTTGAATTGCTAAATAAGAATAAATTTGAAATTTGTTAATATAAGTGCTTAAACTCAAAAGAGAAACGCATATAATGTCGAGAGATTCCCTGCAATTTTTGAGACTCGAACTTATGTGGCTCACCAACTCCTTCGATGTAGTAAAAGACGAAAAGAACTTTTGGATGGATTACCAAAGCTATATCACATAGTTCATATATTATATAGTTCATGTTTAAGTTTTATGTTTTTCTATAGTTTCAAGCATAAATTTATGAAATTCATCATTTTGTTAGCTTTTTATGGCCAACTAAGTTAACGCCTCATTTTATCAATCAAGTTGTATTTTTTGTTTTTGATGAAAATGAAACTTGAAATTTTGTAACATGATTGAAATACAATTGAAACTTAAAAAATCCTGCTTTTTAAAATTTTTTACTATCAAAACTTTTATAAAAAGCTTTTAAAAACTATTAGATTCAACATACAAGTTTATATATTTATTAGAGTTAATAAAATACTCATTTTTTTAACTTTATCGCATTTTTATGCACAAACCTGAAGCTCCGTTGAAAAAATAAAGCTTGAAAAGTAATTTGAATCACCTTCAATTACTTGAACTCCCTTTATTGCTCGTTACCTCTGACACATAAGCCTCGTGAATAAAACGTGCTAAAAGTATTCTCAATGAAAGTCTTATATCAAAAAGAATAAAAACTAAAATAATAGTTTTTTTGAAGTTTTTACTCACTTTTTCTGGTTTAGCTTGGAGTCAATACGCCACAACGAAAGATAGTTGAATATACTTCAAGAAGATTGACACAAAACCTTATAAATATCACAACTCAAATTGGTAAAAAAACAAAATACTCGCAATATTTTTTATTTGAATACGAAAAATTATTCAACTCATTTTTCCATGTCATATGTTCATTCGCAAAAAACACATCTATTCATTTAATAACATACTATATAGAAAATCTCTGAATACTATGACCCGTCACAATAATAATATAATAATAATGTGAAATACTTATATAGCGCCTCTTACGCATCGCTTAAAAGCGCTCTTCTATGAACTGCTTAAAAAATAAGTTTTTAAGTTTTAAAAAAATAGGATAGAAAAGAGATTTAAGGTTTGGAGAAAAAGAGTTCTAAAGAAGTGGACCAGAAAAAGAAAAAGCAGTTTTAGTGTAAAAATGAGGGGGAGAGATAATGAAGAGCTGAAGGCGGGTAGAAAACCGTAGGCCAGCACGTTCAGAAGCTAGTAAAACACACAAGAGAACGCTATATGAATATAAATAACCAGCAATTGAATTTTTTTGTCAAATCATTATGGTTTTTATCTAAAAGATTTACATTGACTGTGTGTTGAACATGGTTTATGCCGTGACTCAATAGTCAACAGACTTTTTCTTCAGGCTTATTGCTGGAGTCAAAAGATACAGCAAATTCATGGAAACAGTCTTGTTTCACAGTTTTAAATTTTTCATAATTTTCAAAATAAAAAACAAAAAGTTTAATATTGGTAAAATTTTCAAGAACTACAAGTTCGATAACTAATTTTAAAAAATTAAGCTTTTCTAATTATCAACTAAATCTTCAACATCAACCGATATTTTTTTCCAAAGTGAATGACAAAGTGAATGAGTGCCACGCTTCTAAAGCATGCAGGACAACAAAGAAGGTATCAGACGTGGCATACAGGTGTAACACAATGTGCCAAGGTTCCTGCAGCCACCATATGCATGCAGTGCTTTGACCCTGCTAAACATCAAGATAGTTTCGAAGTTGATCTATCTATGTCTACGAAATCCAAAATTAAATTTGTCAAGATTTTATTGAAAAAGAATTTTTTTTTGTAACGAAAAACAAAAAAGAAAAAAAATTTCAAAACATTTATTGATGATTAAAAGGTATGTTAGCCTTATTATAAAACGTTAGCGAAAAAATATTAAACCGTAACTATGGTTATATAGAAATTCAATCAAAGACTATAATTAAGAATCATTAGTTAATTATTTGTAAGAAATAAGTTATTTATAAGTATAGATAACCATGGTTACGGTTTTTTTTTCGCTAACGTTTTATGATAAGGCTAAAATTATCGAATATTATAGCTATTATTATTTTTCTATTGTTATTGTTATCATTATTATTTTTTTTATAAAACTTTTTTATCACTATCGTTAAGTTTTTTTATTGGCATTTCAGTTATGTGATTTTTCATGCACTTTTTAAAACTATCATTACCAGCATACTATCTACTCTGTAATGTTATACTGTAATCAATAATAATAATAATAATATTTTATAATTAATTTTTTTTATTTTTATTATTATTGCAGACCTCCAAAGAATGTTTCAACAGTTGATAGTCGATATTTCGCGTGACCACGCCTTTTTTGAAGAATGCCTTCAACAGTTATAATAATAATAATAATAATAATAATAATAATAATAATAATAATAATAATAATAATAATAATAATAATAATAATAATAATAATAATAATAATAATAATAATAATAATAATAATAATAATAATAATAATAATAATAATAATAATAATAATAATAATAATAATAATAATAATAATAATAATAATAATAATAATAATAATAATAATAATAATAATAATAATAATAATAATAATAATAATAATAATAATAATAATAATAATAATAATAATAATAATAATAATAATAATAATAATAATAATAATAATAATAATAATAATAATAATAATAATAATAATAATAATAATAATAATAATAATAATAATATCGTGAATGCCGCCAACCAAATCCTGATGAGGTTCAATTACTAAGACTCAATCTTATTTTTCTCATGATATAAAATGGGAAAACTACTATAAATTTTACCACTTGATATTGTAAGCTAGACCTTCAAAAAGCTTCGCGTCTTAAAATAATTTATGTTCGTTGAACTTAAAATACTGAAACAAGCTAAGAGAATATTTTTTATTCTGGCAATTTTAATTTCATGAAGCCAGAAGATTGATGTTTATATTTTCAAAATTGCAAAAAAATATTAAAAAATTGTTGGTCTTCACCTGTTGATCCGGTTGAAGAAATAACTTCATGGGAGTATGAGCTTTTAAATTTCATAATGTAGTGCCTCAAAAAAACTTATGGTTAGGTTTGTGAGTGCATTTTCAAGAAATTTAAAACAATATTAATTTTAAAAAATTGAAATTATTTTAATAAACATTTTATTATTTTATTTCAATATATAAAGCGCCAATTTAAAATTTTGCACCTTACGATGACGCAAATTGTATGATATCATAGTTCGGTAAGTTTTCATTCCCTACGATAGTTATGTGTTTCCCGAAAACTAATGTCAAGAAGGTTCAGTTCAATGACGACCCATCTATCAGAGAGTTTTCAGTCGAAAACTTGGCGCCCAAAAAAACTTCATTGCCATCATTCATCTCCCAAAAAACGGCATTGGTCCCGCGATCCAACCGACCATTGTTTTTGCCGCAAATAAATACTGGCTCGGAGCAAAAAGAACGCTAGCTTGCATACTGGATCTATAAAAGGCATAGGAAGAAGTCTGAAGCGTTCTGGGAAAAAACAAACCAAAATTATGAAGACATGGAAAAGGAGCATAAAGAGACTGAAAACAGATGGAAAAACTTAAAAGCTATTTGGCCAAGCTCCGCCTGCTCAAGGTCAGATTCGACAAACAAGAAAGGGAGTTATCAAAATGGGTACATAGAGAAGTGGACAAATTTGACCGCAAGGTCGAAAGAGCCTACGATGAACTACGACCCAGATGGCGCTAAAAAGACGTAAGTTTATAACTATTAATATCATCCATAATTTTTCTTCAGTTTGTAGTATAAATCTAAATAACATACATACACATAAAGATACCCAATTCTCACCTTCTTGGGAATTCCTAGAGAGCTGCCCACCACAAAGTAAAAACTTCTATATGATTAAAATAAAACTTCATGGTATTAAATTTTCAACATAAATATGAATAAATTTTGATTGTTCAGAAAAAAATACAATACATTTGTTATTTATTATATATACATAATGAAGCAAGAAAACAGCATTTTAAACTAAGCTTTTTGATATGCATAGTATACCACCTTCAGGTAGCTCTTATACTATTATATATGCACAGAATCAGCTTCCTATATGCAAGGTTCATGTCTCTCTCCACACATGCTATATCACACTCGAGGTAGTTTTTGTTTTATTTCTAATATAATAATTGTAATATACTTTTATTATAAGTATTGTAACTAAAAACTAATATTTTTAGATGCAGACCTCCAATCCCAACCTGGAAATTTATAGGGAGCTGCCCACCTCAAAGTAGAAAAATTATGATTATGATGGGTTGAAATCCTCAACATCCATATGATTAAAATTTGATTATTCTGATAAAAATGCTATAATTTTCATCATTTTGCAGCTGTCTACCTACCAGTAATGTTTAGATAAATAATACACATTTATTATTTAATATTGTATATAAGTAAAAAAAAACAGCTTTTTAGACAATTTACTAATATAATATACAGAATCAGCTCCCGGCTTGCTAGCTCCATGTCTTCACACATGCTTCTTCACACTCGAGGTAGTTTTTTTTAGATTTAATCTTCAATATATTCAATATATATATATATAAATAAAAATACCACAAGTGACATTTGCAACTAGAAAGGGAGTTGAACAGGCGGAGAGGCTTGTTAACTCCGCCATTGCCGGTTCCAAGCCCGGATGAGAAAGGAGGAGGAACAGGCCTTGAAAGTTTACAAGCATGAATGTTGCATTGCTCTTCTCTGCCATCGGAGTTCTCCATCCTCCCATTTCGATTTTATTGCTTTATTTTTGATAAGCCAACCAAAATTCTAAAATATCTGAAGTTTCAATAAAAGTCAAAGTATTTTATAGAATTTTCACTTATTAGTTTCGAACAATCATTTGAATTTTCCAAATAATTCTTACGGATCCATTCCAGGTTAGTTATTTTGTTTTGATCCTTATTTTATTTTAATTATTATTCTACTTTGAAATTAATTTATTTTGATATACTATGGCTTGATTGAATCTTAACGGTATATTGAGTTGGCTACTGAGCAACTAGAACTTAACTTGCTTAATGTTCCTTCCTGTTGATCAAGTTAATCAAGTCATTATAAATACTAATGCAAGATTAAACGCATACTTCTTGCAAATGCTACTGTTTTCCTTCATTTGTTACCTCTCTTCCCTGGTTTAAGTATTTTAAATAGCTTTCGAAAATTATAAAATACAAGATACTTAATATGTCTCTAAAAGCATTTCTCAAATAGCTTTTTGTTTATAGTTTGAGTAGAATTCTAGAAAAGATTATGTAGTAAACAAAGCATTATTAAGGGGTGTACAAGAAACATTGCAAGCTTTTAATAATGGCAGTTATACTTAAAAGAAACTTCGTTCTTTAATGAACCATTGTGTTATGTTTTCTACTTTTGTTGTTGCTTGTTTAATATCTAATGATAGATAAAATAATTTCGATTAATTTTAACATTTTTGTATGAAAAACTTAAATATCATATAATAGTTAAAATAACTAATAAAGTTGATTTTTCACAAAACTATATTTTTTTGATTGAATTTAAATTTGCCTCGACATTATCAATATTTTTAATTCAATTCTTGAACAAAACAAACCTAAATCTTTCTTTTGAACCCTCTCACAACCCAGGGTTCACATATACAGACAACCTGGCCTACAACAGAAGCATCGTAGTCCTTGACAAAATCTTAGAGGGTGATGAGACTCATGTCATAATTTGTGATTAATCTTTGGCGGTGGTTTTATCGATACGCAATGGTTTGCTTTGGATCTGTCTCAAAAATGTTTCATCCAGTTTGCTGACCTGTACACAGAATCAAGTTAATATGACTCTGATTTGAAATTATAATTTATTCTAAAAATGAAATATATGAGTTTTTAAATACTCAACAAATAAATAATTTAAATATATTCTACTCAGGTTCTTTTGGGGGTTGGACAATTGTGATGAACAACTTTGACGTATTTTCTCGAACCCCTTCTCCCCCCTCTTCATTATAACTGTTATTCCGTATTACACAGGTATACACCCGATGAACGAAAAGTTACAAAAGTCTGACAATATTAATCTTTATAAATACAAAGCTTTTTGTGGCCCGAATTCGTTCACTGGAACCTATCGTTATTTGGTTTTTGGCTTTGAATCCAGAAGTTCTTTCAATGTTTATGAAGTCAAAGTTTACCCTACAACAAGTGAGAATCTCTCCAACAAAACATTTTATAATAACTTTGAATTTATATTCCCATAATTGATTTTTTGGTTGTAAAATTGAAAAATTTTATTAGTTCAAAGGTGATTTCTTTGGAAACAGAACTAAGTGTTCTGGGTTCGAATCCGAGCTAAGTTTAAAACTACATATATGCATTTAAAATCAATAACTAAACCTCATAAAATTCCTGCTTTGAATTTTGCTTAGAGCCAGAAATATGCTTTTTTTAAATCAACAATCAAACCTGATCACAACTCACAAATCAACAACTAAATAAGTGCAAAGAAAATTCAAATCAACCACTCCTAACAACTAACACTAATGATTTATTACAGAAAAAACTTGCACGTTAAACATAGCGAGAGACAAAAAGGTTGAAGGACAATATAATAGTCTCTTGGATGATATTACCCACCTCACTAGCTGTGAAACCAGCTGGGGAACATACTTGTATGACACAAATTGCCTTGTAGTGGAATTGAATAGTAGTTATTTCATTGCCTCTATCGACGTTTTTTATCGGATGTTAGTGAAATGTTTTAAAATTAAGTATGTTTGAATTACTATCACTTATAAGAAATTTTTCTATTATGAAAAAGATTTAAATCTCTTATAGACAGTCTGTGTGTTTCTTGTATATTTATAATCTTTGCTTCACAAAATTCTCAGCTCCAGCTTCAACATACTATACAATGACGATGAACAACTCACCCAAGCCTTCTGTGGACCATTTATGCTCCACCACGATCAAATACGACCATTATCAAAAAATCAAGTCCGACAAACAAATAATATCTAGGCTCTTCAACAAGTATTCATCACTTTGTGGTCAAAGCAGTGGGGCTTACCGCTATGTAACTTTGTGGTTGAACACTACAAGTCACTTTTCTCTTGAGAAAATTGAGATTTACTCGGTAACAGATGACAATATGTGCTGTTATTGAAGATGAAATCTCTATAAATTCCGTCAGATTCAATCTGAAGATTTAGACAAAAAATTATAATTATTACCTTTCAATTTTTTAATTATTCTCACTATGATACTCATTTTTATTGTTATTATTCTCATTATTAATATTATTTTTCATTGTGCTAATTATTACATATAACAAAATTTATTCCGATAATATTGATTTTTCTTCATTAACTATTCATGAAAACAAAAACAATCCTAATAAAAGCAAGAAATGCTATTTGTATTTAGCTTTTTAAAGTTAAAAACTTTTCCGAAACAAAATTTTCCAATTCATTAATAAAAATTTTCATTTCATTTTTCGTAAGATTTTCTATTTAAATTAACGTTTTCTTGCGTTACCAAATACAATTCAAAACAAAGTGTTATTTTTTTGATAAAATGTCACAAATACCCGGGCAAGTTGTCCAAAAAATTTTTGTAACAAGACTAATTTTTTGTTTATTCAAAAATTCCTAATCGTTTAATCCCCAAAAAAATGTTTATAGAGTTTCATAGGAGATCATTTAAGCAACACTACACCACTGTCTCACAGCAATATCAATGTATTTTTGAAGATGGTTTCTGGAGGAAAAAGTTACAATAAGTTCATTAATACATGTTAGTTAATTTAAAAAAAAATGTTTTTGTGTACGTTGTGGAATAAATTTAATTCTTTATAGTGAAACAATATTATTATTCTGAATGCTGTCGCACAACTTTGGTGCCTTATGACGTGGCTTACAGATGTAACACCTGTGCCAAGGTTCCTGCTATGACTTTGTGCATAGAGTGCTTCGACCCTGCAAAACATCAAGGTATTTCAATGAAGTAAATTTTTAAAAAGTTTATCAGCTAAATAGCTGAAAACACTGCTTGATCTCATATTTTAACCTTACATAATGTCTTACAATTTAAAATTTTTATTACTCAAAAGAGTAAGAAAAACTTCAAAATCAATTTTTAACAGTTTTATTTTTTTTATTAAATACAATGAAACAAAAAAAAATGAATTAACCAGGCCATGATTACGGCTCGTATGAAAGCTCAAGCATGGGAGGGAAATGTGATTGTGGCGATGAGGAAGCTCTTGATCCAGCAGGGTTATTAAAAACTCAGTTTGAAAATTATTAGTTGAAATTAGGAATATATAATAAATAAAAACCATATTACTTGGTGAAAAAATTGCATTTTTGGATGTTTTATTAATTCTTCAAATAAACTTTACCATATTTTTGTGAAATTCAAATAACTTACAGTTTTTGTAACAAAGCCACAAGTAAGGAAACGCAGCCTCCAGAAGGATTGCTGGTACCAGCAGCTCTTCTTTTAGCTCCCTTCGTCTATAAATATGTCAACATACTAAATGGACTTGACGGTTTGTAGATCTTTACAATAGTTTTGAAGTTTTGATTTTAATTTTTTTAGAATAGTTTCTTTTATTATAGAAAAGAAATAATAACTGAAAGTAAATTCAAAAAAGTTAATAAATTGAAAAACCTTCAATAACTTTGAAGATGAAACACCAATAAGATGTCACAAAATGTCGACTGTTTTACGAGAATTCGCATTTCACAGCTCTCATTTGCGTAAAATGATTTGTGAAATACTTAGTAAAACCCAAACAAACGGAAACCAAAGTTAGATTTTTTTATGGCATTTCTGTTATAAGCAAGATTTGAGATATAACTTTATAGCGACATCTTAATGCACTTTTAAGCGATATTAATAATCATTAACGTCGATATTATGAGAAAAATTTTAGTACATTTATTATATATGTGATAAAGGAAATCATACGCTGAAATGCATAAATTGATGAGGTCAGTTATATCCTTTGGTGTGAGCTCCGTTCGTACTTTCAAACCTATATCAGCTTGTAATTTTTTGTTTATTAGTTCTATTTATTTTTTCAAAAAGATAAATGAAAAGAGGGTTTCGGCGTATTTCACAAAAATTTAGTTGGTTATAATTGCCGGACATTACTTAAGCTATTACCTTTTAACTATTTTGTACTTTGAACCCCTTTACGTTATATAGTTAAATGTGTATATATATTGCTAGGTTGGTTATATTAATCTTTCGGTTTTATATTGTTAGGTTTGTTAATATTACTTTCCGGCAATTAAAATGTTCTAGAATTTCTGAAATTAGTAATATATAAGGGATGTAACTTTATTCATGTGGATCGTTTTAGTATTGACATTGTTGGATCAGTTAAGGTTATTGCTCATAAAAATTGCTTGCTTTTGAAGTGTTTGTTTAACTGAATGACCTGTGGTGACAGCGTCAAAGCTAACCGTGTATTCGTCCTCTCCTATTGATATATCTTTTAAGCTATCCACAAAATCTTTAGAGTTGCTGCATCTAAGTGAAGAATGCTCTATCAGTGGTGTTATGAGTGGTATGAGATATGAGGCAAGAGATTTTTGAGAACTGCCATGATGGAATATTATGTTGCGGGCAGGGTAGTTTTTTTGGGGTTTGTGGGCTTTTATTAGGGGATATGCTATTGGTGTTTGAGAATCTGAAGGGTATACTTGCTTGTATTCTTTTCTTTTGAGTTCCAGTAATTTTCTTTGTATAGCTCTTCCTAGTTTTTTTTTGTAACTCGGGTTCCACATTCCATATTTTTGAATGCCTCCAGCGATTTTTTTTTTAGATCTTGATGGTGTAGCTTTTTAGGCTAATAAATGTACTAAAATTTTTCTTATAATATTGACGTAAATGATTATTATGATTTGAGACAATATTTCATTAAGTTGAGATTTTTATTTTGTTCAAATCATCAAATTTTCTATCCTTTTTTTTAAAAATTGAAAATACGTATTTTCAAAAACGTTTTTTATGAAAATTTAAAAACATAAAGTTTTATTGTAATCACTAATTTTTCAGTTTGAGTTTATTTATGAGTCAAATAAATATTATTTAATGACAGGCTTGACAGAAAAGGAAGCCAAATATCTTGAAATAATTAATATGTGGGTGAACAAGGTAACCATTTTTCAAGGTAAGCACATCTTATAATTTTGCCATTTGGTTTAATGTTGAAATTAACTTGACAGAAATAGCAGATGATTTTAGAAGCAAGTATCGAGTTTTATGTAAATCTAATCTACTCGATGTATTCTATATATCTTACGTCAAAGCGAATTTTTCTGATGAATTAAATGATTTTCTTTTGACACTAATGTCTGATAAAGATTTCAAGGTTTGATGATTTTTTCAGAAAAGAATTTCAATAGTCTTTAATTTCCTACCTAATCATGATTATTTTCAGTTTGAAGTTGCCAAAACTTTTGCCAAAAACTTTTTTCTAGGTGATTAAAAATAACATAAGATTATTTTAATTTATACATTTAAATTGTTTTTTGAATCATATCAAGGTGAGGATTTTCTCACGTAATTTTTCGTATCAAAATAAAAAGTTAAGCAATTTTGAATGACTAAATTAAGGCTATCATCTCATATCATTTCTAGGTGTGTATATAACTGCCTTTGGATTTACTAACAGCCCAATCGATAATTTCAAAAACCTTGGAATACAAGTTTTGAGTTGTGAAAGTTACGCCCTTGATCTCTACCTCAACTTTCACATTCTACATTACATCCTGGGTCGCCTCTATTATTTGTGCCTTATAGAACACCATGCCGAAGGTGAACTTTTTGTTACTTTTCTTTATTTTAATAATTCCATGAAAGTGCTTCATGAAGTATATTTATTCATTATTCATTAAAATCAAATTTAGTCATGAAACTCACGAATCGAAAAGTCACAATTCCGTGTTCCTGTTTATGATCATCACTATTTCATAAAAACCTTGTAATTGAAATGATTCAACCGATGAACATTTCATTTTCAGACATGGGTGTGATAAATTTTCAAATGGAACCGAAGACCGTAGCACCTGCAAATTTTATGCCAATGACTTTGTTCCTTCATGCCTTTCTTAGCAACCAAAATGTGTCTTTAGAATTTATAAAAGACGTATTTCTTCAAAAACTCTGGATAAAAATACTTCATCTACTTATGTGTAAATAAAATTTTAATCATATCAAGCTTCAAATATTTTTTTAAACTCAAGTTTTTTTTTCTTTAAAAATTTTTTTCTTAACAATTGATCTTTTTATTTATTCTTTGATTTTATGGTTCAAGTGAGCTTTCAGTTACGTTCATTTATCAAAAAAAACTAAATTTTACGCCAACATCATAGCTGATGTTTTTCGAATATCTTTCTTTTTACTCACTAATACCCATAAATTATATTATTTTGCAGTTTCAGACAAACTGTCCAAAAACATAGATGCAGGGGAAATATATGACGTGCATAAGTCCTACTTCCATCACACGGCTGTAATGGAGGTAGGAGTTTTGGATGCTTGTGAGATGTTTAACTTCAAATAAGTTTTATTGTGTGTTTTAAACAAAAATGTTTTAATGTTTTGAATGATAAGTTTTAACTTTGAATTCTACTTATTTTATATTAATTTACTTTCAAATTTTGATATTCTAAGCTATGAGTTTTTTTCAAGATGACATTAGGTTTTACACAATTAATTTTTAAATTAACATAAACCAAAAAAATATTAAGTCATTAACTAAATTTTAAAAAAATTTTCAGATAGCAATGTTACCTGTTTGGACGATCATACCTCACATTGCTTCGGAACACAAGTCTTGGTTACTAAACTTCTATCAAATGATCGAGCCGTGTTTGAGAGACTACGCCTATCAGAGTTGTTGGGTGAGATATGATTCCATAAATACCTTCAACCATAGTTTTTAACCATCTAGGTGTTTCATAAAATGTTCTATACAACTTTGACCGTATTTATTTTATTAGATGAATTTAGGTGAAGTTTAGCTTAATCATACTCATTGAACCAGACAATAAAAACAAAGATTTCTAAGTTATACTGTTTGTTAAAGATTTTATATTCTAAAAAATCCTTCTTGTTTCATTTTCATATAATATAATTGACCACTTTCAACTGTAAAACATGTTCCCAAATGAAAGGCAAACATTATGCCTTCACCTGATGTAGCTTTTTTTAATTTAGAAATCTTCATTTGAGAAACTCATAAACCATTGTCTACTTTAACTGTTTTTTATGGTTTATAAACTATTATTCTAGTACTTTATGAAATTTAATTAACGATGAGTCTTGTGGCTTAGAACCTTTCGAAGTTTATGCTACTAGAACACTCATAATTGTGTTTTATGGAAAATTATATACAACGAATGATCCGTTTTCAATTTCAGACAATTCATGACATAAGTTTGCACTTTCCCTTCCATCGAACCTTTTCAATTATTTTATCGACCTTCTTGCAAAAGTCCTATGTTAACTTGTCTAACTTTCACTTTGATAGAGAGTTTCTTTGTCAACTAATGCAAGCACCTATGAGAGCAATTGTAAGTTCAATTTTGTTTTTGGGCTTATTGATCCTTTATGTGCTATATAATTTACAATATTTCATTCAAGAATATGCTGATCGTTTTTGCAGAAATCGCTGGTCTCAAAAAAAATTTTATGTAATGTAATGTGGTAATTATAAAACGCTTTTCCTCACAAACCAACCAATTTGATATAGTAAAAACACAATGTAGAACTGATGATAATTATCGGCTCGACATGGGATCGAAACCGGTAAGTTTAGATAATTAGTCTTATTCTCTACCAGCTGAGCTACACGGGCTGACAAAAAAAGTCAAATGATGAAATTATATTTTTAAAAAATTGTAAAAACTATATGTTGACTTAAAATAGCCGAAAATCAATGCTTCTATTATGAGCAATTATATGATAAAGATATATACCATGAAAAAGGCAGCTACTTATGAAATGGTAGAAAAGCTGTGGGAGAGACGACATACTGACGTTCGAAATCAAGCCAAATACTATCGACATCCGTATTTTTCAGCTTCGACAATCGACCCTGATTATTTCTTGATTCAGGTGGCCAAAGCACATTTCTTATAATATTGCACAAATAAAAGGAACTAACGAATAAAACCTTATAACTAGTATCATAATAAAACATTCAAAAACAAAAATAATTTAAAGTTTTTTTACAAATCAGAGTTAAACCGTCAAATAGCTAATTATTATTATGAAACATATTTTTCAGTTGGCCTGTTCTTTCATAGAACCCAACCTCTTTGTTCAATATGCCTTAGAAAAGTTTGCATTTTCAAGATGAATATTTTAAAAAATTTTCAAACGAATTTTCATCGATTGTGATATTGTAGATGTCTCAAAAAAAAAGTGTTTTGATGAAAAAATTGGTTCTTTTAATGCTTACTATACATTAACAAAACTTTTTAAAAGATAATTTTGGCTTAAACTTCAGTATTGTTTCATTGAACCTCATTAGTTTCCAGACATTAGATACATTGGATGACGATTCTGACATTTATCCTTACCCCTACCAACGTTTCAACATGCTTGAAGAAGTGCTAATGTTCTTTGCTAGTGTGTTAAACACAAGAGTTTTTAGTGGTAACTTTTCATTTCAGTATTCATTTGATAATTCATCAAGCTTTTGTTGTGGATTTGAGGATTAATAGCGCATTTCACAAAACACTCGAACTCTAGAAGTTTAGCGATAATTAGTTTTCTCGATTATTATAGTACATTATTTAGAAAATTCTTTTTAATGGCTGTATGAGCAATAAAAACTTGGGTTGAATCAATTCGCCTAATAATTCTATTGTAAATATAATACAAATTTCTTTGACCTAAAAAAAGTTGCCAACAGTTTGTTCTTTTTACGACTGCATAAGAGTAATTAACTAAGATGCAATAATTGACGCATTTAAAGGATCGAGCAACCTGTTCTTTAACGAAAAGGCACAATTAGTCAACTAGAGCAAAAAGTAGTATACCAACTGTTTCTGAATGTGGAAATTCAATTGAAAAATTGAAACATTGATAGAAATGACAGATTTGATCAAACTGCTGACAGAACAAAAGATTTTCAAGCAAAGCAATAAAAACAAAGAAAAACTTTATTTTGAAATCTTAAAATCTTTTAAAGTGGTTTCAATGATTCAAATGCACAGTCTACTAGTTCACCATATTTTGTTTCATTCGATCTAGTTTTACAGTTGGGCTCTGACTATTACTTGGGACTACACATTTCTAAGCGCCAATACTGTTTTTGAGCTATAAAGAACTCAAAATGTTTTTTATAATTATACCTCTGAAGGCAGCTAACAAATCTGAGACGCCAATAAACGCCAGCTATCAACATTGACATAAAGCATATGAAACAAATTAAGGGTTTTATGAGAGAAATTGATCTGAAGCTTTGTGTGCCTCGAAAAAATCAGACTCTGTATTACATGAAGCAAAAACCTTGTGTGATTTTTCAGAACTGTTGACAGCATGTGACAAAACTCGACTACTTGTGGTTTTTTGCTATTTAATAATCTTCTACAACCAGGATTTCGTTTAGATTTTATGATTCTAAAAAGCTTCACAAGGATAGTGTCTATCCCCATAAAAAGTTTTATTCATGTGATAAAACTGTCTGCAAAAAAAACTGAGTCAGAAAAATAAACAGTTCCTGTAACAATAGGCTGGACAAAATCACAAAGAAGCAGAATTGGTTCAAACTAAAATATGCTAAGTACTTTTACTTTGCATAAACATCGATAAAAATGACTAAGATAGAACTTAACATTTAACTTCTAAAAAATTTGTTTTTTTTTTTGCCAGTGTGATAAAAATTAGGAAACCAAAGATTTTACTAAAAACCTAAAAATTTTTGTATAAATCTGATCGTGCTGAAAAATTTTGTATGCGAGAAACTTCAAATACTGAAAAAAATGAATTCATATGTTTTCAACTTGGTTCGAAATTTCAAACTTCTTAAGCAAATTTAATTTTTGAGAGTATAAAAACACGGTGTTATTTGACTGAAAAGAGTCGTACTCGTAAGGAGTCGCTTTATAAGCGCCCCACGATCTTCATCATCTATATTACGTTTTAGTGAAAACTTGTGTGCAAAATGCTTAAAGCTTTTCAAATTAGGCTGAATGACAAATTTCAAGATCAAAATTAAATTCAAAGCGTACGCAGTTTGTTTTTCGAAAAAGAAAGCCAATTCTTTTCGCAAATCGTGATGACATGCTTTTTCTGGGTTTTATCCAAAAGATTTTCAAGCACACTGATTAGCAAACTGTTGCTTTTCTTAGCGGAGAAACTTCCAAGCCAAAAACGAGAGGCGTTTTTGATAGCACGTTGATCCAAGAAAGCACAAAACCAAAATGGAAATTGCTTTTTAAATTATAACACAACAATTATGGTGGAGAAGTGTTTTGAATTTATTAATTGATAGAGCATTTCACAGAATACTCCCGAGTTTTGTGCCTTTTAGCCTTTTTGAGTTATGCAGAGTTTTTGTTATTTAGAAAATTAATTTGCATGGTTATATAAGCAATAACGCACTACAGTTACATTAATTTAAAAAAAAAAATTTATAAATACAAGATAAATTTATTTTATCGAAATGAAATTTGCAAGGTTTGTTCTTGCGTTTGTCCAAATCTGTGTTATCGAATAAATGACGGCTTTAGATTAATAGACGAAAATGCAACAATAATTTTTACCTTGAAATTCTATTGAAGCAATTTGGACTGATTACTTAAAATAAAACCAAAAACAAAAAATGAATACGTTTTATAACTTATTCAAATGTATTATATAGGTGAGAATGATAATGGTCTTTTGAGGACTGAGATTGTTGCAATAATGGCACCAGGAAAATTAGTCCACGATGATATTATTGATAAAATTCCAAACAGGTGGGAAACTTAAAATTGTTCAATATGAATGTTTAAATTGAATTTGTTATCAAATCGAGATATTTTTTATTGTGAAGCTTTCAAAAATTGTACTATCATTTTTTTAACTCCAAAATGATAAGTTTTTAGATAAATTTATTCAAAAAAGAACTATAGTTGTCGATAAGTTTGCAGTTTCATATAAAATTATTTAGTATTTAACCAGTCTTTCATGATGGGGCCCAACTCATCAAAAACTGTTTTTTTAAATATAGGTATCTAAAAAATGTCTCACGTTAAAGCTGAAAGCAATAAAAACTATTATCTAAAAAATGTCTTCAAAAAATTATAATATAAGTATAAATTATATGTGTTTTTCTTGAATCACAGAGGGTCAAACTGGAGCACGAAGCTTTTCAACGCGAAGAACATAATTAGTAAAGTTTGTGGCTTTTCTAAAAGTTTATTGTTATCTAATTAGGAAGTTAATAATTTCAATATACTTTTTCTGTACTATTACAAAAAAAAATTCATGATTTGATTTTAGTCACTATTTTATAAACGGTAATCGACTAAAAGCTAAAAACGTTCATTCAAGTTTTTTTCTTAGCAATCATCAAAAACAAGCTGTAAAAAATGGATGAACCATGAAAACTAACAAAGGTAGAAGTGCACCAACTTAAAAAAAACCTTGGAATCTCATTTTTATTTCAAGATTCAATTCTTCAACCATTGGTCTAAAAGGTTTTGAATATTTTTTCTCTCAAAACTTCTAACATTCATCTCAAAAAAGGTAGGACAGCTGCTACCGCCAATCTTGGGGAATCGTAGTGAGCCTATCGAAGGAAAATACATTTTGAAAGGTTATAAGCCAAAAACCATAAAAAAATAATTAGTAAACAGAATTAATTAAAAAATTTATTGAAAAGTTTTTATCTTCTAAAAATTGAATTATTTCAATTTTATTCAATTCAAAATCTTTATTTCCTTTTTCTTGTATACAACTTCATGTGGAAAGTTTAATTATAACTTCCTGAAACTGGTCAGATTTGGTGATGTTGAATGAGTTTGATCCCTTGATGACACGACTGAGAAGTATCTACCGATCAGAATACCAAGATTCATTGAAGAAATACTACGAGTGGTTGGTCATTTCTCTAGTTTAATTTCATTTTGAAAATGAAAAATTAAGAAATCTTAGAGCTCTTCAAAAGCCGCTTTTAGTTTTTTTCTAAATAATTTTTGATTTAAGATAAATTTTTTAAAAGTTTCTAAACTTGGTAACAAAATCATATAAATACTCAGTGTGGACCGAGCAAAACTGAATAACAAGAATATAGAACTTTGGCCTCCCTACAATCATCCTAGAAAGGTAAGTGCAATGCAATGTGGACTTGGATAAACAATCTTTTACTTTTATTAAATTATAAAATTCATTATTTTCAATTTTTAAAAATTCATTTTCATGAATCATTATATTTTTGGAAGGCTTTGATGAGGGAATTGAGCGGTCTTGAAAGATTTCTTAACTGCGTCTCTTTCCATGCTTTTCTGTTTGTTATACTTTATAAGGTTTTAGAGTCAACATTTTCTAAAAAAAATTTTATTTTCAAGTCAGAAATAGAAATAGTGGTATCAACAAAAAAGATAAATTTTGAAATTATATGAAAATAATTGACTACAGTGCTACCGATTGAATTATAGCGACAGTTTTTTGCACATCACGATTCACTTGCTCAACATGAGTTTCTCTCTACCACAAGTTCGTTTCAAATAAATTTAATAACATTCAACTTCCATGAATATAAGATCAATAACTTTACAAGTTAAACTTTGAATTTCAAAAGTTGAGTAAGGTACTACCTTGCGATGAAAACAATCTGTGCACAAGTTGTATGGTGCCTTTTGATTTGCTGTACAATGTGCTGGATACTGATGGTACCTTTGATCAATATATAATTTTTTTTTAATTATATATTCAAATGTTTTAATTTTTATATGAGTAAAATTCAATTTGATTTATCATAGTAGAAAACTAGTACTTGTAACATTATTAATGAAATTTTTTTTGTGTATAAAGAATTGTTAATTTTTCACCAAGTCAAAATTGTATTACTTATTTTTATCAAAATTTTTTCATGAAGGTCTCAGAGTATTGTTTGAACACGTAAACAATAGTTCAAATTTGAGTGGTCAATACAACCCGATGCCAGAAAAAAGTTCAGATTCTCAAAACGAAAGAAATAAACCATTCAGTGCGAGAGAATTATATGCATATAAAAGCAACGCTCCTCGCAGTACTGAAACCATCCTTACCTACCTCTTGCTTCTTTTCTTCAAACACACCAAGCAAACTTTCAAGCCTGTCTACATGAGTTATTTTTCAATTCAACATACTGATCTAATCGTTATTTTGAACTATTGAACGTAGCCTTTAGATAGTTATTTTTGATATAGTATCAATGTTTTACGATGAAGTCATACTTATCGAATATATAGGTTTTTCAAAAATAATTTTTTTTGATGCTTAAATGTTATTGATAATAAAATGTTATTAACACTTTTAAACACGTCAAATTGTAAGGTCAACAATTACAAGGTATTCAAAAAAGACTAGCTTACACTATCAAGTGAAGATCATTTGATAATGTGAGCTGGTTTTACAAAAAGCTTCGTGTCCATTTTGAATAAATACTTTGTATTTGTTGACGTTACACCTTTTAACAAATGATCAATTGAAGGAGGAGAAGGGGCAAAAGAGTATGGTTCTGATCGTGATAAAGGGCCGCTAGTTGCTGGTGCAGAAGAATATATCGGGGAAGTTTTAGATAAGTTGGTGAAAGGGAGTTTAGAAGTGAGACAATATATAGAAGCAAACACAGATGACAGTTTCAATGACGCTGACGAAGAAGCAAAATTAGCTGAAAGGTTTGTTGTTGCCACTATGAAGAGATAAGATTGATTCATGTAAATTTTTAAATCAGCTTTAAAGACATTTTAAGTTACTTATAAACAAAATTCCTCAATGTTTAACGTCAATTTATAAAAGAATTTTAGTACATTTCTTTAGCAAAATCAGCTAATTTTTGGCAAGTTTAAGTTCACCAAAATACTATGGTGTATTGTTGAATCTCCCAGCTATGGGTTAAATAGCTCCACTGCCTTGAATACAGCAGTTGGCTCTGCAAAGGCTAAGGGAGTAAACTCCGAAAAAAAATCTAGAGCGCAGTCCCACAGGCAGGCATGAACCGTACTCATGTTATGGCAACTGCTGCAGTCAACCTGGTACCAGATGTACTGGCTCTCCATTTTTTTGGATTTTACCAGCAGGACCGAGAAGGGGATTCTGATGTTTGGGCGACACAGTTTCTCCATAGATCTGCCCAAGCTTGCGCCCTGGAGAAGACACTTCAGCTGCATCGCGATCCAAGAAGCAACACGAAGAATGGCAGTCACCGGTTATGAGTCACGGCTCAATTGGCGTAGAGCTAGATGCCAAGAGTCAGTGCAGACTGTGATACTGATCAAAGCTGGCAAGTCGAGTCTTCTGGAACCGCTGCACAATCTACTGCTCAAATGCTGGAAAGAAGGTGAAGTACCCCAAGATATGAGAGGCGCAAACATCATCCCCCTCTATAAGAACAAGGGGGACCGCAGCGACTGCAATAATTACAGAGACATTTCACTTTTGAGCATCGTTGGCAAACTGTTTGCACGGATCATCCCGCGGCGACTTCAAGTACTGGCAGAGAGAATATACTCGGAATCGCAATGTGGTTTTAGATCAAAAAGGTCGACTGTTGACATGATTTTCTCTACGCCAACTACAAGAAAAATGTCTAGAACAAAATCAACCACTGTACCTTGCTTTCATTGTCTTGACTAGAGCGTTTGACCTAGTCATTAGAGATGGTCTCTTCAAAATGCTGCCCATCATTGGCTGCCCATCATTGGCTGCCCACCAAAGCTGTTGAGTCTGATTAGATCTTTTCACGACAGCATGCTAAGTACCGTACAGTTTGTGGGTGACATCTCAAATACATTTGGAATTAAGAGCGGTGTGAAACAAGGTTGCGTACTTGTACCCACCCTCTTTGGCATTTTCTTTGCTTTGCTACAGAAGCACGCATTTAGAACATCAAGCGACGGTGTCTACCTCCCCACAAGAACAGATGGCCGCCTCTTCAACATCGCTCGTCTATGCTCCAAGTCGAAGATAAGCAAAGTCACAGTCAAAGACTTGCTTTTTGCAGACGACGCAGCTATTGCCTCTCATACTCAGAATGGTTTGCAGCGACTAATGGACCGTTTGTCAAACGTATGCGATCTGTTCAGTCTGACCATTAGTCTAAAGAAGACTCAGCTAACGGGTCGAGCAATACCACTGCCACCTACCATCAGAATAAACGAGAAAGATTTGGAAGTTGTCAACCAGTTCCAGTATTTAGGCTCAACAACAACAGACTCGCTATCGCTGTATACAGAGATTAGCAAACGCATTGGAAAAGCCGCAACGACTCTGGCTAAGCTCACCAAGCGGGTTTGGGATAACAAACATCTCACTCACCACCAAAGTCAAAGTCTACCTGACCTGTGTCATCAGTACCCTGCTTTACGGCAGCGAATTCTGGGTGACCTATGCGCATCAGGAAAGGAAAGTTCAAACCTTCCATATGAGGTGTCTGCGCAGAATCCTTTGTATCACCTGGCAGGACAAAGTCACCAACACCGAAGTGCGCGCCAAGGCAGACATACCCTCCATGTACGCCCTCTTTCGACAAAGGCGCCTCCGCTGGATAGGCCATGTGCATAGAATGAATGATGGACGCATACCGAAAAACATATTGTACAGCTAACTCACAACAGGCAAGCGCAAGAAAGGTCGTCCACACCTTCGCTTCATGGATGTCTGCAAGCGTGACATGAAGGCATGCGCTATAGACACAGACAACTTGTAGAAACTTGCTGCAAACAGATCAACCTGGAAGTCTACAGTATTCAAAGGACTGTCCCATGTTGAAGGGAAAATGGCTGAACAAGCAGCAGTTAAAAGACTTCAGAGGAAAGCCAGCCAGCACACAGCCGTCGAACAACAAAACAACGCACCAGTCTTCACCTGTATAAACTGTGGTCGACACTGCAAATCAAAGATCGGCCTCTACAGCCACAACAGACGGTGCATGACAAGTTCTTCAACAGGCGCAATTCCATAGTCTAAGATTGAAGAATGCCACAAAGATTGTTGAATCAGTTTTGTATGGAAAACTTCGCCAGAGACTTTAAAAAATTCGTATAAATTATGTCTATTTTTAGATTATTTTTTTTAATGTTTTGCTATTATTTATTTTTTTTTCAATGGCTGAAGATCAGTTGATTTCTAATTACAATACTATGAAAAATGAAGGTTTGCAATGAAATAATCTTTTAAAATTATTTTTTATATGTTGCTAGCAATGCATTTAAGAGAAATGGGTCTACAACTGCTAGGTTCTTGTTCAGACCCCAATTTATAGATTAGAACAATAATGCTATGCTTACAATCGTTATAGGTAACACATGTATTTATTTTCTAAAATAGTGACAAAATTGAATCTAAAAAAAAAGAGTGAACATGAAGTTATATGAGAATAGGAAATTAACTACAAACTAAATCAGGAACGAAATTAACTAACGAAAATAATGTAAAAAAAATAAGTATACTAAATAAATTGATGTATATATATATATACATATATATATATATATAATAAAAAAAGCAAGTTAGAACGAAACACAAGTATATGACAAACTAAGACACCACACAGCGAATTGCCTGAGCGTTACCACGAACAATAGCCAGTGACAAACTTTCAAGCAGCCATTTAGTTTCTTTGGGCTCATCTTTAGCCTTAGATATGCGTTTTCCCAAATCAGACAAAAATGAGAAAGCATGAGAACCAAAGATACCAGAGGTTTCAACCGCTAACGGGACGAAAATATGCCTATCTGCAAGGCTTCGATATTTTTGTTTTTTCGCCATTTCTGCTTGTTGGGAAGCCCAACTGGGATTGGCTACACTTTGAAGCAAGTGTGAAGGTGAAAAAGAATCAGAGCAGGTAGCGTCCCAGATGAGGCATTTGCCAGCCTTATAAGGGAAAATGGTAAGCCCATCAGGCCGTTTGCCGTCTTCTCTGTCGAGGCCTACTGGTTCAAGCTGACTGGAAAATCCAGCTTTGTTCAAGGCACTTTTGATTAAATCGTTCAGTGCGCAATGTCTAGGAATACGTCCAGCACTTAATTTGCAGGATAACGGATGTCTGCCAAGAACGTCTATTTGAGCACCGCAACGACATTTGTGCGGCGAGCATAAACGCAATCCAAGATAGAAGGATATTGCAATTCTGAAAGATTTGTCGTCTAAAAGCCCGCCCGTTGCTGAGTTTGGCAAACAGTTCAGCCAGGCACCGGAGCAATTTTGAGAAGAAGAAACTAAGGAAGCAAGTTTGTGTTGGCTTAAAGTTTTTTCCAATTGGCTGTAAAACGCTTTACACATAGATTCATCCCAATTGCGTTGGAATTCAGGATTGGAGAAAATCCGAAGATCTTTTTCAAACCGGGCTTCTGTCACTGCAACGAATTCGACGTCTGACCGGTGTCCGTTAGTGTTATTGAGAACATCAAAATCGTTATATATATATACTTCAAAGGTAAATTGAAAATTATTGTTGAGAGGTCTAAGATAGAAAATTTTATTTCACATAGTAGTCTTGAAGACATTTTATCCGGCCTGAAAACAAAGATTTTTTGAACTTAATCAAAACTTTATTGGGTGAGCTTGATATAGGAAGGAGATGGAAAGTTGAGCATATTATCAATAGTTTTCACCGAGTCTATAGATTATAACAGAAAAGCAACCTCAAATTTCGCCGCTGAGTTTGGTTCAGTTAAACGTTAGATGCTTAAAACCATAGAAACATTGACATATTATTATTATTGTTATTATTAATTTACGACATTTTTATTGTTACTCATTTTTAGTATTGTTATTACTAAATATTAATATTCTTATTGATGTTATTGACAATAATAATCATATTATTTTTACTTATTATAAATATAAATATTAGTTTCAAGAAAATTTCCCTTTATAGAAAACGCCTGGTACAGGCTAAGAAAGATAAATTGAAGAAGAAAATGCAGAAAAAATCACAAAAAGCCCTATTACTGAATGCTGATGGTTATTTGTTTTTTTTCTAAATTAATTTTCTATTTTTATATATTGATGAAATCTTTCAGTTGAAGCGGAACTTGAGTCAAGTGCCAGTACTTCTGCAGTTGCAGGTGTTTCTTCACTTTATGTACTTTATATTTTGAACTATCATTTATGATTCCATTTCAGAAACTGAAACTGCTGAATACATTGAAGATACTTCAGGTTCAAAGTTTAAATTAAAAGTCGCAAGTTTTTTGAAGTTACAGACATATGTAAATGGACAATTACACATGCTTCAAATTTTGAGCAAATAATTTAAACTTTCAAATAAAAAGCATTTTCAACAGGTCTCATAATTGAAATTTAGTAATAAGCATAAAAAAACTATATTCGTATAGTTTACTTTCAAATCTATTATACTATAAGATAAATTATAAAATGAATTTGATAAAACTGCGACTTAAAAAAGTGATGATATATACACGTGGTCTAAAGGAAAAAAAAAGATACTTTTTTAAAATTTTATACAATTTGTATGTTGCTTATTTAAAAGCTTTGATTGAAGTATTTAAATTTTTCAAATTCGATAGAATTTCTTACAAGTTTATGGCAACTGAGGGAACAACCCCACGACCCTCCCCAGTGTTCCTCGTGTCATAAAGAAGCAACTATGCAAGAACCACTGTTTCTTAATATTTTGGTTACTAAAACTAATTGTGAGAAATATTCTTGTTTTTTATTGCGTATAAAATGCTTTTGCGTAAAAATGTGCTAAACTTGAAATTATATAATCCAAAACAAATATCAAAAATTAAACTTTTTCGTAACTTCAGTTATAATCCTTTCTTATTTGAACTTAGTTTTTTAATAAAATTTTAATTTTTAGCTATCAATAGTAGCTCTTTTGAAAAGCTTTAGTACTAGTTTTTTTAACTAAATTATAAATATGAATTGATTATATGAACATTAAAATTAAAGTATTGGGCAAAAGATTGTCGAAAGAAAATTCAGTTGTATCGTTCAGACTTGAACACACATTTGCTCATAATTTTGACGAGCTGAACTCTGCTATCAAAGAAGTCTTGCCTCAGCAAGTTAACCTTATTTAACTCTTATTATTTTGATTATTCTGTAAATTAAATGACAAAACAAAAAATAAATTTTTTTGTTGAATAGAAATTCAAACGTTGGTATGATACTTTCTGGATCCTAAGCTGTGGTCATTACATACATTACGAGTGCTATGAAAGCATGATGCGAGACACGTTGGTAAGCTATTTCTAAATACTTTAATTAATTTATTTGAATATTAAATTTTAAAACTTAATAAAATTTTTCAATAAATAAAAATTTTTCTTTGTATTAAAAACCTTAACATCTAACTGAAAAGAAAAGTCTGAATTTTTTGCGCAAATATTTCATTTAGCTCTTCTACACGTATTTTGGCGTTTTCGGACTATGAGCTGAAATTTTTTTGTAGAATGTTTACATGGATTTAAGTGCTTTTATGAATAATTCAAACCACTTTTCAGTACCGTGGTCAAAGAACTCCAACAAGCTTCAAGAATTACGAGCGAGAGTTTTGGTGTCCTGTTTGCAATCAACTATGCAACTGCTTGTTCCCTTCATCTCAGTCTTGGAAATCTCAAGGCCCTCAGATTTTACTTCTTCCTCATTTCAATTTAATCAACAATATCTTAAATAGTGTTTCTCCGGTAATTTTACCAAAACGCATATGAGATTTAAATTTTCAAGAAAATTAAACTATTTCAGGCGAGTATTGAGAAGACATGGAATGAAGTTAATGTTCTGTTCAAGAATGTTGCATATGAAAGCGATTTCGTTGAATACGACTACTATGTAAATCTTTTGAGGTTAAATAATAAATGAACCGATTTTACATCAAGAGTTTTCTAGTAACCATTGTTACCCTTTTTTAGATGCATCATGTAGCAAATTTTTTAACAACTTTTACCATTTTTTATGATTTTTTTTAGATTAAAGATTTTTATATTTTCAATTTTGATTTAAAAAGCTTATTCCAGTTTTTAAGAAAAAAAAAATCACATCATTCTAAAAATTTTTAAATTTTTAAAAGTCTTTACAAATTGTCAATACATTAGTAGTACAGTAGTTTTAGTAATATCATGACATGATTTATAAAATAATTTTTGATATAATCTTAGTTTTTAGGCATGGTATATTTTTAAAAAATATATTTTAACCTTATCAGAAACAACATAGAGCTCTACTTGATGAACCAACGTGTGAAAGCACAACAAAAGATTGAGGCGGAAGAGAGGGGGGATAATGCTTTCAAACCACCTCGAAAACATTTTTTGAATTCTGTGTATAATTACTGTTCAAGTTACATTAAAAACCATAATATTAAAGAAATTGAAGACTTAGTAAAAGCCTTGGAAATAAAAATTGGAGAAAATGAAAGGTATGCATAAATATAAATTTACCTATTTTGTGAATAAAGAACTTGAATTATAACAGAAATGAAAAATACAATTTGGCAATCATTGACATTAAACATCTCTTAGTTTCAAGTCTGTTGCTTATCGACGCTCCTTATTTTGGTTGAGATTTTTTTTACTTTTGATAATTTTATAAATAAATAGAATAAAAATATAATTTCCAATTCAAATTTTGAACTTTTTCAGAAATGATAAAAAATGTTATTCTATTCTTTCTGAATGTCTTCTTACTGCAAATTTTGACTGTTCTTGTTGCGTTTGGAAACAGAGAGAACATTCTAAAGATTATTGAAGATGAGAATTTAGCTGGATCTCAAATACATTTTATTCTAATATTCTTGTTAGAAAACCTTGACGTCAATCTTTTTGATTCAACGGTTTACAAAATTTATTATTATTGAATATTATTTCAAAATATATTAATAATTCATAGATAAGATATTCTAAACAGTACTCATCTTTTTTCCTAATGAATATTTTTAATTTTCCATTTTTTCCATATCATCAGTAACTTTTTTTGATACTTCCCAGAAAAAAGCAGAAAAAAATTTTGTTAAAGATTTTTTTGTAGCTCTGTATGACTTTGTGAAGTTTTGCGTCGTTTTACACTGTTCCATTTCTTTTTCTAATGAATCAACACATAAAGTTTCTTTTAATTTTATTTTTTTAAATTTCGATAATTTGTTTCTGAGCATAACTTATGAGCGAACCGAACAGTTGAATTCAATTATTTTCAAAGGATATAGTGCTTTTTGACATGTGGAAGCTGTATGGTCTTCTCATTGGCATCGACATAGAAAGCAATAACTTGACTTCTATCAAGTATGTTTTTTTGTTGTGTAAATAACGCACAATCTGAAGAACAAATCATGTACTCCAGATGTTTTGGCTGGGATGACAAAACATTGCTTTATTATTTGACCAAGTTTTGTAGACACACCAATTATATTCTCAAAGTCAAACCTAGTTGTCATGTTAGGCTTGTTTTGTGGTTATTCTATTTATTTTTTAAATTTGCAGCTTTTATAAATTAATGTTTCCATAATAACGTCAAATGTTATGCAGCTCATGAGAAAAATTTTGGCAACAGACTGGAAGCCCCCGCAACTGATAGCACTGCCTAAAAGATTTGAAGATTTTTATGAAGCTGATAGAAAATTTTTGGTATTTATAATTATGAAAATTGGAATCGAATTTAAAAAAAAAATAGAAAATGTTTGAAATAATTAATTCTCATGGTGCACAGACCAGAAAACCTACGATACACAAAGAAGAATAAAATTGAGCGGTGTCTCATTTGTTTCAATTCATTTCTCCATGAATTAGAACTGCAGGTTTTGATTATTTTTTTGTTTTTTTACAGTTGAATACTAAAAAAAATAATGAAAAAAGCAATTTGATGAATTGATTCCGAATTGACAATTGAAAACATTTTACTTCATAAATTCACAGCACGCTTTTAAATGTGGAAGAGGTACGAACGTAGCCTTATGTAGCACTAATAATACCATGTCAATAATATGGCAAAATAGAAGCATTTATTTTGAATCTCCGTATATAGACAAACATGGCCAATCTTATCTCTTAAAGTATGGCTTAATTTTTGGAATTTTTTCATTAATTTCTTGGTTTTTTAGTTTTAAAACTGTTTCATTTATTTGATAAATTTATGAAAAATATTTATAGAAAAATGCAAGATTTGACCTTACTCAAGGAACGATATGATTACGTGCAAAACATGTGGCTTTTTAACTGCTTTGATATCTTCGCCAAAAATTGGAGCAAAATTTATCTATGATCACTTACTGATTTTATTTATAAGTTTGGTACACAAACTTTGTGTTTTTTCTTAAAAGAGAAGAATTAAAAAATTCAAGAGGTTATTTTTTAGAAGAATCGTGTGTATTTTGCTTAAAATTTTTCGATTTGAAGTCAACAAAATGAAGTTTTTAAGACTTATTCTCGAAAAAATTATATAGTTTTTGATACTAACTTATTCATGACAAAATCCAATTCATCGAAAAGTATAGATAAAAAAAACGAGGGTTTCGAAAAATTTTCTTTTGAATCAAAATGTTATTTTTTAAAATCGTCGAATTTAAAAAGTACTATAAAAACATGAAAAAATGGGATACCTTTATTGAATTTTCTATATTTTTTCACATTGACTAACAGAATTTCTCAAATGAACACAAAAATAAATTTTCCAGTTTTTAGTTTAAATCAAAAACGCGAGGATTCTTTTTGAAAATGTTTGAGAAAATATTTTTAGTAACTACTTATTCAGTTTTTCTATTTCTTTTTTTGTAACCTATTAAAAATTTTGAAAATTAGCTTGTATTTTTTTCTTTAAGAAAAGGTCCCTATAGCTCAAGGTCAGTTTTAATGTTTAAAAGTAATGTGGAATTTATATAGCGTTTTTCAGCGATTCACTCAAAGCAATCGTCACAAATAAATTTTTGAAAAAAATACTATAAAAGAAGTGTTTACTGTTGGACCGATACATTATCAAACTTGATTTTTTTAGACAATTAAGCTATACCAGCCGAAGTATTTGAGTATGATTTGAAGTTGCTGGATATTACAAGGTCCTGATTGGATTGGAGAGTCACGTGTAAATCTTGAATCTCTCTTCAAAAACTAGCGGAAAGCATCGCTTAAAATAAGATCGAGAAATATTCACCCATTTCAAGCCGAATACCAGAAGGCTAGTGCTTTAAAACAGCTAGAAGTGGGCAAATGCGTGAAAGATTATTTTTTTGCACTCGGCTCTCGCATCGTCTGCCATCATGTTACTAAAGAAGTTCCCAGCAGCAAAGAGCTGTTTTAAATTAAATATCATAAGACCAATCATAGGCTTTGAAAAATGTTAGTTTTTTTTTTTGAAAATATTCATGTATCATAATGTTTAAATATTCACGGATTGTACAAAAAGCTTTGTTATTTGATAAATGTTAGTTTTTTTTCTAAAAACTTCTTAAAATGATTATTTCAGTACTTTCACAACTTTTTTGGAGTTTTATGATTGGTTCATAAACTATGGGCTCGCTATTCAATACTTTTTGCCTGATCGCGAAGTGCCTGTTCGTGTTACATAGGTAAAATTTTCGCTTCTATCGGAAAAGCCACAGATCCAATTACATAATATCACGAACAGAAAGAGAACACGGAAACATTTCAAATCGTGATTTAAATTTCATAATTTTCAATTATTTTTAACTTTATTCATTTTTCAAAAATTACTTAACTTGATTTATTGAACTTTTTTGGTATATTATTTCACCTTGAATTAAGAATTGTAAAAAAAATAATTTTTGACATTTTTGAGCCAATTTTACGTAAAAGAAAATAAAATAGATTTTCTATTTTTAGATCATTATCAGCATTTTTGAAGGTTTGAAATGTTTTATTCCATTTTAAAGTTATCATAGTGGCATTTTCAACCATTCACTCTACTTTTGCTTGGTGCGCAGACAATACCATTTATAACTAATATCACAATGCTCGATTATTTGTGGAATATAATAATAAATATCATAGTGAAATTTTTATGAACATTTTAAAAAATTTAAAACTTTATTTTGATGCAAACTTATATACATTAACTTAAGAAACTAATGAACATCACTTCTTCAAATGAGGTCTCATTGCAGTAGTTATCCAAGCCTTATATTTGAGACGAGCAGAGTTTAGATAGGTTAAATACTTAAGCATTGCAAATTTTATGACATAATTCTGGATTTCTGCAACACTGCGCAAGTTCAACAAGGTATACCACGTCAATGGTCAATGCTGAATATTATCCCCATACCAAAAAGTGGAGATTTGAGATCTGCTAGCAGCAATCGTGGTATAAGCTTAAGTTCGCTTGTGGCTAAAGCCTATAATAAGATGATTCGGAATCGAATAAAATCTGGAATCAATCACAAGTTACGCATTAATCAAAACAGATTTCGCAATAACAGATCTACAACAGGTCATATTCTTGCTTTAAGACTACTCTTGAAGGTGTGAAAAAGAAAAATCTACCCGCCTTTTTCACTTTTATTGACTTTAAGAAAGCATTTGACACAGTTCACAGAGGCAAGATGTTTAAAATATTATAGGCATATGGAATTTTTGATATTTCTGTGACTGCAATCAGAAACACTCCAGCTTAAGTTCTATCAGCCGACGGCGAAACGAGAAGCTTCGGTATTCAAGCTGGTGTTCTACAAAGTGATACTCTAGCACCATATTTTTTTGTGATTGTTTTGGACTATGTGTTAAGAAGAGCTATTATCAATAATGGAGAGAAAGTTGGGTTCACTCTTGTAAAAAGGCAGAGTAGAAGAATTAAACCATCTGTAGTAACTGATTGCGATTTTGCGGATGATATTGTTCTCATGTCAAATGAGGTAAAGCAAGCCCAGACATTTTTCAATGTATTAGAAAAAGTAGCAAAAAAAGTTGGACTTCACATTAACGGGGAAAAAAATAAATTTCTATCACTCAATCAAAAAGAAGTACCAAAAATCACTACAGCGGAGGACAATGACACCGAATGCGTTGATGAATATAAGTACCTGGGATCCTAGATAGGATCAACGGAAAAAGACGTTGGTATCAAAAAGGCGTTAGCGTAAAAAGCGTCGAACAAGCTATCACGAATATGGAACTCAAGTCTACAATGGCAGTTCAAGATAAGAGTTTTCAAGGCGACTGTAGAAGCAATACTGCTATACGAGTGTGAAACTTGGATCCTAACAAATAGCCTCGAGAAAAAACTGGATGAATGTTATTCAAAACTGCTCCAAGGGACCTTAGAAACTAGCTGGAGAGAACATGTCTCCAATACAGTGCTTTACTCGAAACTGCCAAAAATCTCCGACGTGATCAGACAGAGACGTTTGAGGTTTGCTGGACACTGCTTCAGAAGGAGCGACGAAGTCGTTGCAGATCTAGTACTCTGAAAACCATGACATGGTAGTGTCAGTATAAGAAGACCGACAATGACATTTGTTAACAGGCTGGCTAGAACTGTGGCATGGAAAAAGAAGATCTGGCTGGAGCAATGAGAGACGGGAGTCTTTGGGCTGGCGTCGTGGCGGCTACAATTTCTCGACATGATAGTATGCCGCGCTAAGAAAGTAAGTAAGCATAGTTCAAAAATACAAATTTTATCATAGTTTGTGAATAATTTATTCATACTTCTATTCCAAACTAATTTTACACGTTTGGTCGTCCCTTTTAAAAACAATAACAATGTTTTCTTACAAACGAAAAATTCATGATTTTGTTCATTTTAAGTTAAAAAGTGTAACGATTTTGAATAGAGAAGACTTGAAAAAATTTGTTGAATTGATTTCTGGGGGTACTGAGTTGGAAAGTTATCTACGAAAATGTTCGAAAGTTTCTATTTCTAGTTAAACTTTCGATCAAAGTTTTTAGAAAAATTTTGAAATTTAACTCAAAGTTTTTGAATGAAAAAATTTTTTTTTTGTTTTTAAATGAAAAAGTATGACTACTCTAAAATTTGTTCAACCACGCGGTCGGGAGACTTCACAGCTTACAGATGTGAAACGTGCTCTCATACCTGCCATGGCTATTTGTCCAGAGTGTTTTGAACCAGATAAACACATAGGTTTTCATTTATATTAGCAGGAATTTACAATCTAAATATTTTTTCGTAAAAGGTCATGACTATTATATGATGGTAAGTGAAAAGCAAGGAGGGAAGTGTGATTGTGGAGATGTTGAAGTTATGAAATTTTCAGGATCTATTCTTTAAGTTTTCGAGCGTTAAGTTGAATTCATATCAAAGGACATAATGTGTTATTAACAGGTACTTGAAAAAATTGTCTTCTCGTGTTTTTATCGTGGCACACTTCTTTTTGAACAAAAAGAAAAATTTAATGCCACTAGATTATATAGATATTTTTATCTAGAAAAGACTTCAAAAAACTTTAAAACCTTCAAAGCGGCATCTGTCAAAGCATTCATTAGAAAAATAGTCCAAAATGAAGATTCGATAAAAAAACAAAGTTGCTTCTACAAGATGGCGAGTTATTGTTCTGGTACTGTAGACCCTGACTTTTATCTTATTCAGGTGCAACTTTATGCTGTTTCCTTTGTTACTCACTAACCAAAAGTATTGAGCTTTTTTGTAGAATACAATAGCAGTGAATTTTATAGTTGTTTTAAGGTCAATTTATAAAATTTTTCATACCTTTGTCAGCCCCTATAACTCAATGGTTGAGCATTAGGCTAATTATACAAAGTTACCGGGTTCGATCTCGCGTGGGCCGACAATTAGCACCTATTCCACAGTGTGTTTTCGCTACATTAAATTTGATCTATAAGGAAAAGCGCTTTATAAATACCGCATTACATTACATTACATTACAATACCTTTATAAAAATAAAAAAACTAGTTATAATTTCAAATAAGTTTAGCCTCATAATAAAACTAGCAAAAATTATATATATTTTTGTTGTATGGAACAATTTATGAAGATTCTCATAAAACGATAAAATTTTCCTAAAAAATAATTACTGAACATACATAAAAATTTTTTATAAGATGAATCGCATAACTTTAAAAATCATAATCACATTCTCAACAAAATGTAATCTTATTATCATTTTTTAGTTAGCCTGCTCACAAATGGACCCCGATTTCTTTGTACAAAGCTCTTTGGAAAAGTTTGTCGATTCATATATATTTTTTGATGATAAAAATGAATGAAAAATAGTTTTGAAAGTAAAATTAATTTAATTCAAAGTTTTGATACGTTAGACAAACTGGTAGTGAGTTATTCTGACGAAGAAAATGCTCAACAAGCCATCTTCATGCTGGATGAAGTTGTTTTTTTTCGCTATTGTTATATCCACATGAATTTTAGCTGGTAAGTAAATTATTACATTTTAATTAATTATATTCTCTTTTTTTTTAATTTTTGTGTGAAAAACTATGAAATTATAATTGTAGGTAAGAACGATAGACATCTTTTAAAATATGAGATAATCAATACATTGGCTCGACAAGACTTACAATATTCAAAAATAATTTGGAACATTCCTTTCAAATTACTTCATTTATATTTATTTGATAACATCGAACAAAACCTAAATTTGAAACATAATTTCACTTTTTTGTTACACAGAAGCCACTTCCATGAAGAGAAAGGAATTTCTGAAATCGTATATGAGGTAAGTTTCATTTGAATCATCCCCTATTCTCAATAAGGCTTTTTACCCTTATTTGTCTATTGGAACAGCAAAAAAAATTGCTTTAGCTATTTTGATTATTTTTTAGTTAAATTTAGAAAAAAATACTCTTTATTTCCTATAATTTGAACTACATTATTTCTTATGTAAGGTTGCCAATTTTGAACCCATAACATTTGGCTATCAAAATGAACCAATTGACGGAAAATTTTCTCTTAAAAGTAATTAAAAACTGAATAATGAATACATCAATAAAATTTGAATTTTTGAAAACACGAAACCTTAATATGGTGAAATGACTGCGCAGCGGATATATTCTTAAAAGAATATGACCCGGTTATGGTACGAATGAGAGCCACAAGTTTTAATGATTATGACCAATCTGTCAGCAACTACAACAAACGGTAATCTACTTCAAACATAAAAAATCACATTTACTAATAAAAACTCATAATTTTTTGTATAAGCTTTAATTTATTCAAATGAATAATTTCCATCTGAAAAGATTAAAAACGGAAAAATTATTGCCTAAAGAAACCACCCCTTGGACGCCATTTCGAAGACCCAAAAAGGTATGTAAGTTTTTGACTGAAATTTTTTATAATATATATATATATATATAATATATCTTTGTAGTAAATTCAATTCTAGATAAATTTTTATTCAGAAATACCATCCCTTCATGCATGGCTTCAGTAATTTTCTTAATTGCGCTTCCATGCATGGGCTTCTCTATGTAATCCTCTACAAGGTTCCTAAGTCTAGCATTTTGTTTTTATTGTGGTTAAATATTTTTATTAACTTTTCAGACTCTTTATATTAGAATGAATGAAAGCACTCTACAAATATCTATCCATTTACTGAATATGCCTCTGAAATTTCCTTACGTACTCTTTCAGTTAACGTTCAATTTGAATTTAAATTTTAAATAAAATTTAAGGTTGGAACTGAGAAAAAAAACAAATCTATGTGGTCCTAATACTCGAGTCTTCACCAAAGCTGCCTGATTTCCATGGATTCTGAATATAACATATTAGCCACATCTGGTGAACAATTTTTATAGAAGCCTAGCATGAAAGTGAATTTAAAAAAAAACTTCAATGAAAGGTCTGCATGAAATGTTTGATGCAATTAACAAAAACAAATATTTTTATTTACGGACAAGAAATCCAAATAAATTGGGATACATACCTAGAGAAGAGGATTACAAAGTATTAAGATGGAAATCCAAAGAAAGCTATGATAAACGGTCTGAAAATCGTTGTCAAGAAAATATCCTTTATTTGCTGCTTAAACTGTTCAAACTGCTAGCAATGAAAGTCTACCTACCTGTTCATATGAGTGTGTTTTTAGTATGAACTTATATTCAAATGAAAACTTTTTTAGGAGTTTGTTTTATTCCACTATTTCTTTATTTATTTATTTATTATTCTCTTATTTATTCAACTAATAACTAAATAAAGTGAACTCCTAAAACTTTTTTCATTTGAATGTTTGTCTTTGGCTCAAAGAATTAGAGTAGAATAAACTTTTATTAAGTTTTTCGTTAAAACGATCCATTTCTTTAATCAGTGGTTCAACTTATGTTTTCAGCGTTTAGTTTGGCCATTCATGGCTTAGTAAAGCCAAAATAATATTCAAACGTGCCATAACGTAAAATCTCTCTACTTCGTTCTATTATGGGCATCATTGCCTGTAGTCTACTTTGCTATCAATCTAAATTAATACATTATTATTGATTATAGACCTTCTAGGTTACTTGACAGGACTCCATCACTTTAGTTGTTTAATTATAATCAGAAGATCTTTATCAGCAAACTGAGGTGACTTCTAAAACCTTTACATTGCTAAGATGCTTTTTTGAAGCATAATTGAAACCTGAAAATTTTTATTTTAAATAATTCTATTATTTATTCTTTTTATATTATTTAAGTCTATTTAGAGCATTTGCTGGTAGTGCGGATAGCGAAATCTTATCAGTACAAGATCTCTAGCCTCTAGTTTAGCGTTCAATTGTTCGATTTGATTCACAGCTTGAGGTTTTTAATAATCTACTGAAATTTTGTCAGTCACCGGTAGCTGTTGTAACGCAAGATATTTCTTCAACACTGGTTTTCATGTAAAACTGAGTGACTGGGTTGTTTTTGAAGTTTAGAAGTTTTTTCGACCTGATGATGTCCCCATCTTCATTTCTCTTATACTGTTCGTGAAGAATTTTAGTCATGATTAAAACTTTTGTTTCAAAAAACATATTTATAAATATTTTAACTTATATCGTTATTTTTTCTTTTCAACCAGTTTCAATCTTTGTAGCGAACTTTGTACTAAACATGAATACCAATAATGAAAGGAGGTAAAAAGGCCGTCAGATATGGATCTTCTGGCAGCACTGGTGTGAGGATTGGTGTTGCAGAGTACCTCATAAGGGAAGTGTTGGACCAACTGGTGGAAGGTAGTGAGAAAGTGTCGAAAGTTGTTCAAGAATTTTTGGCGCAAGAAGCTCAAAACCATAGAGAAAAGTTTTCATTGAAATTGTTATTTTTTTAAATTATTATAACTCATAATCGAAAAGTAAAAGGAGTAGATTAGTTTGAATATAACAATTGAACCAAAACATTGAAAAAAACTTTTCACAAAGCTTCCAACTTTTATTAGCAAGAAATAGAATATTGGATTGAATTGAACTTACTAAAAGATTTTTGAAGAATTTTTGTTTAGTAAAACAGTCTATACAGTTATAAGGAATAAGTGTTACATGGTATCAAACCAAATTATTAAATAATGTTTGAAATGGCTCATTTTTCAAGAAAAAATTCAGAAAAACCAGCAAAAAAAGATAAATTGGAAAAAGTCGTCAAAAAACAAAAAAAAGAATTTTTGGTTGATAAGAACAAAGGTAGAATTTTTCAAGAAAGCTAAAGTTCATTAATAATGTATAATTAATAAGTATTAAAATAAAGAAGTCGCATTATTTTTAGTTGAAAATGTTTAATTGATAAAGGATCTGCAACAGAACTCTCTGGAAAAATTACCTGCTGTGTATGCAGCCTGCCATTAAAATATAAATCTAAAAATCCAGTGTGTGTGGCTGCTTGTATCACCAGAACCAACAGTGTGCAGCAACATATAATACCATTTCGAATAGATTAGCGATTGTGTACAATGGCTTTTGAAGATGATAGTTATTAAGATCATTAAAAATTTATTTTTCACCAACAAAAAATGTTTACTACTCAGTACAGGGTCACAGAGTTTCGCAAAACCACCCTCGATTACTTTACACCCCTGAAAATACGTTTGCATATAATTATAGAGAAATGCAATACTTCAACAAAGAACTTTTTCCCAACTCTGTGAGTTTTCAAACTGAAATTTTTTAGAAACATTGTTTTGTTTATGTCTTTTTAAACAGGCAATAGGTACGGCTTGGTATGACAGTTTGTGGGTACAATCATGCAACCACCAACTCCATTACGAATGCTACCATACCCTCATGGAAAACACTATGGTCAATATTTTAAAATTAACCTATATTCATAAAATAATTTTTATAAAAATAACTTAACTAACTGTTTTATTATTAATTAAAAAAATAACTATTAACGTTTCATGATAAAAAGAGGTTTAATTATGTCATATTAGCTTCAACGTGTGAGGATTATTTAAAGAAATCTTGTTTTAAAAAAGTTGAAATTAAGTTCATTGAATTTGATAAGACTATACATGTCAAAAATTGAAGTTAAATTTCTTAAACATTTTTCAAAAAAACCTTCATACATTGAAGTTCAGTTTTACAAAATAATGTATCTTACGACATATTTTAAAAAATGCTACATGTTTAAATCTTTTGTGCAAGGGAACTAATTCATTGCCATAAAAGATGGACCTACAAAGAGATCTGCCACCACGTGAACGTCTGTCATTGTACAAAAGGGAGTTTTGGTGTCCTGTTTGTCGTCAACTGTGTAATATCGTTCTTCTAATAGTAGATAGTCCTGCACGCATAACAAAAGAATCTTTACACCCTTATTTTGGAATCATTTTTAATCGTTTCATGGATGATGAAGACGAAACTGAAGTAAATTCAACTTTTGAAAAAATTTTTAAAAATTAAACATTCAAGTATTAAACATGAGTATTGTTATAAATGTTTCAAGTTTATTGTGGAAGAAAGTTTGGTCAAAATAGAAAAACACTTGATAAATATTGGATTTATAAAAAGAGTACATTACAAAGAATACGTTGCTATCTTCAGATTTTTTATAGACTAAACTTCGAAATGATCCATGTTCAAATATGTTTTGAAGGATCTTTTTCTGGTTTTTATTACATCAATCTTGCAGAAACAACATAGAACTTTACATGATGAATCAACGACTGTTATACATGGAAAGAAACAATCAAAAAACAAGCGGTGCTGTATCAAAAAAAGTCAACATAAATGTGATGTACAAAATGTGCTATAACCTAACGAGAAAAAAGTTGTCAGACATATTTTGGGATGAAACTCCTGCATTGAATCTTAATACTTCTATAGAAACGAAGTTTGCTAAGCTTATCTTACTTCTCATAAACTATATGTATATAATTTATTTTTATGTGAAAACAGTAAAGATAATGGAAATTTGGCCCTTATAGACTTGAGACAATTTCTCTGTTTAAACGTTTTGATCCTGTCTTGTGACAGATCTAGAGGTAGTTTATAATTATCATCTATATATTTTTGATAAAGAATTTTTGATATTTTGATTAGCACTAAAATATTTTCAGCGGTGTGAAAGCTGTTATAATTTTCTATGTGAATTTATACCTTTTGCAATTGTTATCATGGTTGATAATTTGTTCGGAACAAAACGAAGTGAAAAAATTCATTAGAAGACAATTTATCTGGTACTCAGTTGGCTCTAATTCTCAATTTCATGTTGGAGCACTTGCCAGCACCTTCGAAGGTTTCAAGAAATATCAAACAGCACTTGAATAACGCATTAAGTCATTTACAGGGATCGAAGAAAAAAGAATCATTCGAGCACCTACTTGAATCTAGACTAAAAGATTTTTTGAAATTTTGCGCCACCGTATATTGTTCGGCTATTCACACTGATGACGACTGCTTACAAGTAACATTTTTTTACAAATAATAAACTAACATTTTTTATTAAATACGTTTATTAAAAAATTAACCATGAATCAAACAAAGACGTGCAAACAAATTTTCACATTATAAAAAAAATTTCCAGTTTTTGAAATTAATTTTTTTTGTGAAGGACATGAACCAGCAGGTCTTTTCCGAATTTTCCACCTTCTAGTGAAATTGCTAAAGAAGCTTATGATGCTGTCTTTTAACCTTTGATTTAATTTTTTCTGAAAAATCTATATTTAAATGTTTCGGTTTCATCTGTAGAACCTGATCATTTCATCGTGTTCTTACCATGTGCATTTTTTGAAAAAAATATTGAAAATAGAGAAATTTTTATGGTTATGTAAGCATTATTTTTAAAAATAAGTCAATAATTTGAGTAAAAAAGATAAGATTTGAATTGATATTCGTGATGCAAAGTGAAAATATGTATGTGTGATTAGATATGAGTGTTTCCCATTTTTTTTTGGCATTTTGCAAAATTCCGATGTTTTTTGGACCTTGTTCTAGGGAAAAATTTTTTATTGTAGACTAGAATGTTGGCAATACCAAAAAATTTTCAATTTTGAAATTAATTGATAGAATTTTCTACAAGTTTTGTTTATAATAATCGTTTCAAGGACTTGGAATCATTGGAGTTGAGACAACTGTAAATACTTTTTTTGATAAATGAGGTCCCAAAAGCTGACAACATTGCTTATATCAAGTAAACGTTTTAAAACATTCATACAATAAATTCTTTTAATAAATTCAAAATTTTATTTTTTTTATTCATAACTTTTTAAATCCGGTGGTTTATAAAGTTGAAACAGCATGATTTTTATGATTTTGTTTTAAGATTCATTTTTGAAGGTGTCATGCATGGAATGCAATAGTATTGGAAAAGTACATGTTGAAATTTTGTACACACACAAAATTTTTGATTAGTATGACTAAATCTTTTGAAGTACCGTTAAATATTGCTACTAACAATTTTTAAATAAGTCATAATTTGAAAATGGCTAAAGATTTAATAATCACAGATTGGAAGCCTCCAAGACTAATTAAATTACCGGCAAAATTTTATGAGCTGTGACTCCATATAGAGAATGAAGCTAGGTTTGATGATGTAGAGTATGGTTGCTGTTAATTTTTAGTAGTAGAGAATGAGATAGGTTTTCGATGTCAATTAATTTAATCTCTGAAAACTATTTGATTTTCTAAAGCCAAAGAAAAATAAAAATTTTTGAAAGATAATTTTTTCAATTACAATGTGCAAAACTTTTCGTTGAAGGTGTAATGTTTTATAGTTAAAATGTTAACGAAAATCAATTCTTCGTATAAAACATTCAGTGTTCAAACATTTTTTTGCAACAAATATTTCTCGTTTACTAAAGTATACATAGTGCAAAAGTCTAAAACGTACCATAGGTAGCTATAACACATTAAAATAAAAGAAAAACTGAACCAAACTATAATGCTCGAGATTACTCAAATTTGAACTGAATGAGAATGTATTTCATCAATTTATTTGTAGCCCATTGAATTAAAATCACTTTCTGTGGTGTTGGCCTTTTTCTATGAGCATCGAAAATGCTTCTTATTTTTGTCATCATTTAATTTTTCTCAATATTTTTATTATGTTCCAAAAACGAAAACAAAAAAATTGATTGAACAGTTAAAATGAAAATTTTTTAATCATAATCAGCCAATCTCTTCAAGAAAGAAAACAATCAAAAATCTTTGTTTACTCTGTTCAACTGTAACAAATGATGAGATTAAAGAACACGGTTCTTGTTACGATCAATATGTTAGTTCTATTATGAAGTTTTTCTTTAAATGACAGGGTTTGAAAAATTTTGACAGCACAGTGAGGTTTGTGGCAGAGGGACGTGTTTGTTCATAAACTCATACAACAAGGTAATCATTGCGTGGGGACGAAGATGTATTAATTACGGATCACCATATGTCAACGAGAAAGGAGAAACGGTTGCATACTCTAAGTTAGTTTAAATGCTTATAATTGTGAATTTTATGTACTTTCATTATATCTTCCAATTATTTTTCAAGAAAATCTTTATATCTAGATGAAGATAGATTGAAAATGATCGAAAGACTGTGGCTTTTCAACTATTTCGAATTATTATGTAAAGACTAGGTTAACAAGTTACTCTTAAGAATAGAATTAATGTTATATGTATTTATTGAAGCTTTTCAAATTAATTGCTTTTTATTAAATAGTTGGCTTTCATTAACTACGTGTTAAATTTCTTCGAGATTATTATTAACTGTTCAAATGTTATCATTATGTTAAATCTGAAATTATTTTTTAGTTTTTGAAATAAAACTTAAGTGAATAAACGGTTAAAAAATTTAAATTGAAAATTTTCTAGTTTTCAATCGTTATATTACTTCAGTACACTTTTAGCAGCCGTTCTATCGGTTTGTTTTTGCTAAGAACTGCTTTTTCTCCTTTTTAAGGTATTTCATTTTCAATTTTTTGTTTTCATTATTATTTTTTTGCAAAACCTTAATTCTTTTTTTCTCTTCTGTTCCTTTTATTTACTCTTAACCTATGCCCTGCTATCGGGATTTTCTACTTAGTCACTCTAAATTCTCTTTTCCCCCTCCTCAGACTGTCAGGCTGCGCGTTTTCTTCTTCAATCTCAAATCTTGTAGTTTTTCTGTTTTCAATTGTAATTCATTATCCACTACTACTTTCTTCAGTTCTACATTCCTTCACTCCTCTCTTATCTCCTCCTTTCACCTAAAATCTAAATCTTCTTTTCTCAATTCTAATTCATCCAACTCATCTCATAACTCTTCTAAACTTCTTAAATCCATTAATATATCTTTTCTCAACATAAGATCTCTTAATAACAAATTTACTCATGTGTTCAATCTCCTTTCTGACTCCAACCTTGACTTTCTAGCTCTCAGTGAAACCTGGCATGAAGCTGCTTCTTCTCCTTCTCTCATCTCGGCTTGTCCTCTCTCTTATTCTTTCCTTGAACTTACTCATGCTCTTCAAAATCCCCTCTCTACCTCTTTTTCCACTTATGGAGGAATCTAGCTTTTTTTACAAATCTACCTTTTCCTCTTCTAAAACTTCTCATCCTAATTTTAAATCTTTTGAATCCTTTTTCTCTTCTTTTAAATTTGGTACTCTCACCCTGTTTATTGCTGTTATTTATTGACCTCCTTCTTCTCTCTCTTCATTTATTAATGATTTCTCTGCCTTACTTGAATTCTTATAAACTCTTCCCTCTTCTTTTTATTATGTAGGTGACTTGAACATCCAATTTAACATCAAAAATAATTTCTACACTAACAAATTTCTGGAACTTCTTGAACTTTTCTATCTTTCCCAACACTGTCACTTTCCCTCTCATTCCTCTGGCAAAACCATTGATTTTCTCATCACATCATCCTTTATCAAACCCATTAGTATTCTTGCTCACCCAGTCTCCTTCTCTGATCACTACTTTATTCAATCTTCTTTCCCTGCCAGCCCCATCAAACTCTCCTCTACTGTCAAGGTATTTACTCGTTCTTGGCCTCAACTGGACAAAACACTTTTCATCCAACTTCTTTTGGCTTTTTCTTTTGACTCTTTTTCTTTCACTGATGTTGATGACTTTGTTCTTGCTCTAGACTCTCTTCTCACTAATACTTTGAATGTGCTTCTTCCCATTAAATCTTTTACCTACCGTCTTTCCTCCTTCAAAGCTCCTTAGTTTGATGGTGAATGCGTCACATCCAAACGTACTTTACGCAGGCTCGAATGTTCCTATTGTTCCTCTCCCTCTTCTTCCTCTCACGTTCTTTGCCTTTCTCACCTATCAACCTATCACTCTCTCCTCCACTCCAAACACTTAAATTTTTTTATTTCTTACATCAACTCTGTTTCCTCTTCTTTCTCTCGTTGGAAAAATCTCAATCGCATTCTCTCCAAACAATCCCCTCCTTCTCCTTTTTTTTTTCAAGATTTTCAAGACTATTTCCACAACAAGATTCTCTCTATTAGAACTAATCGCTCATCATCTCACACTCCTCCAGCGTCTTCTTTTGCCTCTGTCTCACTTTTCACCCATCACCTTCACAGACCTCATTTCCATCATCAAATCTGTATCTTCATCTTCCTGCTCCCTTGACCTTATTCCTCCAAAAATCCTTAATGATCTTTCTTCTTTCTTCTATCCCATTATTCTCAATCTTATTAACCTTTCTCTAGCTACTTCTAAATTTCCCACCTACTCCAATACTGAAAAAACCTTCTCAAGAAAAAGCTATTTATCTCCAACTTTCAAACTTTCTTCTTTCTAACAATCTTTTACCCCCTACCCAATCCGGCTTTCGACCCTCTCACTCTACTGAAACCTGTCTTCTAAAAATCTCTAATGATGCTCTTCTAGCTTCCGACTCTGGTAAGCTTTCTCTTCTCCTTTCTCTTGACTTCTCTTCTACTTTTGATACTGTTGACCAGTCACTTTTACTGCAGCATCTCAACTCCTTTTTCGGTATTTCCGGCTCCTTTTTTTCCTGGCTTACCTCCTATCTTTCTAACCGTTCTTCCGCTGTTTCTGTTAAAAACTCTTCTTTTTATCCTCTCTCTGTTCCTTTTGGTGTTCTTCAGGGATCTGTTCTTGGACCTCTTCTCTTTATTCTTTATACCTCTCATCTCCCTTGTCTTATTGAATCTTTTTTTTTTCAAAGTCAGCTTTTTGCCGACGACACCTACATCTTCTCTTCTTTTCCTCTTTCTTCTACTCTTGATAGGCTTAGTCTCTGTCTCTCTTCTATTCTCTCATGGAGCGACTCCATGCATCTAAAACTTAATTCCTCGAAATTTAATTTTCTCTATCTTTCTAAGTCTAAATCTTTTCCTTTCTCTCTCCCTCCAATTATAATTTCTGACCTAACTATCTATCCTTCCTGCACTATTCGCTGTCTTGGCTTTCTCCTCAATTCTTCTCTTTCTTTTAATCCTCAAATCCTCTCTGTTGCTTTTTCTTGTTTTTTTCACTTACGTCGTATCAGACAGATCTCTTCTTATCTCGATGATGCCTCTCTTAAGATTCTTGTCTGCTCTCTTGTTCTCTCTCAACTTGATTATTGCAACTCTGTACTTTAATTTTCCTAAATCTACTCTCTACCCTCTAGTTGAAGCTTTCAACTCTACTGCACGCCTGGTCTCTCATACTTCTAAATTTTTCCATATCTCTCCATCTCTTGTCGATCTTTACTGGCTTCTTCCTCACTTTCGCTTTTCTTTCAAAATCTGTACTCTTATGTACAAAATTTCTCACTCTACCCCGCCTTCCTATCTTTCTAACCTCTTACTCTCTCCTGAACGTACCGGCCTACGGTCCTCTACTCGTTCTCAACTTTTCATTATCTCTCTCTCTCTTCTATGCTAAATCTGCTTTTTTTTTTCTGGTCCGCTTCTCTGTAACTCTCTTTTTCCTTATCTTGAATCTTCTCCCTATCCTATTTTTTTTAGAAATTTAAAAACCTACCTCTTCAAGCAGTTCATAGCAGAACGCCTTTGAACGATGCGTAGAAGGCGCTATATAAATACCTAATTATTATTAGCTATTGACTTTATGATGAAATAAAATCACTTAAAAAAGACAAATGTAAAAAACCAAAATCAAAAAATAATTTTTGATCTTTAACAGATTTCCATTCATTATATTAAGAGCTAATCACACAACTTTCATTTTTTTCAACTTTTTATCGATACAATCATCTTATTTAAACAATCCATTAGATTTTTTTTGAGTAAAAAAATAAAATTTTCAAAATTAAACTTTGAATTACATTTTAAAAGATATTATATAAATACAGTTTAAGACTTCTACAACCCAACAACCTATAGTTTAACCTAAGTTTTCATAACCAAAGTTAACATTTAAGTCTACATGCTTGAAAATTTTTAAAAATGAGGTAATTATTTGTATCATATTACTGACAGTTGCAACTAATTTTTATAATAATTAAAAAGAAATTGGTTAATTCACTTTTTTCTCACTATTCAGACATGAAGTCTTTGAAAGCGTTATTAAGAAATAATGTATCATATTGGTTGAACTTTTGAAGCATAAATTTTCCTTCTTTTTACAATAAAAATGTTTTGATGAAAAATTGATTATGCTTTTGAACAAAATTCTCAAGCCATCAATAATAGTTTCTCAGGATTTTTGCACAAATGCACAAAATTGCTCAGCCATAATATATAACATAATACAGCTATTCAAATTTACAATCATTGTTCATGAGAGATAAAAATGTTTCAAATCTTAAAATGGAACTCAAAAGCTTTTACACTATCAAAGGTTCAAGATAGAAGAGTTGGAGGTGTATTTTCCTTATGAATACATCTACCCTGAACAATATGCATACATGGTTCAACTCAAACAGACCCTCGATGCTCAGGTTATCATTATTTGAAGGCAAGATAATGCCTATCATGCACTAGAATGGAAATTTAAGTAAAAATATAAATAATATTTTAAAATAATTATTACTATCACATATTTTTGAAAAAAAAATTGATTTTCCAAATATATATATTTAATTTTATTAACTTTAATAATATGAATTATTTTATAATCATTAAAAAATTCATAAAACTTTTTAATAGCCTGTTGTTCATGTTTTAAAAAATAAATTATATGGGAAAAATACAAAAATTGACAGGGCCATTGTGTTCTAGAAATGCCCAGTGGGACAGGCAAGACTGTATCTCTACTCTCCCTCATTATTGCATATATCAAGGTGCTTTTATATTATTTTTGTATATTTTGAAGAGTTTAGTTTCATCTTAGTCATCAAATGAAACTATCCTCTGCTAGGACCAATGCCATCAAAAAATAATGTTTTTGAATGCTCTATAGTAATCCCACAAAGTTTTTGGTATTGAGAGTAAATAATTAGATTCTGGTATTGTTCAGCTCAGCATGTGATTCCAGTTAACTATGCTGGGTAAAATACCCAAATTTAAGAACATAGAATTTTGAACTTTCATAATTGCCCGTTGATTTTATCTTAGGCTTGCAGAAGTATACAAAATTTTTAAAAATTAAAATGGTTCACATTCAATCACAGTAATGTAATGAGGTATTTACAAAGTGCTTTTCCTTATAGATCAAAGCACTTGCCACAAATTTAATGTAGCAAAAACACTGTAGAACAGTGTGCTAATTGTCGGCTCATGTGGGATTGAATCTGGTTACTTTAGATAGTCTAATGCTCTATCTTTGAGCTATGTGGGCTGAAAAATATAAATAATTTATGATAGTATAACCAACTACTATTTACCACAATTATTTGGGCATCATAATCTTCTATAAATAATAAATATTAACTACATTTGCTATCTTTCAAAAATTCATTGTATGAGCATTAATTTTTTAAAATTATATTCAAACAATCAAGTCGTTTTTATAACCCGTTTTCCAAGGGTTGGCTGTGTGACAAATAAATTTTTAAATTATTTGTTCAAATCATATAATTCTCCATTACAGCAACATCCCTCGAAGCTACAGAAGTTGATCTATTGCTCCAGAACTGTGCAAGAACTTGAAAAAGTTTTGTTTTCGATAATAATTACAATAAAAATACCAATAATTATTGTTTTCAAAAAACATATATTAGATGCTGTAGGCATCCCAGTAGCTGGGATTAGTAATATATATTAATGATAATACTGAAGTTTCAATAATAAAGCACATAATAGCGTAAGTATTTATAAATTTTAATTTGTTTACAAAAAAAAACAGTTGAAAAATAATTTAAACTGTGAATTAACTTTTGTTCACGGCTAATTGTAAGAAGGAATTTAAAAACTATTCATTCCTGTACTATTAATGCTTTTTTATTATAAATTCAACAACGATTTCATACAAGTCTCAAAACTTCAATGGTACTGTTTCATTTTCAGGTTGTAGGGGAATTGGAAAGGTTATTGGATTACTGGCAAGAACAAACGAACAAGGAACATGGTCTGTTGGCTGTGTGTCTAAGTTCACGAAAGAACCTCTGTGTCCATCCTTTGGTTTCTCATTATTCCTTTTATTTATTTCATGTTATTTCATCTTCAAGTCTGATGTGATGCAACAGCAAGTTATGTTTGAGTTTTCGTAGACGACTATTGAGAATTAGAGAAAGGGTTTCAAAGGGATTTGACTGAATGGCTTTTAGAAAATTTTTTTTTGTCATTGTGAGCTTGCCTTAGTAAGAATGTAATACATCAGCCCTATTATGTTCAACAAAAGCTAATGTTTCAACACGGGAATAGGATAGTAACTGATGGTCATATTTGATCAAATTTCACTTCTTTTAAGAATTTACATGGTATCACATTTTGGAAACCATAAATATGAGAAACTTAAGAATTGCCGTAGCTGTTTGGTGGTAAATCCTAATATCAATTGATTATTCACAAGACTTGCTAATTTTTGACGTAAATTCCATAATATTAAAGCATAAAAATGACACATTTCATTTTAACCGAGCTCTCTTTCAACATATAACACGCAGTGTTATTTATTTTAATTCAAAACGACGTCTTTGACACGAACTCATTAATTTTCAGAGAGAACTGATAACGTTGATAAGGAAATAAAATCATTTGAATATTGTAGACGTCTGTCTAATTAACCTTGGATGAAACACAAACACTTTACGCTTTCTGTAGAGAAGAAAGTGTGTTTTTCCCTGACCAATAGAATTGAATCAGATTTGCACAAGATTTTTTTGATTTGCTTTTTCTCCCGCTAAGAAAGCATTTAAATGGTATCATTTATTTTTAAAATATTAATAAAAAATAGAAAAACAAAGCCAAACCAAAACAATGCGGGAGAAATAGAAAATTTACAAACATCTGGTCCAAACCTTCTTCAATCCTATTGGTCTATACAGAAAATCGCCTTCTTTTAAATACTTAGCGTGAACTTCCACTACAGAAACCACCAAATATCTTGCTTACTTTCATTTGAAATTCACTTTTGGTTTTCATGAGTCTCATAAAAAAACTTTGTTTTATAACAAATTTTCTGTGAGAGTTTCAGGCACTACCGTATCAAACTTGAAGTCGAGATTGAGTAGTTTTTAGTTCCAATAGATCTTAGGCATGCATGCTGTAAGTTTTTTGTGTGCAAAAGTTAATCAAATGTTTGCAGTGTTGTAATTTTAGGTTTTAATTTTGCATCCTTGGAAGCGTAAGGCTACAAAAACATTCCTCCAACGTACTTGGTTCTGGCTGGTCTTCTTCAACTCGGCTCACGTCTTTCCAGTAGCCTTCGCTTCTGCCTCGATGCTTCTCCGCCAGGTCTGCTTAGGTCGGCCAACTTTTATCTACCCTTGTGGGTTCCAGTCCATAGCCTGTGTAATGATGTTGGCTGCAGGCTTGCGTAGCGTATGATCTATCCATTCCCATTTCTGCTTCTTTATTTCCGTCTCCAGTGTGACTTGTTTTGTCTTGTTCCAAAGTTTTTCGTTGGAGGCAACTTCTGGCCATTTGATGTTCAGAATGTTTCTTAGGCATCGGTTGGTGAATGTCTGTAGCTTGTGGGTGATGGTATTTGTCACTCGCCACGTCTCTGAGCCATAGAGTAGAACCGATTTCACATTAGTGTTGAAAATCCTGGTCTTGTTTGGACTGAAAAAGCTTTTGATCTTCAGATTTTTCGAAGAGTGTTGAAAACGTGTCTAGCTTTGTTGATGCGGCTTTTGATGTCTTTGGCTCTTCCCATCTTTGCTGACAACACTGCCCAAGTAGATAAACTTGTCAATCTCCTTAATTTACTCGTGATATAGTTTCACTAGATCTTGGTTTTTGTTGTTGACTCTTATGACCTTTGTCTTCCCAGTATTTATTTAAAGTCCAGTTTTCTCAGCTTCTTCTGCCACACGACACAGTTTCTTTTGCGCATCTTGCTGCTTGTGGGGAAAAAGGTTTATGTCATCTACAAAGTCTAGGTCTTCCAGCTGTTTGTTGAAGGTCCACTGGATGCCTGTTTTTTGATTTGCTGTGGACTGCTTCATGACCCAATCAACCACCAGCAAGAAAATAATCGGTGAGAGCAAACAGCTCTGATGGACGCTAGTTTGTACGCTGAAAGGTTCCGTTAGTTTTCCATTGTGAATCACTTGACAGGTAGCGTCTTCGTACATTTGCTAAATGATGTTTATAAACATTGGTGGAAAGCCATAGTGGTGCATGAAGTTATATGTGGTATTCATTTGTTTCAACTTGCAATGAAATTCACTTATTTTTAAAAAGGAATTACTAATGGGAAGTTCATTTTTTAAAATATCTATCTTTGGTGTTAATTATATTATACCCTGTGTTTTTATTTGTAAAGACTATTATTATAGTAGCTTATTTGTCTTATGTATGTATTCTTTTAAAATAATCAGTTATATAAGTTGTTGTGATGAATGTAGGCAAGTGCAGAGAAAGATGGAAGGCTGGTGGATGGAAGGTGCCACTCATTGACTGCATCATTCGTCAGAAGCAACCCATCCTTGCCCGTGTGTTCTTTTTATGAGGTATTTTTGTCTTCATTTTAATTGCTTGCAAATACTGTATGCTGCTAAAAGGATCAAGTTTTCTATACTTTGAATTTTCATATTATAAAATTATTGAAGATCACTTTAAATAATTTTTTCAATTGAAAAATTAAACAATTTTTTTTGATTTCAATTAAATTTAGCAATTGAGGCTGTTTTTCCGTTATAACCTGTATAACAGTAGACTATGGTGGCAGGTATTGATAAATTGATATTCTGATATTGTTGTCATTTGGCTTGGCGGATGATTGTGTTTTTTTGTTGACAACGGCAAGGCAAACTGCCCAAGTGTGAGAACGCTGGATCTTGAATTCGATAATTTCAAGTTAAACATTAAATTGGGTTGGCAGTCTAAAAACTTGTCTCAAATGAAATGGTCTTTTTTATACATCACTCTATTGTAGTATCAATAATCTAGACCGACTGCTGTCAACCCCAGTTACTGAGAGATGTACATCAATATAATCCAATAAGATTAATAGTTGGTTTCACTTAAAAGTAATACATTTATTCAGCTCATGGTGATCATTTACTTTTTATTGAACATCATGATTTGCTTTATTTCCAGGGTTTTGACAAGAATGGACGCCACATTGTGTTACCAAATGGAGTTTACAGCTTGGTATGTATTTTGTGTTATGTACATCACACCTCATTTATACCAACTTCACATCATTTACTTCAAAATACCCCACCTTCTTCTCTACATGCATTAAAAATCGAAAAAAATTCAAAATTTCAATTTACTTGGCATCATAGAAGAATCTTGCTTTCAGAATCTTCAACACACTATATCACAAACAATCTTCAGGAACGCCTCAAGGAATATTCAGTCAAACAGTCGTCATGTCCCTACTTCATGGCTCGCAATGCTGTTTGCTTTTTTTTTCATAATAAAATCATATAAATAATACCAAACAATCAAATCATTTTTTTAGCGCATATTTTTTTAACAAGTTAGAAAAAAAGATATATAAGTAAATGGAAAAATAGATATATAGTTGATCATTTACTTATCCAACTATCCACACAACCCATCCCCCAGCTCAACCATGCTGACATCATAGTTTACAGCTACTATTATCTGTTGGATCCAAAAATAGCCCAGCTGGTTTCCAAACAGCTGAACAGCAGAGCAGCTGTTGTATTTGATGAAGCTCATAACATCGGTATATTGGTTGTTATTTGAGGATGATTCCACTGAAATATGGCTTCATATATTCGTATGCTGCTGCTAACTACAAACACTAATTTATTCAATATAGTAGTAAACAATGTAGCAGAGAAATACTGATGCCACTGCAGATAATGTGTGCTTGGACGTGCTGAGCATGCGTTTGAACAAGACATCCTTGGATAAGACTGCTACCAACATTGACAACCTCGTTAGCAAATTGCAAAGGTATTATATTAATACGTGCTTTTAGTTGTGAAACATACACACAAACACAGAATACGCTCAGAAGACGAAGATCGTTTGAAGGACGAATACAAGAGATTAGTTGAAGGGTTGGCAAAGGCTAGAGAGGAAAGGGAAGCTGACCTAATGATGGCTAACCCTGTACTGCCTGACCAAGTGCTTCAAGGTTCACTCGACTTACAACTTTGTTATCAGCATTCCCTTTTTTTATTTTCTATACTTTTGGCATAAGTCGAAATCTGGCGTTAAACTTCACTAATTTAGCATTTAATGCTGTTTTTTTGTTATAACCTGGATAACAATAAACTACGGTAGCAGACATCAAAAAACTGATATTCTGGTATCGTTGTCATTTGACTTGATGAATGATAATTTTTTTACCACAATGCAAGGCAAACTGGCCAAGTGTGGAAAAGACTGATCTTGAATTCGATAATATCAAATCAGACGCTTGCTTAGCCTAGAGCTTTATAAATTTGTTCCAAATGAATCTTTGTTTTTTAAAGGCTTTGTAGCATTAGGTTGAATAAATGACTTATTTTATGATTTATTATATAGAAGTATTAATAATCTAGACCAACTGCTGTCAATCCCAGTTACCGGGCATGTACAGCAGTATAATACAAAAGGATTAATGTGTGATTGATTTAATGGCAGAGGTGGTGCCAGGCAACATAAGACATTGTGAGCACTTTCTTCATTTTCTGCGATGTTTTCTGGAATATGTTCACCTCAGGTGGGTTTCGCATAATCATTTTGTGGATTCCTTTCAATGAAGATATCACAATGCAGATTGAGAGTACAACATTTTATTGAAGAAAGTCCATCTTCTTTCTTACAAGACTTATACAACAAAATCGCCATTGACCGCAAACCTTTGAGGTTATTGTTTGTAATTTTATACTTATTTAACTTTCTAGATAGGTAGGTATTCAACTTTTTATCCATCTATTTATCATCTATCCACCTACATTTTATATCTAAAAACACATACAGATTTTGCAGTGAGAGACTAGCAAGCTTATTAAGGACCTTGCAATTGACTAACATCCACGAATATTACCACCTCATTTCTCTTGCCAACTTCGCCACTTTAATCAGCACTTACACTAAAGGTCAATGTCAAAGCAAATTTCAATTACTTTCATAAAAATTTTATGGAAATAATAATGAATGGAATATTATCTATTGTCAAAAAATTATGATAGCAATAATATAAATGAGTTTAAAAAAATTTTAAATTAATAGCAACGGTAATAATACGGCTAAACACAGGATTCAAGGTGATAATAGAGCCTTACGACACACGTTCAAACGTTTTCAACCCCATGATTCATCTGTCGTGCCTTGACTCTTCACTTGCCATCGCTCCAGTTTTCCAACGTTTCCAATCCGTCATCATCACATCAGGGGTACATATATCGTTATTTATTTATTTATTATTTCATCTATCTATCAGTCTATATTTCTTAATATTTCTATGTTTATCAGTTCCTATGTATCTATCTATCCATCTACCTATGTTGCACTTTATTCACTTTTCTGAACCAAATTTTATTTATCAATTTTATTTGTTTCATCAATCTTCGTTTTTATATCAATCTATTCAGTACTTTATCTTTTCATATTTTGATTAGAATATATTACTTATCCTGTTTTTTTCTTCAAATTCACATTCATCGTCAAGATTACTATGGTCACTAATTTTTATTAAATAGGCATATCGCATCAATACCTACATGTTACATCATGATTACATAGACTTTGTCACCTGTGGAAATGTACCCCCGCATCTTAAACTTCCAACCATGCACTATAGCTTCTTTTTCCATGTCTCTCGACCGACAATGCATCTGTCCTTTGGTCTGTGTTTCTATTCAATTCTGTGTGGCATTATACTTTTAAATTTTACTATTAGTTTAACATAATTATTTATGTTCATGACATAGTTACTGTTGAATATATTATATAGTATATATATTATATATTGTGTAAAGGAATTTTCTGAAATTTACCTTGAAAAATTTATTGTGGCAACTATGTTTAATCAGTTATGCATGAATCTCAAAATCCTAAGGTGGTGACTCGAGGCACAGATCAAGTCAGCATCAGTTCCAAGTTTGAGGCCAGAGACAACAATGGTCAATTAAGCTTTTTCTGTTAATTACTAAGCTATCTACCAATTAGAAATATCTATTGAACGATGTATCAGCTATCTGTTAATCCATTAAATATCTAGTTATCTACCCACATGATTATCTTTGAATGACAGAGGTCATACGGAATTATGGCAGTTTATTGGTTGAAATGTCAGCTGTGGTTCCTGATGGTATTGTTTGTTTCTTCACATCTTACATGTATATGGTTGGTGGGTGGTGTGTGTGTGTGTGTGTGAGAATTGAAAAGATGGCGTCCTTGATTTTGTTTGTTTAAAAGTAGACTAAATAAAGTCTCGACCAAAAATTAAAAAAATTCTTTTCTTGAAAATTCAGTCAGAACTCATGCAAAAGTAGAAAATATGAAGAATTCAGTGCGTATTGTTGATACTATACCAGTGCAGGTAAAACACCACACCATACTCTCAGAAACGAAGGTTGAGAGAACATAAATTGGATGCTGGAACGTAAGAAGTCTGGGAAAACCTACAAAGTTCAGCTTTAAACTGAGAAATGTAATTGAGACAATGAAGTTGAGGAACTTGTCTTTATTAGCTATGTCAGAGGTGCAGTGGGTAGGTAGTGGTATTCTGGAAGTGGATGAAACAACGGTGCTATTTTCCGGACTTGCAGAAAAGAAAGACAGAAACCACTCTTTGAGGTAATCTGCGAACTGCTTGAAAAGAAGAAGGCACCTATAGAATGATTTCTGAGAGAATAATGCAAATCAGAATGAAAGTGAACAGAAGCCACTTAAACGTTATCGCTGTATATGCGCCTACAGAAGTTGATGACGAAACCGAGTCTAAAAAATTCTACGAGGTCTTACAACAGCAGATAGATGAGTCAAACAGGAAAGACTTTGTAATAGTTTTAGGAGACTTTAACGCTCGAGTTGGAGCTCTCAACATATCATCTCGGCTCCATGGCCCCCACAACACCGATGTAAGAAATAGGAATGGAACAAGATAGGTAGACTTTTGAAACAACAATGGTTTTATCATAACCAATACCATTTTCTCACACAAAAAAATACATCAGTGGACGTGGCATCACCCAAACCAGAAAGGAGGCCACGTTCTCGATTATGTCCTTATCAACCACCAACATAGATCCCAAATATGTGACAAAAAAATCAGTAGAAAAACAATTCATATATCAGACCATAATTTAGTTATATCAAAAATAATACTAAATACCAACAGAAAATACACAATTTAAAAAAATTTCAACAACACAACAAATAAACTTCACACAAGAATAACAAATCCAACAAAACTCAATGCAGACAACATAAAAAAATTCAAAGAAAAACTGGGAAGTAACTTGGAAAATATTAATTTTCATGAACCCATTAAAGGTACATACGAACTTTTTAAGTAAAGTTTTGTAAACGCTACAATTAAAACTTTGCCAAAAAACAATGTCTGAAAAACAATGGGCTACTGATGAAGTGAGGAAACTCTGTGAGGAAAAATCACAGAAAAGCAATAGATACATGGTGGGAGAATAAAGCTGAAGAGGCAGAAAGGTTAAACCTCTAGACTAAAGACCACAACAAAGCTAAGATCTGAAGATGGTACAAGGTTGATAATTTCATCAGACAAAAAACTCCTTAGATGAAAAACATATTTTGAAAAGTATGCCAAAACAGACGCCGTAGTAGATGATGATGCATACAATGAGCTGATACACCCATCAACTACACTTGATGCCGAAGCTGTAGAGGTGATGTCGAGACCGATCTCAAAAGCAGAGCTGTTGAAAGCATTGAAGCAATAAAAATTAGAAATGGTCCAAGGTATTGACGAAATAAGCCCAAACATGCTCAAAACTGGTGCTGAAGTATCTGTAGGCTGGTTGAAAGTGATCTCAGACAAAATATGAGAGACAGAAACCATCCCAAAAGATTGGAAAAACCAAGTTATAATCCCAATCCATAAACATGGTTCTAGATCACGGTGTGAAAACTACAGAGGTATAGCCCTACTATACGTAGCAAACAAAGTTTTTGGCAGAGCTGTTCTGAACAGGATGCAAAATATTGTTGAAAGTCAACTGGGAGAAAATCAGTGTGGTTTCAGACCAAATAGAGGCTGTTGTAATCAACTTTTTTCCGCACGAATTTTAATGCAAAGAGCAAATGAGTTTAATAAAGCTATTTACATCTGATTCGTGAATTTAAAAAAGGCCTATGATACTGTAAACAGAGATGCCTTGTGGGAAGTATTAAGAAAGTCCTTCAACATTCCAGATAAAATCATCCGTATAATTAAAGCCCTTCACAGTGGTTCAGTTGGTGTAATATGTGATGGAGGAAAGTTGTCTGAGGAATTCCCAATCAACGTAGGAGTGAAACAAGGACATGTTTTAGCCCCAATATTATTCAATATGTATCTTGATGCGGTAATCAAAGTGGAACTCGAACATCATCCTGATAAAGGCATTCAATTGGACTACACCAATAATGCTCCGCTGATGCACAACAGTCGTCATAAGCTTGAGAGATCCACAATTGTTCAAAACCTAGCTTATGCAGATGACATAATGCTTACATGCAGCAATATTGAAAGTCTTCAATGCGTCGTCAAATCCTTCAGTGATACCTTCGCAAAGTTTGGACTAAAAATGAACATAAGCAAAACCAAGTTTATGTCAATCTTACCAGAGAATTTCAACAACAATATCAATAACAACAACTTCAGTGACAAGAACATTAGCAACAACGACAACATCTATGACAACAACAACATCAATGACAACAACAACATCAGCGACAACAACAACATCTACGACAACAATATCAGCAACAACACCAGTGACAACAACAACAACATCTACGACAGCAACAACAGCCCGGCGGAAGAAACCACCTTCTCGTGGTGCCGGGGGTGCACTCCAACAGGAGTGTCGAAGAGGTTTTAAACCACGTCAGCTTCCAACCACAAAGCATTTCGAGAATTCATCCATCATTTTTATCGCTGCTCACCAAAAGTCACAAAAAACTCGAAGATACAAGTTTCTTTCGGTACTCGCTCCAAAGAGTGTCGGAAGAGTCTTTGAAAGCTGGCGCTCAACAACAACAACAACAATCAGCAGCAACAACACAAACATTAACAACAACTACTATTTTAGTAATATCATTAACAACCACATCAGTAACAATAACTCCAATACAAACGACAACAATAGCAACAACACGAATTCGAACAACATTACAATGCTGTCAATCGAGGAGGGAAAAAACGTAGAAGAGGTATCCAAGTTCAAGTATCTCGGAAGCATCTTAAGCAGTGACAATACAGTTGACGCAGAGGTGGAATCGCGAATCAACAGAACATCACAAGTCTTCCGTAGCATCAGTAGACTGGTATGGTACCAGTCAAAAATAAAAGTTTTGATTAAACTGAAACTTTTTAAAGCGGTTATCCTACCAGCACTTCTGTATAGCAGTTAGACCTGGAACCTCCTACAGCACAACATCCAACGACTACAAGTATTTGTTAAGAGTTGCCTGAGAATCATCACTGGCACTTCACTATGGGAAAAAATGAGATACCCGACTTCGGAACAAAGCGAATATAGACAGGGTTGACGTGATGATTCAGAAAAGAAGACTCCAATGGCTTGGCCACGTTGAGAGAATGCATGATGATCGTTTACCAAAAAAACTTCTGGTGAGTAAGATAAAAGATGGTAAGAGGCATCAAGGAGGACAAAAACAGAGGTGGCATGACCTCATACATGCAGATCTGAAAGAAGTAAATATGGCGACGAGTTGGAAAACAGAAGCGAGAGAGAAAGAATGGCGCACCAACATCTACAACCTTCTTCATGATTTCAATGCACGTAAGAAATCATCAGAAAAAGCAAAGAAAATTTTTGCTAGAGGTCGATATAACAGCGACTACGATAACTCAGACAACAAAAACAACTCTGTTCAAAAGCTTTCTTGCATGTTTCCCGGTTGCAACAAAATAGCTGCCAATAAAGCTGGTTTAGCTAACCATGTAAGACAAAGGCACAGAACTCAAGAAAGTATCCTATGTCAGTATTGCGAGCTGAGTTTCAAACGACAAGGCATTCACAACCACCAAAAGAAATTTTCTACTCTCAATCCTTCTGTGCACCTGCCTCACGGTGGATAAAGGCAGAAGTGTGTGTGTGTGTGTGTGTGTGTGTGTGTGTGTGTGTGTGTGTGTGTGTGTGTGTGTGTGTGTGTGTGTGTGTGTGTGTGTGTGTGTGTGTGTGTGTGTGTGTGTGTGTGTGTGTGTGTGTGTGTGTGTGTGTGTGTGTGTGTGTGTGTGTGTGTGTGTGTGTGTGTGTGTGTGTGTGTGTGTGTGTGTGTGTGTGTGTGTGTGTGTGTGTGTGTGTGTGTGTGTGTGTGTGTGTGTGTGTGTGTATGTGTGTGTGTGTGTGTGTGTGTGTGTGTATTTTTTTATTATTTTCAACTCATTTAATGTATTGTAATGACAGGAGTCTATCGTGGCCTCGTGGTATGAACAAGTTAGTCATCGTTTGCTCTAATTTTTTTATACCTACCTAAAAACAATATTTTCAAATGCACACGTGTTAATTCATTGATGCCTAAATGAAACAACATACCCACAACCACAGGGCCTAATTGACCAGATACAGAAGCACAAATTGTTATTTATAGAAACAACCGATGCTGCCGAGACCGCTCTTGCTCTGGCCAACTATCAGAAGGTGCGTCACACACAATGTTGATTGTAGTGCTAAGAGTGGGGTCAGTTACCAGCATAATCTTTGTGCTTCTTGAGATATATTGCAATCGTATGCATTATCGTCGTACCTGTAATCTTCGATTTTGAATGATTAAATTTCTTACATCTAGTTTTTCTTAATTATTTAGGGTCAAGTTGTTAAATTATAAATATTTTAAAAAAGTCGTAAGTTTGAATTTTTGAACATTTTAGGGAATGAATTTTAAGATCGCAATCATTTTTTCCATTCTTCTAATCATTTGTACATTTTTTACAAGCAACTTTCAATCCCAATCTCCACGCGTATAAAGCGTGTGCAAGTTAAGTTTTGCAAATTGAAAGTAAAATTATTTTAACACAAAGTTTAAGCTCATGCACGTGAGGGTGAAATTATAAAATTTTTAGTTCTAAATTCAGCAATGTGTATGGACATCAAGTTTATGGAAAAGTCTACTTTACTATTTATATCGATTTTAAGACTTGTGTGATAATATCCATCATGAGTATTACAAGTTTATTGCTAATGTTATAAGTATAAAAGAATGGGATTTCAGATTATTTTATTAACTTTGCGAGTTTTTTTGAGTATTCAAATAAATTATTGAGAAAGCCAGTAATAGTAATAAAAATCTTAGAAAATAATGAATGTCATAATATTACACTTACACCAATGTTCATAAAAACCGTGACACCAATAATAATATTGATACCAGGCTTGTGAGAATGGCAGAGGAGCTCTTCTGTTATCTGTGGTGCGTGGCAAGGTGTCTGAAGGCATCGACTTTGGTTTGATCCTAATCTCATTCACATAGTGAATATTTATATGTAGCATCATTAATAAATCATCATCTTCATACGTGTTTCATCTGTCACTTCTTCTGTGCTATACAAATTACATTATCATTATTATCTTATGATATTCTTTTTAAAAGAAATTTTATGCATCTTTCACTCCAAATATTTCTCGATTTGTACATTTCTCAAGATGAGGCAGTTTTCAAATAAGTAAAAAATTGAAATTTTCCATATAAGGATTTACGGTATGATTGAACTTATCAAAAATTTCATAGAATAGCTTTATATGAAAACTATCTCATTTTGAAGTTTAGATATCAGATAGGTAGAAGGATTTTAAATCCAGTCCAGTTTTCACTATACTGAGGTGGTGTTCATATTTACTCCATTCAATAATCATTACTTGCAATTCATAATCGAAAACTTTTTTTATAACACTATTATTATTTCCTTTAATTATTTTTTTGCAACTATTCAATTATTTAAATTATATTTTTTATATATATAATCATTTTTATTATTTGTTTTGATTGTATTGGTGTAACTGCTGAAAATGTATTTTCTTGCAATAGTGTTTTAATATTTCTTCTTTTGATTATAGTCGCTTATTATCTTCTATATCATCATTCTTTTTGGTTATATCATTATATATCCTTCTTGTTTGTAGTGCAATTACTCCAATATTATTCTCACTATCCAGAACATCACTATGGCAGAGCAGTCATAATGGTGGGAGTGCCTTATGTCTATACACAATGCCCCATCCTTAAGGTGTCATTTTATTTCAATTATGCACAGTATTGCTTGCAATAGTGACCGATTTATTTTTATTATAAATAGTTTTATTAATTGCAAGTCCACTGATGGTTGACTTGTATGCATAAAGTAGCAATGGTTTTAAATATCAATTTTTGTAATTATTATTATTCATGTTATGTACAGGCGCGTTTAGATTACTTACGAGACAACTTCAACATAAGGGAATCTGACTTTTTGACATTCGACGCCATGAGGCATGCCGCTCAATGTGTGGGTCGTTGTATCAGGGGCAAGAGTGATTATGGAGTCATGATCTTTGCTGATAAAGTAACCTTTCTATATATTCATATCTGTAACGAACTGTAGTTTTAATCATTATTTGAGGTAAGATGGCTACTAGCGTTGGAAATTTCAAAAATTTTATGTAAAATTAAAACTTTAAAAAACGAAAATTAATCTTCTGCACTGCAAACGCACTTGAAAAATAGCACAAACTCACGCTAAACATCACACACAAAGCTACAACAAACAAATCAACTAAAGCGTTTTTCGAGATGGGACAAGAAAAGCAAACTTCCCAAGTGGATTCAGGAACATCTTACAGATTCAGTGTCCAATCTGTCGACCGAAGATGCAGTGCATCTAGCCAAAAGATTTCTCAGGAAGATGGCCCAACCTTTTTATATGGTTATTGCTTTTCTTTTTCTTTTTTAAACATTGAAGTTCTTACATATTATGATTGATTAATTAATTAATATTTGATACTTCATCAAAACTTGAAACAGGAGGGTCAGCTAGGTCATTCTCTTCTGACAGTTGAACAGCTGCAAGAGAGAGAATTTCTCTCGTGATTTGATGATAGTTTTTTTTTAATTAGGATTGGTCAATTTTTCTTGTAAATAAGTTTATTTTTTGATTTTTTTAAAAGCCAAAAACATTAAATACAAAAAGTACTAGACGCTTAATACTTTTATACAATAGTTACGAGGCTTTTCTTCAACAGTTTCCATGAAAATTTCTTTAATTCCACGATAAGAAAGTTTGGATTAAAAAGAGAAGTGTCCATTTCAAAATTGACTCAAGATCAAAAAGTTAGGTTCAATTATGCCCAAAAATCTATTAGTTCACAATTGCATCAACGAACTCACTATCATAAAAAACATGATAAACTTCCTATTTCTGGTTTACGCATAAGATATTCTCCCTAGTAAAGAATAAAGTTACTCATCCCACAATGTAATTTTTAAAATGGAATTTATATCTAGAAAAAGGTGTATAAGAGAGACTGAACAAAATACAGTGATTAGTTTGTTTTTTACCAGCTTGACAAGATGAGATTTTGACGTGATGGTTTTTTGCGCATTCATTTTTATCTAGTATCTATCGTTTCTAAATTTCAAATAGTTAATACCGCAAATTTATTGTTTAAAAATTTAACACGTTATCAAATTCAAAATTGAACTTAGCGATTGTTTGAGCCAAACGTAAATTTAAAATATTAAAATGAAATATTTGAGTTTAATTTATTCCACGAAGCTTTTCGTAACATTAAGTCACATTACCAAGTTGAGGTAGAATTTTTTATAAATTCCCAGGCACTTCAAAACTTTCTCCTGCCTAAATTTATACCAATAAAAGAAATATTTTAGTACCAAACGACTAAGCCCCGTTGAGACAACCTAACAGGTCACTCGAATCACTTTGCTTTGACTAACGCCGTGAGGAAAGTGGGTATCCAAATAAGCTTAAACACTTTAAGTGAGGTATTTCTACCCTGTGTCCGGGGACTTTTCCAAGAGCAAGTTAGTAACTAAGTACTACTAGGAGCTCCTTATCGAGTCTGCCAGTACATGTTTGAGAATGTTCAATTATCGTTTTATATTAGAACATTGAGGAGTAGATTTATCTGAGGTGTTTCATTAGGATGCTAGACTTTAAATTATTATATTACAAAAGTTAGAAGATTTTATTGAAGTTAATAAAACAGTTTTATAATTTTGGAAATTTTTACTTTTTTTACTCATTTAAAAGTTAACAACTACAGTGTATGAAATTGCTATATAACTACCCGTTTTTTCTGAAAGTCGAGTTGATTAATATAATTTTGATCATTTAATAAAATTAAACAACAAAATCTAAAATTTTGTGTTTTTAATAAAAAACGATTTAAAAAAAGCAAAAAACCCGTTTTAGATGTGCCAATTGCACTATGTCCACCGAATTTTTTCAATGTTAATTGATAATTGAACGCCTTTTTTGAAGATTTTGATGCCCCTTGTCAACATTGATTTCATGAGTTTTCAAAAAATCAGCTGACAGATTTTTCAAAAGCAAAAACTAGCTTTTTATCTCAAACTTTTATGTTCACTTTTAGCAAACGTTTTTTCAATTTGTTTCTTCCAAAAACTGTTTTTTCTCATTTTTAAGTTTTTTTTTCCAATTTTCTATTTTCATTGGTTCATTTAATCATTATTACGTTCTTGTCTTTTTCAACTCTATATTCCCATTAGTTTATTTAATCATTATTTTTTTCATGTTTTTCGCTTATAATGTAACTCAATGCCTAGCTCTCGCGATTATTTACTTAGTTTTTCCAAATTCTCCTCTTCTCTTCTTCGGATCCTTAGACAGCACGTTTCTTCCTCAATCTTTTATTTTGTAGTTCCTCATCTATTCTCAATCGTATTTCATCATAAACTACTTTTTTTTCCAGTTCTAGATCCCCTCACTCATCTCAAATTATCTCATAGCTCTTCTAAACTTTATAAATCCAATATCTCTTTTTCTACCATACGATCACTTGATAAAAAATCTATTAAGGATTTAAGTCTTCTCTCTGACTCCAATTTTGACTTTCTAGCTCTTAGTGAGACCTGGCATGAATCTGCGTCTTCCCCTTCTCATATCTCCGCTTGTTCTCCTTCCTATTCTTTCCTTGAACTTGCTCGTGCTTCTCAAAAACCCTTTTTCCACTTCTTTTTCCACTCACGGAAAAATCTGTCTTTTTTAAAAGCTACTTTTTCCTTCTCCAAGACTTCTCATTCTGGTTTCAAGTCTTTTTAATCCTTTTTCTCCTGTTTTAAATATGGTACTCTCATCTTGTTTATTGCTGTGATTTATCGACCTCCTTTTATTAATGACTTCTTTACCTTACTTGAATTTCTACATACACTTTTCTTTTTTTTATATTATAGGTGATTTCAACATTCAATTTAACAACAAAAATAATTGCTACACTAAAAAATTTCATGAACTTTTTAATAATTTCCAACATTTTCACTTTCTCTCTCATTCTTCTGACAATACCACTGATCTTTTTATCACATTATCCTTTATTAAGCCCATTAGTATTCGAACTCACCCAGTCTTTTTCTCTGATCACCATCTTATTCAATCTTGCTTCCCTACCAGCCCCATTAAACTCTTCTCCACTGTTAAGGTATTTACTCGCTTTTGGTAGCAACTTGATATAAACCTTGTCATCCAATTTCTCTTTGTTTCTACCTTTGACTCTTTTTATTCTCTGATGTTGATGATTTTGTTGTTGCTCTAAATTCTTTTCTCACTGATACTTTGAACGTGCTTCTTCTCATTTAATCTTATACTTATCGTCTTTCCTCGTTTAAAGCTCCATGGTTTGATTGTGAATGCATCACAACTAAACGTACTTTACGCAAGTTTAAGCGTTTATATCGTTCCTCTTGTTCTTCCACCCATGATCTTTGAATTTCTAATCTATCAGTCTATCGCTCTCTTCTCTACTCCAATTTGCTCATTTCTTCCATCAACTTTGCCTCCTCTTCTTCATCTTGTCGAAAAAATCTCAATCGTATTTTTTCCAAAAAATCTCCTCCTTCTCCTTTTTCTTTTCAAAATTTCCATAATTTTTTTCACAACAAAATTCTTTCCATTAGAACCAATAGCTCATCATCTCACACTCCATTAGCGTTTTCTCCTCCTTTTGTTTCTCTCTCTCACTTTTCACCCATCATCTTTACAGACCTCATCACAATCATCAAAGCTGTATTTTAATCTTCATGTTTTCTTGACCTAATTCCTTCCAAAGTTATTTATGATCTTCTCTTTTTCTTCCGCACCATCTTTCTCAATCTTATAATTTATTTTTTAGCTATCTCTAAATTTTCCACTTCCTTCAAATCATCTATCGTTACTCCAATGCTGAAAAACTCTTTCAATCATTCCATCATCACAAACTACCTTTCTTTTTCTAACCTTTATTTTTCTTCAAACTTCTTAAAAAAGCTTTTTATCTCGAGCTTTCTGACTTTCTCCTTTCTAACAATCTTCTTTCCCCTTCTCAATCTGGCTTTCGACTCTACCACTTAACTGAAACTTGCCTTCTAAAAATCTCTAATGATGTTTTCCTAGCTTCCAACTTTAGTAAGCTTTTTCTTCACCTTTCTCTTGACTTCTTTTTTTTCTATACTGTTGACCACTCGCTTTTACTTCAACATCTCAACTCCTTTTGGTGTTTTTGGCTCCTTCCTTTCCTGGTTTACCTCCTATCTTGCTAATCGTTCTTCCATTCTTTCTATTAACAACTCTTTTTCTCCTCTCTAAGTTTTTTTCTGTTTTTCTTAGAGGGCTGTTCTCGAGCCTCTTCCCTTTATTCTTTATACCTATCATCTCCATTGTCTTATTGAGTCTTTCTTTTTTAAAGTCAGCTTTTTGCCGATGATACCTACATCTTCTTTTCTTTTTCTCTTTCTTCCTTTTCTTCTACTTATGAAAGACTAAGCCTCTGTCTTAATTTAATTCTTTTCTGGAGTAATTCCATGCATCTTGAACTAAATTCTGCTAAATTCAACTTCATCTATCTTCCTCAAGTGGAAGTACATTTAACTTCACTTTACAAAAAGCTTTTTGAGCTGAAATAAACTCCAAAAAGGATTTTATTGAAATATTTATATTTAGCTAGAGAAATATAATAATAATAATAATAATAATAATAATAATAATAATAATAATAATAATAATAATAATAATAATAATAATAATAATAATAATAATAATAATAATAATAATAATAATAATAATAATAATAATAATAATAATAATAATAATAATAATAATAATAATAATAATAATAATAATAATAATTATTATTATTATTATTATTATTATTATTATTATTATTATTATTATTATTATTATTATTATTATTATTATTATTACTCTTTTTCATAACTTTTTTTTGAAATTTCTCTAAATCCGTTTTAAATTTTTTCACTAAACCTTTCAACTCTGCAGCTCGTCTGGTCTCCAATAACTCTAACTACTCTCTATCTTCCTTACACATTGGCTGGTTTTCTCTTCACTATCATTTTTCATATGAAAACTGATTTTTAATGTTTAAAAACTTATTACCAATTTTCTTTTTATTCTCAACTTTTCATAATCTTTTTCTCTCATTTCATTTTTTTTAAATAATCTTCCTTTTCCATTTGACGCTACTTTTTTTTTTATCTCAAAACTTTCATTTTTGCGGATCGTAGCAGAGTGCCTCTAACCATTGTGTAGAGGTGTTATAAAAACTACTCAATTAGCTTATAATATATTACTATATTGCTAAAACTTATATAAACCAGAGTAATAAAGGTCAAATTACATTAGTTCTGATAATTTTTTTTGTAAAAGTAATAGAGTATTAGTGTTTCAAAGTTCAAATATTAATCATAATTCAAGTATTAAATAAATTCCAATAAACACGATTATGTTTTTAATAAGAAACATGATCTATGTTTAAAAGTGTGTTT
>OZ038321.1:8646732-8668519 GCA_964035795.1 Pterobdella sp. o SKG-2022 | reverse complement strand
TGGTTAAAAAAGTCGGTTCAAAATAAAATACTCCGTTTATCTAAACACTGATAATCACTAAGTAAAATTTATTTTGCAAAGTTTAAAATAAATTTTATTGATTATTAAAATTATTATTTTCAACCAGGTATCTATAAATTCTTAAAATCTTGCAAAACAGATTTCTTTCTTGAACGCAATGGCAAAAGAGGCCGCTATAGACGCATACAAAAGTTTTAGCAGCATTTCGAGCATCAAAGACGCTTATAAAGACAAAAAAACAGGTTGCATTCATATAACATGGACTCGAACAGATGTAAACTGTCTGGAGAAAATATCATTCATAACTGTGCACACTCCGCCAAACTTTGACAACGTGTCATGCCAAAAAGTTTTAAATGAGTTTGTATTATTTTTCAAATTTATGAATATAAACTGCATCCAAATTAGTGCTTGTAACTATAGGCTGCTATTCTGTTAAAGCCTGAATAACAGTAATCAGATACCAACATATCTTTTGATATCATTGTTGTTTGGCTTAGTGGAGAATCTTAGTTGAAAATGACAAAGCAAACTGCCAAAGTTTGGAAATGGCAGACTTTGCTTTTTGATAATTTCAAGTTTGACATTAGCTTGGGCTTGCAGTTTATAAAAATTTGTTCCCTTTAAAATGACGTATTTTGAAATTAAAATGCAAGTAGTATCAAAAATCTAAGCCTGAAATTCTTCATCCCAGTTATTGAGATGTGTATCAATCAATCAAATTTTTTAGAACCCATTTTATTTTATCTAGAGTGAGACTTTTATGAAATACATCTTAAAGAATTATTGAAATAAACAGCATTTAAGGGTATTTGCAATAACAATGTATGACTATTTTTGAGGTTCATATATAAGAATAAGCACATCTCAAATGTTTTTGGTTTTACCCGGTTTCTTACTAGAACGTTATTTTAACTTTTACCTCTGCAAGGTTCAAAAAGCATTAACCTCTACCTGTTTGAACCACCTCGAACTGTTGATCAAAAGAATTACCCCAACATCCTGAATGCCAAGTTTAACTTTTTAGAGACATCTTAATGTTAATGTATTAGAGTAAGGATATACTTACAGAAAATTCTAGTTTTTTTTCTAATAAATGTACAACAATTTTTTTCCATAATATCGATGTTTATCGATAATGCCAAGATTGTGAAGAAGATATACAGAATGATGTTATATTAATTTCTGGCATTGCATATGCAATAAATGATGGTCAGTTAGCTTTATTTCAGACAGTTTAATGTGAACTTCATAACAGCCCACATTTCAACAACATATAACAATGCATCTGATGCAGGTTAAATAGATATTGCTTCTGGTAAATAGACAAATAATTATTAGTACAGATAGATAGGTTGGTGAAATTTATTCCAGGCACATTCAAAACATGGTGTTGAAGCAAGTTTACATTCATCACCTGTAAATTACAATAGCAGATCTGATGACATAACTTTTTAACAACTAGTTTTCTATTCTTCATCATCACTTTCTTCACTTATCTATTCTCAACATGCTATGTTGTACTAAAGTAGCAAGCAAACTTAAAGTCATGATCTGAAGTTGAAAACCTTTTATGCCACTGCATTTCTTGTGTATGCATTATTTGCAGTTACCACAGTAGCTACTGTAGATACCATTCTCATCCACTCTTGGCATACATACAATCATAGTTCCCAGGTTTTTTCTACATATCAAGGTTTGAATCAGAGGCCATTAACTTTGCTTTACCTATATTCATCTTCAACCTTTTTTTTTCTATTTTGATTACTATGCTTTAGACTTCACAAATTCATCTATGGATTGAGTATATACCATTTAATACATCAGTATACAAGAGCTCCCAAGGACATCTTTTACCAAATTTTATATATAAGACTTCCAGTACAATAAAAAAAATTAATGGACTAAAGATGGTACCTTGAAACAAAACATCAAATGCTTTTGTTATCACCCACTTTCACTCTGCATTTTACTTTTTTTTTATGTTGATTGTACAATACGTTCTTATAATTTTTCAGCCTTTCCATGGTCTACTAAATCACTTTCTGTGGCATTTTTTCAAAATCTTTTCTCAATGAAGGCTATGTAAAGAGGCTTATCAGCAACCAAATGCTTTTTCTGTAACTAAAGGAAAATGAATATCGCGTCAGTTGTACCTCTACATGAAACCACATTGCATCACATCAACCATCATCTTCTATGATGTAAAGTAGTTTAATCCCAAATAGATGATATGAAATTAGTTTGAAAATTATGAAACACACTTACGTCATATTTGACCTATTATTTATCATTATTCTTTGATCTCAAAGCTTCATATTCTATTATATTATTATTACATAAACCAGGAAGTGGAGAGTTGTGTCACCTTCACAGGAGTTGACAGCGGTTGTGACTGAAATTACAAAAGAGGATAAGCCTATTCAGCATATTGAGGTATATATGAATATTAATTTCTATGGTATTTGCCGTTTTTACTAGTTTTTCAAAAATTCAATTAATAATATTACAAAGAACTCTAATTTTTTACTTTATACTTTGGACTTGTTATTTATCCCAAATTTATTGCCAATATATAAAGATTTTTCAAAGTTTTTAAATCATAAAAATAATTAAATATTTAATGGTTCATGTGCAATTTTTTTATTAATAGATATGGAGCAGAGATAATTTGAAGATGAAGATTTTAGGAGAAAACCTTACAAAACATGGCAGGATCTATGATGATGGTGAGCAATGAAGAAGTTAAAAAATTATCCTAATAATTAAACATTATATATAAATAAAATTATGATAGTCAAAAGTATAAATCCACAATTAGATAGTGTGTTTGGGTCATTTTCATGGTCACTCTCAGAAAGGTATCTCTTGTATGTTGCTGAGAAAAAGATTGCCAAAGCCAAGTCTTACTTCTCCGAGGCCAGTTCTGAGTCTACTGAGGTTGGTTGTTTTATGTTTCAGTCAAACAAGCAATGGAAACAGTAATTTCTTTTGTTTTTTGTTGTTTCTTCGACGAATGATTTATAAATTATAAATATAATAATTGACTCGAAATATCTGCAATTGGTTTTTAGCAGCCAGTGTCAGAAGGTACAGAATTCGAATACAGAGATGATTGGGGGGAGTTGTTGGGTCAAAAATACCAGCCATTAGTGTGTGTCCTTGACTTGCAGACAAAGGAAACGACATTGGTCGATTGGCTGCCACAAAATATGTCATATGGAAAGGTAGGACTACATTATATCTAGTACTCTTTTAAAAATATTACTCGTAACTTGTACTTTATCAGCTAAGCTCAGTAACTATAGATATGCTGTTTTATAAAGTTAAAAAGTTATTTAAGCGGTTTTTCAAAAAAAAGTGTATTTAAAAAGATTCGCTATTTTCAAGTTAAATAAAAATAAATATTAAAAAATAACACTTCAGATGGCTTTTATATTGTTTTTTATTATGATGTAAATTTTCATTATACTAGGAAAGGTGTCTGACGTGGGACCAAGAAAAGTTATAGAATTAGAGGTAGGGAAGAAAGGGATTTCAAAAGTTTTAGTTCAGACGGTGATCAGCGTGTACGATGGAACTAAGGCTCGAGTAAGGTTGAAAATGATCTATCTGAAGAGTTTTTAGTGACATTCGGTGTGCATCAATGGTCTGTTTTGTCGGCATTACTATTTTCAATAGTGATTGATGTTATAACAGAAAGTGAAAAAGAAACTTCAATGGATGAAATTTTCTATGCAGAAGACAGTACTTTCAAATGACACCAGGTCATGTTTTACTTTAACTTTTCCTCTTGCATCCTTTGAAGCATAGGACTACAACAACACTCCTCCAACGTACTCGGTTCTGGCTGGTCCTCTTTAGCTAGGCCCACGTCATTTCGGTAACTTTCGCTTCTGCCTCGATGCTTCTCCGCCAGGTTTGCTTAAGTCGGCAAACTTTTCTGTGGGTTCCAGTCCAGGGCCTGTCTAGGGATGTTGGCTGCAGGCTTGCATAGTGTATGACCTATCCATCTTTATTTAATAATAATATAATAATAATATCCATATTAAATTATACTGCTGTAGGCGTCCCAGTAGCTGGGGTATACAGCAGTCGGCTAAAGCCATTTTTAGTTGGGACAAAGTTTTCATAGAACTGCCAGTCCAAGCTAACGTCCAACTTGAAACTATCGGATTTCAAGAACCGCCGTTCCCACACCTGGGCAGTTTGCCTTGCCGTTGTCAATAAAGAATGATCCTCCGCCAAGCCAAATGACAACGATACCAGGATATCAGTTTGTCGATACCTGTTACCGAAGTTTACTGTTATCCAGGTTATAACAGGAAAGCAGTCTCAAATTGGAGACGCTGTCCTCGGTGCAGTTTAACGTCATGCCCAGGACCATCTCTATTTCTGCTTCTTTATTTCCGTCTCCGGTGTGACTTGCTTTGCCTTGTTCCAAAGTTCTTCGTTGGAGGCAACTTCTGGCATTCTGATGTTCAGGATGTTTTTTAGGCATCGGCTGGTGAATGTCTGAAGTTTGTGGGTGAGGGTATTTGTCACTCGCCACGTCTCTGAGCCATAAAGCAGAACTGATTTCACTTTAGTGTTGAAAATCCTGATCTTATTGCGGACTGATCTTTAAATTTATCGAAAGGTGTCGAAAACGTGTATAGCTTTGTTGATGCGGCTTTTGATGTCTTTGTCTGTTCCCCATCTTTGTTGACAACACTGCCCAAGTAGATAAACTTGTCAATCTCCTTAATTTTCTCGTAATATAGTTTCACTGGATCTTGGTTTTTGTTGTTGACTCTCATGACCTTTGTTTTCCCAGTATTGATTTTAAGTCCAGTTTTCTCATCTTCTTCTGCCACACGACAGAGTTTCTTTTGCGCATCTTGCTGCTTGTGGGAAAGAAGGCTTATGTCATCTGCGAAGTCTAGGTTTTTCAGCTGTTTGTTGAAGTTCTACTGGATGCCTGTTTTCTGATCTGCTGAGGACTGCCTCATGACTTAATCAACCACCATCAAGAAAATAATTGTTGAGAGCAAACAGCCCTGATGGACGCCAGTTTGTACGTTAGTTTTCTATCGTAGATCACTTGACAGGTAGCGTCTTTGTACATTTGCTGGATGATGCTTATTAACTTTGGTGGAAAGCCGTAGTGGTGCATCAGTCTCCAGATTACATCTCGGTCAACATTGTCAAAAGCTTTTTGAAAGTCGACAAAGACTGCCTACAGGGGGGTCTGCCACTCGAGGGACTGCTCAATGATGATGCTCATGGTTGCAATGTGATCCGTGCATGAGCAATTATGTCGGAAGCCTGCTTGTTCATCCCGAGGTGTTTTGTCCAAGGCGCTTTTCAGTCTCTCGAAGATGATTCTGCTCAGTATTTTGCCGGGAATAGACTACAGCATGATATCTCGCCATTTGTTGCAAGATGAAAGGTCCCCTTTCTTTGGCAGCTTTACGAGGTGTTCTTTTTTCCAGTCATCTGGCACTCGCTTTTGTTCCCAGTTGAGGTCTGTGTAATTACATTTGGACCGGCTACCTTTCCTGACTTGAGGGACTTCATAACCTTGACAATCTCCGTCTTGCTGGGAAGGTTGGTGTTGATGTCGAGGAGCTTGTTAGGTGGTGGGATGACAAGTGGGACAGATGATGCTGGTCGGTTAAGCGTTTCTTCGAAATGTTCCGTCCATCGTGCTTTCTGCTGTTCTTTGCTAAGAATAATGTTTCCGTCCTTATCCTTTACAGGCCGGCTTGGGTTGCTGTTTTTGCTGGAAAGTCTTCTGGTGATCTCATACAGGCGCTTTATGTTCCGCTGGCCTGCAGCACTTTCAGCTTCTGCAGTCAGTTCTTCGATGTACGTTCTTTTGTCTTGTCTTGCGCTTTGTTTAACCTGTCGGTTTTTCTTCCAGTACTGTGCTTGTAATTTGTGTTACTCAGCTTGGTTTTGCGTGCTGTTGATCTTGTCTTTCAGGTGCCCCCTCTTAATGATGAGTGTCCAGGTGTCTGTCGAAAGCCACTCTTTGTGCTTCCTGGTTTTCTTGCCCAGAACTGTTTGGCAGGTTGTTAAGATCTCTCGAAGGCTGTGCCAATGTTTTTCAACTGGTTCTTCTGGTAGTTGGGAAAGCACCTAAATCTGTTTTTCAGTTCAATCTTAAACTTTTCTGTCTCCGATATCACTTTCAAGCTGTGCACGTTGTACTTGTGCGATGGTCTTGCCGCTTGGTCTTTGTAGGCCTTCAACTTGGTCTCGAGTACAGCCACAACCAGGGGGTGATCTGATGCTGCGTCTGCGTCACGCAGGCTTCGTCTCCACTCGCGACTAATGGTGATGTGGTCGATCTGGTTCTCAGTCCTGCCGTCAGGGGAAGTCCACGTGGTTCTATGGATGGTCTTATGGGGAAACAAGGTGCCTCCAAAGACCAGTTCATTGAAGGTGCAGAACTTTACAAAAAGTTTTCTTTTTTCACTCTACCCATAATGTGTTCGCTGTTTGTGTTATCAGCACCAACCTTGGCATTCGTGTCACCTATGAGAATTTTCATGTCTCTTTTGGGTGTTTTGTCTATAGTGGCTTGGACTTGTTGGTAAAATTCATCCTTCTCTTCAATGGCTACCACATTGGTAGGGGCATAGCACTAAATGATGGTAACTTTTTTGGCCTTTGAATTGAAGCGTGCTGTGAGGATCCTTGGTGACGTAGGCTCTCAGGACAGCAGTGCTCGTGTTGCTTCGGGTATCATCAGCAATGCTACTCCATGGGTGTAGGATTGGCCTTCAGTCTGTTCAGAGTGGATGATGGTGTCTCCGCTCAAAAGTTGCGTTTTTTTTGATCCTGTCCATCTTATCTCACTTAGGCCTAGAATCTTCAAGTTGTATCTTTTCATTTCTTGACAAACTTGAGCTGTCTGGCCTGTCTCGTGTAGAATTCTGATGTTCTAGGTCTCTATCCTGGTTTTGGCTTTGGTCGTCAGAAGAGTTGTCAGCGCTGGCTTCTCGAGGGCTTTCACCAGCTTGCGTCATAGGCTCTGTTAAAAAGAACCCTTCCTGGACCAAGCAGTTTTCAGAGTTTGTTGTAGTTTCTGTAACAGATTTTTTTTACAAAGCCGGTTTGTTAGCCTAGTTCAAAGCCCCAACCTGGAGGGCCAAAAGACTGCACTTAGTCCAATTTCTACCTCTTGACCTGTCTGGCTTGGGTGGCCCTGCCAGGAGCCTACGCTCCCGCCGGCATAGCTCTTAGGGTTACTGAGGTGCTCAAGCCTCCCGACCACGACAAGGTGGCAGTCCATCGGGAGGAAGTCATGTTAAAGGGAGAAATTTTTCAGATGAAAAACAGTTATTAAAAGGATGGTTCAAGAGTTATGTTTTCGAAGATTAAAGTTTTGATAAATGGTTTAGTACATGGAGTGAAGAAAAGTATAGTAACTTCAGCATAGTTCATTCCCCATTGAATAAGGTTTCACTTGTCCAAAATTTTTGCTGATTTTTTTGAATAAACGTGTTTTGAAAAAGATTCATCATAATTTGAAAGAAATTCATGAAATTTGAGTTTAAAAGTATATAAATTTGTAAAAATCTTGCATATGGAGTAAGTCTGGCCTCTCTAAGCATAATGAATATAAAAACGGATATAAAATTTTCTTATCTATATATTGATTGCAATTTTAATGAATTTTGATTCATTACTTTTTCATTAAACTTTATTATTTCGTTCCCATTAGTTTAAATGTCTAATCCTAATGATTTAATTATGTATACGACGTTAGGCTTCTTGGATGGATGATGATGATACCATAGCACTGGTGGGGTGGAATAATGAGCCATACAAACTTGGTCTTATATACTGTGCCATGCGCAAGTAGGTGTTTTGTGTGTGATATAAGTATATTTTATGGTGGTTTTGTTTAAATTTTGCTGTTGGCGTAGGTTGGCATTGTATATTGATGGTGTTTGTGGATGTTGGTGGTTTGGGGCTTGTGCTTATCAAAAGTATTTTTTTTTGCTATCTGTAGTTTTTTCTACTTGCGTATGTATTGGTGTTGGGTTTTGACATTTGAGTTGGTGTCATGAATCACCTAAACTTAGTTTATAAATGTTCACTAATATACAATTTTCTTTTAGACAGCGAAAAATATGGAATGATGAGATTTTATTTTTTGAATATTAAGGATGAGAAGACAAAGGCGTCTGACCTTGCAGATAATGATTGGCAAAATGGATAAGTTGCAGTTGCTGAAAATTATTGTGAAAAGATTTTGAAAAATTGCATTAGAAACTGCTATAACACAACTTAATAGAATGGGATAGTGAATGCGTTGTAAACTCATTTGCTATCTACGAGGAGGAGAAAGCACTAGGGATCATGAAGTATGCAAGGCCAGTGAACCAACTGGAATTTTCAAGTAGCACCTGGCTGTTTTTTTACATCAAAATTAAGTTTTATTGAATATAGGAAACGAAAACCCTGATAGAAAAGTACAGCTGTTCCCATTTATAAGAGAACTGTAGCGTAAAGTTATAGAGGGATTAAGTTTTTAAAGCACGTTATGAAAGGGGCGTGAAGGTTTTTTGACGAAAAGATTACGAAGTTTTGTGAAAGTAGGTAAAAAGCAGTTTGGCTTCATTCCTGGTAAAAGCATAGTTGACGCTATTTTTTTTTCTAAAAGAATGCAAAAAAAAATTACTTTGAAAAAATTAGTTTTTTGTTTTTTCGGAGGGATGGATGATGAATGAATATATTTATCGAATCATGTGTGGTGTTCAGCTAAGTGATGGAGTGAGTACAAATGAATTGCTGTAGATTGGGTTTGAATGAAACGATTCTTGAAATTGTTAGGCCAGGTAGCTTGGGTAGTTGAGAAAAAATTGTAAGAAATGGGGATGGTGATTGCGCGGAGCAGGAGCGGAGTTTTTAGGTTGAAGTTAGTAGAGGAAGGGAAGACCAATGTAAGTTTTAAAAGCATGATAAAAAGGCAATGTTTCAGACTTGGATTATTAATTGAAGATCCTTTTCGTGAGTTAATTGGAGAGGAAAGGTATTGCCATAGAGAGAAATCAGTGACCTCTTGGAAGAGTAACGATACTGACTATATTAAAAAATGATTAAATATTTTCACTCATGTTATAATCAATATTAATGCAGGAATATACTTTACAAAGTTGACTTGAAGAAGAAGACTTTTAGTTAGTTTTTCTAAATTAACTATTTTCTGTTTTTGTAATACAATAATTTTCAAATGAAACTTTGTACGGGGCGTGAAAAGTTATACGACCACTCATATTTTAGTTGAAAATACGCGTTTTTAAACTTTTTAAGAAAAAAATTTGACCATTAAAAAAATATAATAAGAAATTTACAATTTCAAATGTTATTGTAAAAAATTTATATTAAAAAATAAATCTAAACCAATCGTTTTAAGAGTGCAAAATGGCTATAAGACCGCTACGTTTTTAGACATTTCCATTTTAAATAATTGATCGAATTACTATAATAGAAACAAACACTATGGTTTATTGAGAAACATAATACACGAAGCTTTTCGTAAGAGTATCTTACATTATCAAGTGAATTACTGTTTTTTTGATTTCGATACACCTCGCTAACAAACTTTTGGTTAGCTTTTTTAGTACTAACCGACAGTTTTTTTCTAGCAAACTTTTCTTGCTCATGAACTTTTTTTCGTTTTCATATATATTTTGCATCATTGACTCAGAAAAATGTTTTGTTGAACGAGCTGGTCTATTTAATAAAGCATCTTTTTCCCCCTCTATTTAGCTTTTTGTGCACTTGCAAATATGGTTCAGTGTATTGTCAGTACCTCTAGAATTTTTTCAGTGGTACCGACATCTAGCAAAACCACCCAAAGTTAACCTTATTTCATCACTGAAGATGCTTTAGAGCCAATTGATCTCATTCTTCAAACTGTCTTCACGCCCCATAAAACGAACTCCTTGTAGAAGAGTTGTTCAAGGCACTACTTTTTCTTGAAATTCTGCAAGTATATTGAAGAGCTTAATTTTTCTTAACACATCATGTAGAAAAAGGTATTTTTTGATTTACTCAAAGTTGCTTCGCTCACTACCCATATTAGCAAATTACCTTTCTTAGTTTTTTCGACTTTTTAGTGGTTTTATACTCTTCAGGTGTTATGAAAAATTTTATAAAAAGTTTTTTCCTACAACCAATGATCATTCCAATTTTTTAATCTGACCTTCCGACCTTATCAAACGCCAAACTCGGCTTTTTCTTCCCTTGTTAGTTTTTTTCCACGGGACATCTCAGTAGAAAACTAGAATAAAACTTTTTTCAACTTTAAATAATTTTTTGTATGCTTATACATAAAATAAAGCTATAATGAGGTTATTTGATTTCCGTATCTAATAAAATCCGGGATTTACAAATCGTTATAAGGCAATTTTGTACAGGTTTTTTGTCGATATGTTCAAAGTTTTCAAAAAATTCAAATATGGCTATTAAACAAATGTAATTTCTATTTAATATAAAAATTCATCGAAAAAAACCAAAAACCTAATGAGAATAGCATAGGTGGTCATAGCAATTTTGCTTCTTGTTTACATCCAATCAATCCATCTATGTAGCTACTTAAATCACGTGACTTCTAAACACCATTTTTTACCGCTCAACCATTAAACTTCTTCATACCAGCCTATATAGGAAAATCAATAACATCAAATTTATACATCAATCTTAGATACATAAAAAAAATCAAATTACACCTACAGAGGTGTTGAAAGATGATGGTAGATGTGTAGATAACTTGGTGGCAAGCAGGAGTGGGAAGAAACTAGCAATTCTTGACTGCCCACAAGGTGGAGTTCATCGCCACTGTAACCAGTTATTATTGGCCAATAAAAATGATGCCCAAGCACAGCCTCTCAACATCTGTGACTGTGAGTTTTGTTGTTTGGTTGGGTGATTCAAGTGATGTTCCATTTATTTTATTCTATTATTTGTCTTATATGCTTCACATGCAGTAGTACGCATTTTGGGGCCACCAAATGGTCAACTTACTTCCTTTGTTATCAATTGTCGTTTTTTTGTTATTATTTTAAGTTTTCTCATTTCTGCATCATAAACTAATATCAGGCATCATTCACCTTGAAATTACCTTATGAACTATCCATTGATAAATTTTACACGCTGCAGACTCACTGATTTCATCAGCCAAAATTACACCACATCCTTTACTTCCTACATTTTCAGCCGTTAACTGTCCCAATTATTATCGACGCTCATCGTACCACCCACCTACATTATCGAACACACCACTAAACGTCACATCCTTTTTTTTACTCTCATGCTCCTCCGTGTATGTTAGGAACGTACTCTATCTTCCTCATCAGACATTTAGTATTGATTCAAAGATGTTTTTTTTGCATGTAAAGAATTCATTCTTGGGGTTTTTTTCAATGAGAGCAGACTGATGATACATTCGGTGTGGGGTTTTCCAAGAAAAAATATTTTGACAAAATGAATTTAATAACTCAAAGGATTACTGAAACACAATTAAGGGTTGTTTAAATTTTCATTCTAAAAGGGTAGCATCTCTACCAGCTAGCAAGCCTAAACGCTAAATGGCTAAATAGGTGCCTTTAACGCCATGCCCAGAACCGGTGACTTCTAACGTTATGCCCAAAACCATACTTTTTTATCATACCAAAAAATCATTCATACCTCACACACTCATGAATATCGAATCAATTCAGATACAACTTACCACCCATTCCCCATAAACACCTGTGCACAGGCTCACAAGGTCTGCAATGTGAGAATCTGGTCGCATCGGCATGGTGTTCTGATGAAAAAAGTCTCCTACTTACTTCCACTTGCGCCTCTCGCAGGGTACGTTTTCTTGTTAAGAAGTTTTTTCATTTGGATATTTTCCAGAAAGAAATTTATTCATCGTTTGTATCACTAATATTAAAATCATCATTGTTATTATATTTGATCATATCACAGAACTTGTTCAAGATCGATACTGAAGCTTGCACAGCCACAAAAATCTCCGAAGGTTCATCAGCATTTCAATTATTTAAACTTTCTTATTTACTCATTTTTTTATTTATATTTTTACTATTATTCTGTTTTTTTTATTCTGCTCTACTTAACCCTAATAAAATAACATGATTGTTGTATTGATACTATTTGATAGCGTCTCTAAATTGAAACTGTCTTTCTTTTATAACCTGCATATCAGTAGACTTCGGTAGCAGGTATCTAAAAACTGATATTCTGGTATCGTTGTCGTTTGGCCTGGTGGACGATGCTTCTTTTTGTTGACAACGGCAAGGCAAACTGCCCAAGTGTGGGATCGGCGGATCATGAATTCGATAATTTCAAGTTGGACGTTAGTTCGGGCTGACAGTCTATGAAAATTTTTTCCAAACAAAATGGTTTTTTTTATACATCACTCTTATTCAGTATCAATAATCTAGGCCGACTGCTGTCAACCCCAGTTACCTTGACATTTACAGCAGTGTTACTTTTTTTCTTTATTTTACTCTTAAATTCAAATTAATAATAGCCTCTACCTCGATATACCCGCAATTTTTCCTAGGTTTTCAGTATCTATTTATGTTACGTGACCTAACTTATTTCTGCGTAGTTTCTCATTAATGTCTGAAATTACCAACCTTTCTTTATTCTTCGGGTGATCTGCCGTCTTTTAAACTCACATTCGTCATCGTTGTTGATCATCATTTTATCAGCTTTAGAAATTCTAGTGATATCTCCCTCCTTAAAAGGCCACGTCTCACTACCAAATACCATAACATATCTTTGTCTGAATTGAAATGACTCAACTGGGTAACAGTGGTAACACTACCTTAAAGAAATTTCAACCAGATCTTTCATGAGCAACAGTACTAGTTTCTGCTCCACCTCCTGCACTAATCATATTTTCTGAATAACAGAATTAGTTAACCATTTCATATTTGTTATCATTGAGTTGAAATAAAAACATATATACTGAAGTTATAAAATAGTATAAGTACCAGGATGAGTCGAATAACAAGCCCGACGCTTTTACCACTAAATCAATAGACAATTAAATTAGTAACGTTACAGGTTTTAATCGATTATACACATACTAAATTTTTTTTTTGATAGCTTTTTTTCTAATCAAAAATAGTCATAATTTAACAATTACAAAATTTTAAATCAATAGCTCATAACAATTACTCAGCTACGAAGAGGAATGAAGTATATTTGTTTATTCGAAAACTTTCAGTCATATAATAGATAAATATAGTTAAATCCAATCGTTGGAAACAGTTTTATATTCTCCTTTTTTTTCTTACAATTGTTTTCAAAAGATTTTTCATTAAGAAAAGACATCACCTTTTAAGCGGAGGAACTACGACGGAACCAAAAGATATGAAGTTTATATCCGTAAATAATGCCGAAATTTTCAAAACTTTTATTTTATCGAGGAAATGAAGTGGTAATAAGTTTTAAAATTGAAAGTGTTGTAGTTCAATGAAAGTTTGTTTTTCTGGTGTGAATCTGTATCCGAAAATCCGCTAATTTTAAATTAAAGTTTTAAAACTCAGTTATCTTTATCTTATTATTCATATTATATTCCTTAAAATAAAGGGAATAAACTTAATAAACCAAATATAAATTTAGAAAAATAAACGAGAGAAACTTTTTAGTCATTTTTAAATACAACGTTGCTAAAAATAACCTCTATCATTTTTATTTAAAGTACTTATGTTTTTTTGATCTCAGAAGGCGACATAGGTTCATGGGACTTGGTATATGTGTCAGTGTATGGTGACATTTTGGTTGTGTGCTCTTCGTTCAACCAATCGCAATTCTTGGTTTGTTTGTTCATATTATTATCATTAAAGGAATACGACTAATCTATCAAAGATATCATCTATAATAGTACCAATAATCTACGCCCACTGCTGTCAACCCCAGTTACTATGACAGGTACAGCAGTATAATCTGATTAGATTTTTTTATAGTCTCTGCTGATTAATATTTTCATGGAAACGGATATAAAATTATAATGATGGTGCTCAAGATTTAATTTTTTGTAAAAAACAATTTGGTTTAAAAATGTAATATTTTTTCAAGTAGATGGTTTTAAAAAAGATGGTGGGCCAAAGGCTAACAGGGAGAGCAAAATTTTGTCGATAATTATTAAAGTTGGTTTTAAAAAGGATGTTTTAATAAGTAATTGAGATTAGCAGTCTATTAAATTGCAAAAAAGTTGTGAACATAGTAAATATGTTGACTCTCAGTATAGTGAGTTTAAAACCAGGTTCGAAATTATGGCATCTCTATCAATCTATGCTATTTCAAAAGCGTATCATGACGAACGATGGGATAGACGGTGGTCGGTTAAACATTCGGCAACACAAAAACTTTTGGTCTTTCGCACATTTTTTTTATCTCTTTTTTCCTTGAAACATTAAATATGAAGTGCTGGTGTTTAGATTTTTGATGCATTTATGATGTTTTATTACACGTGAGAAAGAAAATGTTGTTTTAGTGATAAACCCATTAATCGCTGAATTAAGGCTGTGAAAAAATTTTTTATATTTTTTCGTGAACTGCCTTATTAGTCTCTAAAAAACATTATATAAAAATTTTAGATTTTTGAAAAATCAATCAATATTGAAGCCAATAATTTCACAAAAATTATAAAAATAAAAAACTTAAATTTTGTCAAACTATCAAATCTATTACAAAAAATTAAAACTAAAAAATTACTTATATTATGAATCAGTATTGAAATATATTCATTTATTTACGCGTCCCAAATGCCTCTGGCGGCTAATGGGTTGAGTCATTTTCAGCGAAGAGGTTTAAAAGAGGCAAATCATTTTAGTCGCAATTTTCAAAGCCATGTTTGACAGTTTTTTTAGGGTGTCGTTACCTTCGACTCAAGCTTTGAAGTTTTCATGATTACTCAATTAGCTAATTTTTCAGCTATTAGAAAAATAGATATTTAAATCTTTTTAAAATGCAATAAACTGCAACAAATCCTCAATTTTAAAGGTTTTTTTTTTGGGCTTAGCTATGAAAACTTGTCAGTAATCAACTTGATCAAGATTTTTCACAGTTTTTTTTTTAAGTTTTCTCAAACAATAACTACCATGTTTCTGTTTCTAAAGTTGAAATAAAATTTTATTTTATTATGTCCACATAGAGTAGCGCCTTGTGAACCAACCAATTGCGTTACCGAAACCCCAGTTAAGAGTGATCGAATAGTCGACTTGAATAATTAATAAAAATCACTTGCATACGCACATGAAAGATGGTAGGAAGAGAAACACAGGGGAAAGTGGAATGGAAAAGAGTCACAGAACCATCAGAGTTATCGTCTTCCTTAAAATATTCTATCCATAAAATCATGCCTCCAGAAAACGGTCAGATTTTGTATTTTCCATCATAGCTAAACATATGAATGAAGACATACAAATGAAATAAGGTAAAAATGCCTAGACACACTGGCTCAAGAAAAAAAGATAAGTATATAAATACATACACATTCAAATATACTCACACACCCACAGACTTCCAATACGAATATATGTTATTGCAGCCGGTGAACTCAAAAGTGGCCAAAACTCCACTCATTGTATCCAATCATGGTACAATAATAATATTCATAATAAGCATAATAATTGTGCAAAAACAAACAATAATTTTTATTTAAAAAACTAATCTACGATGCTTTCCGTAGTTAACTCAAATTTTCAACTACTAGTAAATGTACAGAAAACAAAGAACATACCTTGGTAATAAAAAAAAACCTTGATAAAGTTTCAATAAAGGTTTCTGGCGGTCTGAAGAAGCTTAGTGTAATCAAGAGACTAGTGAAGACCGTCATCCAGATAGGAGTACCTTTGTAATTAAAATGCTTCGAATAAAAGGTCCAGTAGTAAGTTCGGTGTCCACCATAAATCTGTTTTGGTTGTTGAAAGGAAAGAGGTTAGGTCATTGAAAAAGAGAAAGATGCTCAATCTAATAAAATGATAAAATATAAACGATGTGGTGTATTGTTTCTTTTATATTTACTAATTTCAGCTTATTTTACCAGGGGGACCACACAGTTTGTATATAAACACTTTTTATTGGAAGTTCGCCTGCTTTTGTTCCTTGGGATATTCTATTCTTCTCAGTATGTTTGGTGAAATTCAATTATGTGTTATAATTTTTTTTGTTCCAACTACATCACAATATTGCCTATCATGTACTCTTAACTGAACCAATGTAAATGCGTTTTCTCAGCTGCAAAATTCTGCCACAAGCAAATAAAACGAACATCACCTTCAAGTAAATTATATGAACTTCACCACAATCTAATCACATCACAGCAAACTACAGAGGTTCATATGGCTATGGAGAAAAAAACATCAATAGTCTGCTAGGAAAGATTGGAAAGCAAGATGTGAACGATATTATGGTGTGTTTGTTCATGTAGTTTTGATAATATGATGTGTTTGTTTATTTAATGTTTTAGTCTTAGTAATGAGGGCATCAACTATTCACAGGCGGCTTTGAAGGAAGTATTAGAGATGAAAGTGATCGATGAATCCAAGATGGTGGTGATGGGTGGTTCTCACGGGGGATTCCTCACTACGCAGTTGATTGGCCAGTACCCTGTAAGTCACAGTAGATTATTCATATAAATATGTTTGATGTAAATCCCTCTTCAATCCTTCTTAAGAACATATTTAAGGCTGCTATTGCTCTCAACTCTGTTCTCAATTTCAGCAGCATGCTTGGAGTTTCAGACATCCCTGATTGGTTTCTTTATTTAAATAATTTTCTCTTAAATCTTTAATATTGTTAGATCTATTGATGCTTTAAAGATTCTTTTGTCAATTTGCCAGCTTCAAATTGCATTTTAATGGTGAACTCTTATAATGATAAATAATGGTGGGATGGTGTTATTACAGGATATTCACGGAGTTGGGTTTCAAGTTCAACTGGGCTCAAAAAACATCAGAAGAGATGAGAAAGTTACAATATGAAAGATCTCCTTTCACACATGTTGAAAAGGTGTGTATGTGTGTATAGTTTTTTGTTTGTTATTTGTGTTTTCGAAAACATTAAAAGATCCTTATTTAAACTGGGAGTTAGTGGGTGTCTGTTCAAACTTGAACATCAATCCACCCACACCAGATTGAGACTCCTCTGTTGATAGCGATAGGAGAGAAGGATAGGAGATGCCCCACAAGTCAGAGCATCCAGCTTTACAATGCCCTCAAGGGTCTTGGCAAACCTGTCAAGTAATTGTGCTTTGAACTTTTATGAAAAGCGCTATATATATATAATTTTTTTAAATCGTGATGCTTTTTTGACTTCCCTAAATGTTAATTCCTAAACAAAAAGTTTTTTTCTGTTTTGTGAGTTTTTTCTTCAAATATTTGCCTTAAGCACTTTGAATTTTATTTTAAAACATGAATAAAAAAAAAATTTTCGTTTGAATCTTTTTTACTTTTTAAAAAAGTTTCAGTATTTAATATAACTTCTAAAATCAGCACTTATCACCAGGATAAACTTATTTCATTTTTAAGAACAAAATTTCAAACCAGCTTTAATACAATTGTAATTTTTCACTTTATTTCATCCATTTTATATCAACTAGTATAATTATTCTATTTGCAATTTCTGCTGTTACAGAATGTATGCCTACCCCAACTCCTCACACCCCCTGTCAGAGCCTGAGACTGACTCGGACCTCTTTGTTAACATGGTTTTATGGATCCACTCAAATTTGAACAAATAGCATTTTGCTTTTGCTTTCGATTGACTCACTTATATTTTTTAATTGTTAATTTTAAAGTGTTAATACATACGTGTATTTATTGATTCAAAGATACTATAATTAATTTTAAACTTTTTTAATTTTTAACTAAAAGATTTTTGTTTGAATTAATAAAACATTGGGTTTTGAATGCCTTCTAAAGTCTTTGAAAAAAATAATGGTGTTAATCTATTGTGGTACCCCAATGCTTTGAGAAAACGTCAAAGGCGTTGAACAGCCACATGCTCTCCAACATATCTAGTCTTATTACACTCAAACGTTTTTTTGGAACTTCTGCAATAAATTGTGTTGATATTCAAACCGAGTAATTTTACTATCTCGAACACTAAAAAAAAAAGATAAATTATATACTTTAGTTCAACATTGCTTTCTCCATGTACATCCAAATATACTGAATCCCACGCGTGTGCTCTTTTGTCGGAATAAATATGAATTAAATTTTGCGAAGGTTCTAAAAATATACATGTTCCTCTACCACAAGTTTCAACGTGCTGTAGAATTCAAAATAATTTTTCTTTCAAATTCAATTAATTTCTCATTAAAACTTTCAATAACTAAAAAAGTTTTTCTGCTTCTGAGATTCTTTGGAACAATTAGCGACTTAGTCCAGAGTAAGCAGAAAAAACAATAATCGTGTTAATCATCAATATCTTTGTAGCTAATTTAAAAAAATTAAATTATTCAAATTTAAATTATTATTTAATTATTTAATGAATGAAAATTCCATTTATTTAGTAGCTCCAAGCTGATTTGATGAAATATCTTAAAAGTGGCGCTTTGCTACGAACATCTTGAAGTGTCGGACTTTCAAGAAAAGGAAGAAGATGAAAGCAAAAACCTAAAATATTTAAATTAAAATGAAACAGTGAGTAAAAACAGATTTAGCTTAAGAATAATATTTAAGGATGATGAAGAGTTGAAAAAACGATCGTGGCCAGCATCATTAGGTATCCTTAGGTTAGAGAGATGGAAAGACTATGAGAATATTTTAAACATTGAAGAGCAGATTTTGTATAAAAATGAAAATGAAGAAAAAGTCATTAAAGATATATAAGAAAGGGAGAGATATGAGAGTATTTAAGTGTGAAAAACCAAATAAACAGCAGAGTAGAAAGCTTTAGTAAAAGTGTGAACAATGAATTTTAAAAAAATTAAAAATTACAGTAGTTAAAGCAAAAGCGAAAAATTGAGAATTGAAAGAAGCATCACTGTCTAATGCAATAGAATTAATTTAAGCAAAAAAAAGTAGCTGATGTTTAAATGGGAAAGAAGCGAGAAGAAAACTGAGGTAGCGAATATTGAAAGAAGAATGAAAAAAAAATTTGTTAGGCCGAAGAAGAAGAACAAAGTTGAAAAGAGTAGAATTTTTACAAGATAGTATAAAATTAATGCAGAGACATTGTTGTTTAAGATTTAAAAAGATAGGGAAAAAAAATTCAAGCATAAAGCTTTGAAAAAAACGAACGACAGAGGCGGGTAAAAAACGAACGACAGAGGCGGGTAAAAAACGAACGACAGAGGCGGGTAAAAAACGAACGACAGAGGCGGGTAAAAAACGAACGACAGAGGCGGGTAAAAAACGAAACTGTTGAAAAAAACAGAAAAAACACGTTCGAAAAATAAAAAGCAAGCCAGAATATAGAGGAACCAGAAAGACTAAAAGAAAAGTTAAGATCTTGAAAAGAGTTCCACTTCAGTATTTATACTTTTTTCAGTCTTGGGAGCTTCATTCAGGAAAATGCAGAATAGTCTGAAAAATAAAACTGTACTAAACACATACTAAACTTTTAATTAACCAAATTTTTTTACCAAGTGTATGATAGGTTCGAATTAAACTAGTGGTGTTTGAAAATGTAACTCAAAACAGACTAAAAAAATTTTTGATAAACACAAACTTAGTGTTTTCATACTATTTCATTAACCGTGTTTAAACCGATGTTCCATCCAACGATCTACAATTCAACCCCATATGTCTCGGACCCAATCTCGTATTTTTTAAACTTCAATATTTCTTTATCAAAATTTTTTTCGATTAAAAACATATCCATTAGTTTGAAAAAAAGTTCATTTACTGATTTTCAAAAACTTCTACTTGAGCAAATATTTAACATATACCAAAAGCAAAATTTAAATCGTAATAATTTGAAATTTTATATCGGAAGATGACATGAGTTGCCTTGTGTGCTTAAAAATCTTTTGCAAATACAAGGTTGTTATGTTTTCATCCCACCTAAAACATCTATATAATTGATAGAAAAACAAAATTAATGTAAATTTTAGTAACATCATAAAAAGCCTCACTTCAGAGAAGAAATGTCATGGACAGTCGTGTCAAGCAAAATATGATAAAAATCACACAATTCATAAGATCCGAAATCCTTGGAAAGGTTTTACCGTTATTTAAAAATGAAAAATGATTTTTTTAAAGATACTTTATGAAAGTACAATACTGAAATCATTTTCTCAAACGGCATATGAATGAGTATATTTAAAAATACTAATAACTTCATTAAGATTCAAAGTTTTTCGTTAACTAAGTGAAATTTTGATACTTGATAATGTTACTTTGTCAGCGAAAAGCTTTGTATTTCAATAAAATTATATTTGTTTTTAAATATCCTCATTTAATTATAGGATATGAATGAAAAATATGAAAAATTAATAATTTAACTCTAATAAATTAACTCTGTAAAAACAAACTATAGTTTGGAAAAAAATTCTTAGATACAATTTCAACAAACTATACAAACCAGGTGAAGGTTGGGGCAAAAATATGACAGTAGTAACCAGCAATTGCATAATGTCAACAAGAGCTATATCGTTTACTTTAGAACTTTCAATATCTCTATAACAAAAATAAAAATTTCATTCATAGTATTTATTTTGAGTTTGAAGATTAGCTCCTAGAATTTTAGGCGTACAGACCAGAAATTGTGCCATACCCTCGACCGCCTTTATGAGGATCTAGAACGCTCATCATTTCTACCACAAGTTCTCTATCATGATTCTTAACGGCGAAGTAGCATAAGTTGTAAATTATAGCTGTAGGAACATTTTTGAAAAGTCTCTTGGAAGAAAAAAAGTTTTCGTCTTTTGTTTCATTTTCTATTATGCCTCTATTCATCAACAGAAGTTCTATGTTGTTTCTGAAAGTTTTAATCATAAAATTATTCATCTTTTAATGCCCAAAAAAAAAATTCGGTTAAAATTTATTGAAATACATCACTATTCGCTTTAGCTGTTGACGACATAGCAAAGGTTTGTTTCTACACCACTTCATAAATGGTATTTAGTCGATGCAACTTTAGAAGAACCAGTTGACAAAATCGTTCATGATTTGGGAACCATCATTCCTACCCTCTTCGGCCTTGAAACAAACGCCTCTAAATCTGAAGTCGTAAACTTAAATCTGGACGCAGTCGATTTTCAGAAGGCTTTGGAAAAAACCCGAGGCATACTGAAAGAGCTCCAGGTCACCTCCCCTGAAAAGCTTATAATTTTTGGCTCACCAATTTTTAGCTCTGCCGTCAAAGATTCACTCAACCAAACACTCCCAGCTGCTGATTTAGATTAATTTGTCTCCTTATAAGGATGGCAAATGCCTCATCTGGGACGCTACCTGTTCTGATTCTTTTTGCCTTTTACACTTGCTTCAAACTGTAGTCAATCTCGGCTGGGCTTCCCAACAAGCAGAAAACACAAAAATATCGAAGCCTTGCAGATAGCCATATTTTCGTCCCGTTAGCGGTTGAAACCTTTGGTATCTTTGGTTCTTATGCCTTTTCATTTTTGTCTAATTTGGAAAACGCATTTCTTAGACTGAAAATAAGCCCAGAGAATCTGAATGGTTGTTTGAAAGTTTTTCACTGGCCATTGTTCGTGGTAACGCTCAGGCAATTCGCTGTGCGGTGTCTTAGTTTTTCGTATAGTTGTGTTTCGTTATCTCTTGCCTTTTTATTATAT